>JAVKLF010000152.1:12868090-12888486 GCA_034783495.1 Millerichthys robustus | reverse complement strand
GTTGCTCAGTGCGAGCTACCAGAACTGACAAAGACTCCCGGATGGGTGTCGAAACGTCTTCTAAACAAGAATTGATTGATTGATTGATTGATTGATTGATTGACTGATTGACTTAGAATTTATCTAAGTCCGGTTGCCTCCGATTTAAGCCTGTTTGCTGTTGCGATGACTCGGATAACTGAGAATTTGCACAGGCATATTTCACTAAAGGTGACAGTAAAAAAAGAGGATGTGTTCATATCATAACTTCTTGTAGCTGGAAACATTATTTTTCTTTATAAACAGGAAGTTATTGTCATAACATAAACATTTTTATAAAGTTCCAGATATGTATGTTTGTACCACAAATAACTAATGCCGAAAATGGTTAGATAATGTCAAAATATTGAGAGCCAAAGGTAAATGTGGTGTAGAAGTTTCAATTTCACCTTTATTCTATTTTTAGTGCCAACAGTACTTTGCCCTGTTTTCTCATTGCTGATAATCTTAAATGTAAACTCTCTTTCAACAAAGCAATATAAATCATGAAGTGGAACTAATAATCAGTATACATGTGGCAAAGAAAACATTGATTTGGACTTTGAGACTGAAAGAGTTACTTATAAATTATTCTGTGGTTGAATAGTAGCTACAGCATTATTTTTTAGGGTCACTAGCGACTCTAGAAATCAGGGAAAACTGAGAATTTTGTTTTACTGAAATGTTGGGAACTCTAAGCTCTGGCCAGCTTTTAGAAATGTTGGCATTGAGAGAGGCTCTGTGAGGTTTTCCTGAGCTCTCAGTGCTTATTCAGCCTTTTCTGGTGCAGTGACGTTCTGTTCTAGAAGCCAAACTCAGTAAATCGGTGCAGAGGAACAGACTGCACTAGACACCCACTGTCACAGGCTCACTTTCATCCGTTACATAATTGCACAGTTAATAAAGTCACGTTCACATTGTGGAAATGCAGTCTTGTTGGCAAGACAGTGTTTAAATCAGCAGATGCTTCCAGTTAGTGTTTTTACCAATGTTTCTGTGTTCCAGAGCCATTTACTTTGCTGCTTACTCAAAGTCTAAAGAGATGTTCAACGGACTGTTTGTCCCCAACAGTGGATTAGTCCACATGTCTTCAGCTGGTGTTGCAGGTGAGGAGCCTATATATTTTCCGCTACTGAAAGGCAAAGATGTATGATGATGATTTAGCCTGTGAGTTTGTTTTTACAAAAATATCTCACAAACTACTGGATTAATGTTATTGATGCTTTCAGAAGGTAATCAATGATCAACAACTACAACTGATTAACTTTTTAAATCAGTCCAATTCAGTATGGATAATGCCCAACGCAGAAATTGCTACAATTCAGACAATTTTGCAGATCTTCTGCTAAAATAAGGCATAGCTGAGAGACTGTTACAACAGATGTTGTGAGCATGATGTTTCGCAATAATGCATGAGACTCTGTCTTAAACGTCAACATGAAAGATCCCGTGGGACAATGCAATCCTTCAGTGAATGTTGGGCCTTTTGATTTGTATGTTTGTTCAATGCCTTTTGCAATAACATCTTGCATAAATTGTTTTATAATGCTTTAAGTATAAATGTTTTTGTTTTTTCAGCTTTTGTTACCAATTCTCTGATGAACCCCATCTGGATGGTCAAGACAAGGATGCAGCTGGAGAAAAAGTATGTGCTAAAGTATTTACCAATATCTGTCACGTGTTAACTTAATTTACTCCTTTAGACATACAGTAGTGTTCTGTTTCAAATCTTTGTAAAGCAATCTGCCACCTGCCAACACCCTAAAATAAGTCAAAGTATAACTGACCTTAGGCATGAACCTTTTTTAGTAAGGGGGCTGTGTCCTCTTTGCATCGTCCCACCATTCTGCAGTGCATGAGGCTTAGCATGTGACCTCCCTTTATAAATAAGCCGTGCTGACGCACTCTCCTTCATGCACAAGGCTATATTTACATTACCAGGTACAGAGTAGTAGTATCATTTGAGTTCACAGAATGGGGAATTTTATTTTTCTAGGGTTACCTCATCCTACAGTGCTGCAGGACAGTACACCAGGTGACAAACAAAAGACTAGTGAACATAGTTAATCATCTCTTACAGTAAAGGAAAACTTACATTCATTATGTTTCCTTATACGGTTTAAAGATGACTAATTACTTTACAAGAACTTCTTGTTTTTGGGTCCAGAAAGTTGCAAAGATTTGCATCATAAGTTTGGTCATTGCTTCCTGCTTGGTCTGTGTGCAGCTCAGATATTTGACCCTTGCAAATTTGGTGAAATAATTAGTCGGCCTCCGTTTTAGAAACAACATGCATCAAAAACAAACAGAATGACAACATGGATGTTGGCCATACCTCTAAAAATGAATCATCATCAATCTTCAGTGAATGAGTTAAACTGTACAGTTGTTGTATTCATGAAGTTTTAACCATTTAGAAAGTAGTAAATACGAGAACAAGCAATTTTAATTAAAGATATGCTGTAAAAAAAGTGAATATAGACCTACGTTCAAAAACATTTGACCAGCACAATAAATAAAAGTTGTTTGTTTTCCTGGAAATCTTCTGAACACAAATTGTGTGTTAATGTCTGCAACTGAGAAATCAAAATAAAAAAATGGGGTGGGGTGTATCTGTACGATTTTATCTCTAATAAGCCATATGTATTTATCTTTTAGAGCCAGAGGAGAGAAGAAGATGAACGCACTTCAGTGTGCCCGCTATGTTTACAGAACAGAGGGAATCCGGGGCTTCTACCGCGGCCTGACTGCATCTTACGCTGGCATCTCGGAAACCATGATCTGCTTCCTCATCTACGAGACCCTAAAGAAACACCTCGCCAAGAGACAGTACGCCTCCTCAAACAGTGAAAATGAAAAAGGAGTGTCCGACTTCCTGAGACTGATGATGGCGGCAGCTTTTTCAAAGGGTTGTGCTTCCTGTATAGCCTACCCACATGGTAAATAAACATGCGTCCAAGCTTAAAACAAAACACAGTATCAAATAAACAAGTATTAAAAGACCTAACTGTTTAACGCTTGTGTCTCCACAGAGGTCATTCGAACAAGGCTGCGTGAAGAAGGCAGCAAGTATAAATATTTCTTTCAGACCGGGAGGTTAATTTGGGTGGAGGAAGGTTATGCAGCTTTTTACAGAGGACTCATTCCACAGCTAATCAGACAAATCCCCAACACAGCCATCGTCCTCTCCACGTATGAACTCATTGTCCATCTGCTGGGAGAGTCCAAGTGACGACACATTTGAAGGTTTGAGCTTTCCAGTCAAACAATAGATGTCACACACAACCCGAGACACACTGGGCGAGAAACTTCTGAAAGCGTAGCGCAAACCGGTTATTGGTGTGGTTGCAACATGGACTGATCTGATGAAACTGTAGCTGATTGTACTGTTTGTCCACAGAGCTATAAACACATTATTTAATTTTTAGGAGTTTAACTCAAGAAGTCATGGTACTTATTAAAACTCCAAACCTGTTGGGGAAGAAGAGGTCATTTTTGTAGAGGACTAGTTTTAAGTTAACTAAATTATTTTGTCTTTTTTTTCTTTTGTAAATTGATGTGTTATCTTTATGTTATTGTATCAAAACACATGAGCAGATGGGCAGACTTGTGTATTTAAAGAAGGGATATCATTCTAAAAAATGTCTAACAATGCTGTTCTTTGCTTTGTCAACCTTTTTAAGATTTTTGTTATATATTTTGAAGTTGACTTCAGATCTACCTAGATTTATTGTATTTTTCCATAAGTATACAAATCTACAGAGTTATGTTTGTTTTCTCTTTAAGATGTTCATCTTTTACAAAACAAGGAACTGGATGCTGACTTGACAGTTTGTTCAATGAAACGCATCAAAAACACGAGTTAATAATAAAGAAATAATGTTCAGGTGGTCTTTATTGTTTAAAGAGCACGGTAACAAAATGAGGATTTTATTTTAAGACTAAAGACCTGTTTGAAAATACATTTTAAAGTCTTGGTCTTAATATGCACATTTTTGATAAATTTATCAACCCAGAAGTTGTTTTTTTGTTTAGTTTCTCCTGTTTTATTAGAGGTACTTTTGCATATTTTGTCCCTGTTTTAGTAATTCATACATCAAAATTTTCTGCTCTATTTTGTAACTCTTACTTTTAAGAAGTATTAACTTTTTCAAAAACATTTTTGAAATATTTCAGCATATTTTATCTGTTTAAGTTCACTTGTGTTACTTTTAGCTATTGTTGTGCAATTTTCAGCTTTTACTATTTGGTTCCTTTTTAGCTTTTAGCTACCTTTTTTGGTCCTTCAAGCTATCTTTCTGCTCATTTACTTTTTAGTTACCATTTTGCTTGTTACTTTTACCATTCACTAGACTTCCACAGAAGAATCTTAACATTTCTCTCTTTTTTGGTTTATTCTTACTGTTCTAAAACATTATTTGGTACCGCTTAGTAAAGTTCAGTCAGTCTCTGTGATCATCCAAGATTTTTTATTTTTCTAAATAAAAGCCAGCATTAACATTTTAGGGACAAATAAAATCATCTCATTGTGAAACTGATCAAGGCCTGACAAACCTTTGGTTTGATCTTGCTTAAGACTTTTCAGCTGCATTTGTGTTTTGGCTTGTTGTGTAAGGCAGGAAAGTGATTGGAAATGGAAAAATGCCTCAGTCTGTTTCTGAGCATTACTCACTTGGTGTGTGTAACCTCATGATGACTCGGATATGAATCCTGTTCCTGCTGTTCTTGACTGATTCAACCACATAATTGTTACGGGTTTGAACAGACTCATGAACACGTGGAAGTACCACAGCAAGAGCCCTCATCTGAAGCAGGATGAAGCTCATTGTTCCTCCCTAAAGTGAAAACTGCCACTTTATGTTACTAAATCATTCATTACTTACATACTCACTAATGTTTCATCAATTGGCAAAACAATGATCACTTTGAAGTTTTAATTTATTCATCAGACCTATATGATCACCAGCAGCCAAAAGAAATTGGCAAATGGTAATGTTTATGTCTGTGTGTGATTGTTAGTTCAATATCTCAGGAACCGCAGGATTTGTAATAAAATATCAGATAGTCATAATAATTGGACGTGCATCTACTGCTGATACACTTTTAGGGTCATTCCAATTTAAGATGACCATCACAGCCAACTGAACTTGAAATCATAAATGGTTATAACTCATTCTAATTTTCATGTAGATTAAAACATTGTAGTTTGGATTTAATTATGCTTTAACACAAGACCAGTAAAAACAAACTACAGAAATTTACAAAATAACTGCACAAAATTCTAAAATTAGGACAATTTGCTGGTCCAATTTCACATTAATTCACAATCATACAAGGAATGAAAGTTTATTTACACATTCCGTTATTAAATCATGTTCTTAAGCTTGTGTACCGTTTTCAGTTTCAATAATCTGTTATGGATTATTTTTTACATTATATGGATGTGATAAGAGAACTTTAGATGTTTGAACGAGATCGTGTACTGCAGGAACATGAGTATCCCTGAAGCCACGCCCACTGTGCCGAGCCTCCGGAAGTGGGAGGCTGGGCTTTAACAGCGACCTGCGGCCTGTGGTGACCTCTATCTGTCGTAGCGAGAAGGAACTCCGCGCACCGGGACTCCGTAATGAAACTCCTGTCCGCTGGACGAAGGTATGTTGAATGGCAGTTCGGGTTTCCAGCCACCCAAATTAAACCAAAAAAGAAAGTCGTTTTTTTATTCAAACCCAGTAATTATTTGTCAAAAACGATATATAGCCTCGACTTGTGCGATGTCGCTACTCTGTTGCGTCCCGCCTAAGGAGTATCGGATAGTTATAGTTGGGTTAGCCGTTAGCTTCGTTAGCCGATGGTGTGTTTATTTGGATGTCGGATGTTTTTCAGCATCTGTCAAGGCAATCATCACCAGGACTACAGGCTCTCTTCGCATTCGGCCGTCTGATGGAAGGCTGACGAAACGATGCTAACATTTCTCCAAATATTTTTAGCAGGTAAGCTAAAGCAGTTAGCTTTGCTCGTTTAAGAGACAGCTTTGTTACAAAACCTTCGTCTTTTTCATTTGATTATTATGCAACGTGATAACAGAATCACATAAACAAGAAAAAAATCTGAACACATTTTTTAGTATTCAGTAGTTTCGGATTTTTTTGTTATATGCCTATAATAATAAATAAAGTTCAGCTTAGTTGTTAAGAGGGTTTGTGTAATGTGGTGGTGTGTGGGGGGTAAAATATAGTATAACAGAATACCTCAGATAAATCTTCATTTCTGTGAAATATAATAAAAAGAATAGCTACATTTGATAAAGCATTACATTTACAGACATGTAAAGTGGGAGCATTACTTGACACAAATATGTGGTTTGCATATGGATCCTTGTAGAAAGTTGACCAAAATTCTGTCTGCACCTTGAAATGTCATTTGGATATTTTACTTCTTTTATTTTTTGTGCTTTATTATAAGAAATCCACAAATAGGCTGTATAAAGGGAGACTTGTATTCTCTGAAAGGGCACTGTTTAAAAGGTTTTCTTAATTTCCTTTATCAACTTAATGTTTTTTTCTTGAGTTGTGAATTGTGGAATATAGTTCTGGCTTCGTTAATGTGTCTGGTGCTGTGTGTTTTTTTTTTGTTTGTTTTGTCTCATGCACACAAGGGCAACAAATAAATGGCTACCTGTCCAAAAATTCCAGTAGTACTACAAACACGTGGACATCGGTTTTTACACAGCGGGTTTGGAAAACAAACAGAATAGATTTCAATCAAGTGCACAAAACCTTTTCTGCCTCACTCTCAATGACAATAAGCTGGCCTTATGCAGAGCAGAAGGATAACACTCAAACATTACAAGTATCTGGGGTTTGCTATGTTCAAGCTAAATTAAAACAAATTGTAAATTGTAGTGTGGCAAAGTTACCAACCCCTGCATTATTACAATCGGTATGTTTTATAGAATTAAATGAAAAAAAGGAGTTTTTTAAAGCCATAATATTCGTTAACATAATCAACCTCTTGTGTGCTCGTAAGGTGTGTTGATGTTCCAAAAAAAAAGTTAATCTCCACCATTATTGTTTGCTTTTGTTTTTCCAGAGATCTGAACTTGTAATTACCTGTTGCTCCTTTCTTTCCGTCACAGGCCTGTTGGGTGCTCTGTGGGATGGAGTAGCTGCTTTTGGTTTAGGTGAGATCAGAGTAGTGAATGGAGATCACTGTTCCGGCATTGTGGAAGTGAACCTCCACGGACAGTGGGGAACTGTCTGCGACCATGGATGGGATATGCGGGCAGCTAATGTGGTGTGCTTGGAGCTGGGTTGTGGGTTCGCGGAGTTCTCTCACGATGCCGAGTTTGGTCCAGGCAGTGGACTGATAGCACTAAACTCTGTTCAGTGCACCGGACATGAATCCAGTCTGATTCACTGCAATATTTTCCTGAACAAGAACTCCTTCTGCACCCATGACAATGATGCAGGCGTGAAATGCACAGGTGGGACCACAATCTGTTGAGCCAGTGTTGGGCAGGTGTGGGAATAGTTTGACAAATGCAAACATCTGAAAAGATGTGGCAGTTTAAATCTGTTCATTTTATTTTTTTATAAAATGGTCCAAAATGTCATAAATTTATGTATAAGTTTTAAAATTCTTAAAATATCCTTAAGTATATTTCACAAAACCTCTTGTACTTTTTCTCGTACTTTTATTAAAACTAAAAATAGTCAAATTTTCTGAGTTCCATAAAGTGCAGCACTAGTTACAACATGACCTGTCTTTCTTCTTAGGGACTCTGTTTGAACCCCGGCTCGCGCTGCTGTCTCCACAGTCAGTCTTCTCTTCTGGAGAGTCTGTTCACTTTTACTGCAGCATCATGCAGCTGAACCGCATCAGTAACGTCCACCTGTACAAGCACGGAATTGCCACGCCCCTAGTCACACAGAGAGCTGATCCAACTCAGCTGGGAGTGGACCTCACCTTGTCTGACGTGGAAACGTTTTACCAGGGCAGCTACAGCTGTCAGTACAGCGTCACGGGTGGATTCCCTCCTCAGCGGATCCACTCTCCACCCAGTAATACTATTAATATCACAGTAGGTGAGTCGTTACCAGTTTTTCTAGTTTGTTTTATACTCAGAGAGTTGGTTTGCAGGAACAGTTTTAGGATGACTATCTTTCCATCTTTTTATGCACGACCTTGAATGCCAGTGGACCTCTTGACTCCCCAACTCTGGTACAACACTTCCCCAGAGGCCCCGGTCGGCTCTGTCATTAAAGGGCAGGGTTTTAACATCACATGCTCCACCCTGCAGCAATATCCTGGTGGTTCCTTCCAACTCCGTCTTGTCCGCTCCAATGGCACAGTTCGCCAGTCACTGCCCGCCCTCTCCCACTCTGTTACTTTCACCTTCTCCGATGCCCAGAGTGCCAACGAGGGATACTATTACTGTATGTATCGGGTCCAGCTGGGTGGACGTACGTTCGTCTCCAGAGAAAGCCAGCCTCTGCCCATAGCCGTCAGAGGTTAGAGGTTATATTGACTGCAACTTCAGTGATTAACTCATTTTGAGTACAGCTTACTAACAACTACCTCTGCTTTCAGATTCTGACCCCATCCTGAGTCCCATGGTGATCAGCTGGCTTGTGTCTGGAGTGACATTTGTTGTTGCCATCATCATTATTTTAACTGTGGCCAAGGTGGTCTGCAACAAGGAGAAAAAACCCTCTGAACTGGAACGGGAGACCCGAACCTGTGAGTTCCTTTTTGTGTCATGAGCCTTCAAGAGGATTTATTTTTATTTTGTAAGTGTATCCAGAGTAGTGCATGCTTTCTGTTCCAGGTGTGGACAACACTTATGTTGCCTTATCAGTTAACAAGCTCTGATGGGACCTACAGGCAACAGATACTGAAAGGTAAGCTTAAAATCACTGATTTTAATGAGTTTTCTTCACCAACAACTTTAGTTTATTAAAAAAGTTTAACTAGTAAGAGCTCTTTGCTGGACTCAGTCAATGCAGCGTTTGACCCCGGAGGAATCTGACTATAGAGTTAGTATTCCAGTTTGGTCTTGGAACATTTTTATGTTCACATAGCTTAGAGATTGTGTCAAAATTGTGATCCCGCCTTCCTCTGAATGTGGTGTGTGAATCAGTTCTATAATTGGTTTTCACTAGTTATCAGTCCCCACTGGTTCATATTAACCAGCTGCAGACATGGCTCTATCGGCCTGTTGTTCTATCAACTGAACATGATGTTACATAAATGATTTTGTTATTTAACTGTACTTTTATCCAGAAGGAATAAATACATTTCTAAAACTAAGATAGTAAAATGTGCTAATGTTAATGCTTATACACATTTTTCTTTCATTGTGTTGATCAGTTTACCTGTGCATCAGTGTCACATTAGAACGTTGTTTCTCTCCTTCACAGATATACGTGTGTTGACAGTCAAGAGGGCTCAAACTGCGTCAAAGTACATCCAGACTGTGGGAGATGTTAAACAGAACTAAAATACTTTGTCGTTCATCTTCAGCCTGGATGAGGCGCAGACTTTACTCAGCACATTGAAGGACACACAATGTCTGTGACATTCTGTTCTGTTTTTCATTTCCATCATTTAGGACCTTTTTACTGCTGGGAAACAACGGACAAGACAGTCACCCGTCACTGTATTAATATAAGATGTAAAGTAAGCTTTAGTTGGTCGACAGAAAGTTGAACATTTTGTTCGTAACAATACAGCTAGTTTGAAGATCCGCTCAGACCTGCCACCATGTCAGATATACAGAGAGATAAAACTAGTACTAACCCTAAAACTGAGAAAACTGTGATCTGAGTTCATCTGTGTGTTTAAATCAAAACATTTTGTGTTTCACACTAACAGACTCTACTACATAATTATGCACTTGCCGACAGAACAATGATCCTTAAAGGATGTTTTGTTTATATTTAAAGACTAACACTACTATGCATCTTTCATCATTAATGCACTTATGTCTGTAAATAGAAGTTGTAGTTAATTAAAATATTAAATGTTCTGTGTGCAAGCTGTTAGTTTGACGATCTAAAGACGTTACTGAAGGGTATTTAATCTTATATCATCAAACTCCAGAGCAGATAGGTTTTTTTGAACATGGTCCAACTATTTTTGTACCTTTTATTTAACTTAATATTTTGGTTCCTGAATAAATGACTTGAATTTTGAAATGTTTACATATATAAGTTCTTTATTATATTGTGAAACCAAAATACAAAACACATTACAAACAAACCTGGAATATGTAGTACAAAAATGTGGCATCTCTGATTTATGATACTTAACAGCTTATCTTGTGCTGTTTTTTTGTATCTTTACTTGAAAATCCTCTCACTTGTGTATATTAATCAATAAACCATATTTACACAACCGCTAATAAAACACAAAGGCACTTTAACTTTAAATCAGGCCAAAATGAGCTCATGCATAACTTTAATAAATAAAACAAAGCATCAGAACTGAATTACATCGTAACACTTTATACTTACTTCATAATAACACTGCACTGAGTTTGACACAAAAATGTTTTGACGGTACTGTTAATGCTGAGTGAAGCTTGATCAATTCAAATTTCATTGAGATTTATTTAAATAACTTTGATTTACCATCACAAAATAAAAACATTTCCTATTCAGTAGCTTTAAAAGCAGACAAATTCATTGAACTTTGGAAGCTTCTAGTAAAATTCAACAGTTTTGTTACAAAACAGTGCAGTGCTTTATTATAAAAGAACATACTAGGATTTGACGCCCATGGCTTTAGATAAAATGTAAAATCTGTTGTTGCTCCTTTTAAAGCAAAACAATTAATTGGAGCAATGATAGGATCACGCTGCAACTATCTGGAAGGACAAAGCATCAGAGTGATTCAATTTAGTGTTTTTGCTTTTTGATTTGACACATGGTGCTGTAGTGAACCTCACTGAACAAAAGAAATAAAATTTTATATGTAGGCGAGTAGAAGCCAGCTAAGTGAGCTAGAAACATATATAGCATAAACCACAATTTTAGCAATGTTTAAAACAACTATGGTACCATTCCCAATTTTTAACTGCAGAATAATGCATAGGATCACCCAATGTCAGTTTGAGAAAAATACATTCAATCCAGTCCTTTGATGGATTCATTTGTCTCCATGTTGGCGAAAACCACGTAGAGGAAGACCGCCACAGCGAGGAAGAAGAAAAACTGTACCCACAGAGGGATGAGGCGGGCCGACTTCTGTGTCTTCTGGGCTGCTTGACCCGACTTCAAAGGAGTTGCTTTTAAAGAGGAGTTACTGAATGTGGACGGAGTGTCGTACATGTAGGGCCTGAAAAACAAGTTGTAGGAGTCCTGTTTCAGGGATCAGCTGAAATGGAACCATTTAGATTTCAATGTTTGCTGTAACAATAAGTTAAAGCCACTATGTCTTAGGTCAGTTTGTGTACACAAAAAGTAAAGGTTAACATGTTTGTCAGGCATTGGTAAACATTTCCTCCAAGTCCTTAGTACAATTTATTTTAAATTTATGCCTTTTACCCTCATGCTGGTGGGAAATTATTGAAATAATATTTGTTTTAGGAATAATGTAAAGCATTTTAAAAAGTAAAATAAAAAAATAAAAAACTACAAGTGGATTGAAGTTAAAATCTCATTGCTATGTTCTGATGGAAAATCTTTATGATTAATAGAATAATCAAACAATTTGCATTAGAATTCAACTACAGAAGAAAAAAATAAGGAAACATGGTAAAGATATTTTGTAATTAATCTGAACCACATCAGTTGAATGAAACACTTACTGCCCAGCAAAATCTTTCCCCCTGTATTCAGGCCTTGACTGTGAGTAGCCTGAGTACGACGTCCTGTAGAAAACACAAATAATAGAGTTTTTTTTATTTAGAATTATCACAAACTAAAAGAACAAATCCAGTTTATAGAATTCAAACGTACTCGTGTCCATATTCCCTCTCGTTCCATTCTGGTCTTGGTCTCATGTAAGCCGCTCTACTTAGATGAAACAGATAATAGTTACTTTTGTTTTATTTTTTGCTGACTTCGAGGAAAAAAAGTCCAGATTAAAAATGAAAACAGAAAAGCCAAAAAGGCAGTTTGAGTTAAACCTGTGAGAGAACTAACCTGTCTCCAGAGACTTCGCTTTTGATCTGAAAAGTTGGAACAAGAGATGAAAACTAATGACATTTATTTACAAAGTTGGTGCAAACAGATTTCCTGTATGTTTTAAACAAATGACAGTGAAGCCACAATTATAGTGACAGCTAATGGACAAGATCTTTTTCTTATAATTTAGAAAGTATCAGGTCCCATCAATTGAGACATATATTTGATTTTTAAAAATGTAACGACAACAAAAGGCTATTAAACTAACCAGACATGTTTATTTTAAATCTAACCCTTAATGTTAGCACTGTCTCCATCTCTAAAAAAACCTTAAACATAAATTAAACTTTATCTTGTACGAATGGGACATGAAAAGAGAAGCTTACCGGTGTTCTGTAAATATAAGTGACTTCTTCTTCTGTGTAAAAACAAACAAAACAAAAGTCACATTGAAGTTAATGCAAATATTTCTAAGTACTAATTTATTACAAGCATGTTTATTGAATTACAATAGTGATCAACTTTATTTCATTTCACTTTAAACTTAGACATAATGAATATAAATATAAATAACCAGTTACAAATACCAAAATACTTAAATAAATAAGTATATTTTGGTATTTTTTTTAAATATTGGAGGTTTGCATGTGAACTATTAATCATTTGTAAAATTTACATCTATTAATGCGATTTTCTTTCTTTTTATCATTTTATATTTATATAATAGTTTTAGTTGATCAGACCTTTATCTATTAGTCTACAAAACTGAATTATTAAAAAAATGACTTTTGGGGGTAGGGAGCAAGAATGTATAAGTAAATAAAATCAATAATTATGGACTTATTTTTATTGTTGTTTACTATTGACTTACCAAAGTAGAACTATGTTGATCAAATTCACTTAAAGAAAATATTATGAGTGATAAAACGTTTCCACTTTTTCAATCAGTGCTACCCAGATTTTGTTTAAAAGGTTAGGTTTGTTCAAATAAGAACAAATACTACCATTTATATGCAAAAGTAATGCGAGATGTTGCACACAACAAACCTGAAATTGTTTACACGTATTGGGATATGTATTCATACACTCTATAATAAGTTCTGACACTTTTTTAGACCCGAGCTTTCTGTGATTAGGTGGCTGTAATAACTTACCCTCCTCTCTGTAGTAGGTTTTATCAGATGCTGGTGGAGCTTTTTTTCCTTTTGCCATGGCTTCTTTCAGCTTTTTCTCATAAAGATTTCTGGTAGACTCTGGTTAAAACAAAAAACAAAACGTATTGAAACATGGGGAACAACATACCCATATTTTTTAGTACAATATGTCATGTTGAAACATCAGACGAAGGCGCAGGGGAGGCCTGAGAAGTTCAGTAGCCCGACCGTTGAGACGTTGTTGGATCCGAGCCACTCACCGACCACAGGTCCGTGCTTTATTCCGTATTCATCCAACATGTCGCTGATTTCATCTGCGGACATGTTACACAGCGAAGCCATTTGAACTTCTTTATGCGTGTTTATTTTATGGTTAAGCTTTCGTTTCAGTCGATATAAAAAAGATAAAACCCGAATCAACTCCCACTACCGGAGAGAGCTTGTTTCCTCGCGCGGGTAGCAGCGGTTCAAATCGAAACACAGGAGCGATTAACGTGGAACGCTCAAACCCCGCCTTTGTTTGTTGAACTAGAACATCAAAACGAACATACTTTAAAAAAACTCTTATTTACGTCACTTCCGTTGTATTTTTGTTTTTTTGTTGGTGTTTTTTTTTCTGCTTTCCTTCGTGGTGACGAAGCAGCGCCATCTAGCCTACAGAAAAAAAAATTGTGAGTGTTCTGCTTTTCTAGTCAGCATTCATGTGTATGTACAGTAGAACTTATTGACTAGTACTGAAGTTAACCCAGTTCAAGATGGCCTACAAAGCCAAATAAGGAAAATTAAAATAAGGAAAAACAAACATAGCTTCACACTCAACCAATTTTATAGAAATTGAGCTAAACTTGGGTATGGAAGTAGCCAAGAGTCATCCACAGGATATATTAGCAGCCAGGGTAGTTTCTAGGAATGCAAATATGAGGGGGCAGGCAGAAAAGTTAAGTAGGCATCATGCCTACATATGTTCCAGCATGTTTTTTGTCATTGTTAAAAAGCGTTTTACATTCTACAATATTTTGTTAAAACTGGGGCAAACTTTGTCTAAATCCTAAATATCTGTTGGCAAAGCCATCTCTTGTTGAATTTCTTTTGCAACAGGTTTTCTATTTTAATGATGCTGTTTTTAAAACAATAAACAGATTTTTTTGTAAAGCAAAAATTGCCAATACCAATTCAAACAAAAATAAATCTTTATTAGGCAAACATACGACAAGCTGCACAGCAAATATGAAAGTGTTAAATTAACAATATTGGTTCTGATTTAACACTAAACACAACACTGTTTAGTGTTAAATCAGAACCAATAGTGTTAATTTAACACGGCCACATTTGCTATGTGGAATCAGCTTTTTTAATAAGACAGTATTTCATTCAATGATACTATTCATATATTTTTTGTTTTGTTTATTTTCTTTAAAACATTTATCAAAAATAAGCTACAGCCCTAAACAGAGAAAAAATTCCCGAGCCAGTCGGGTTGGTCTGTGATCAGCCAGAACATCAGGAGACCCGTCATCGTCACAACACCCACATTTAACATCAGCTTCAGCTTACTGACACCCTGTGAGAGCAAAAACAAAACTGTCAGCTTAAAGAAAACAACAACAACAACATAAAGAGGAGTTTGATTTAGCAAAAGCTTAATAACTGTGTTTACCTTGCAAGGTTTTGTGCAGGTTTGTGTGTCTCTAACTTCTGACTCATTCTGTGGCAGCTCAGGGTTTGGGGGATCACACATGGGGGTTATTTCTGGAGTGTCTTCAAATTCCCTCAGCCCGTCTTTGTGCTCCCTTAGCAGGTCTTTGTACGCCCTCATGTTTTCATTCTGTCTCAGCAGGTCTTCAGGCTCCCTCTGCAGATCGTCATGCTCTCTCTGCAGGTCTTTGGGCTCCCTCATGTCTTCGTGTGTCTTCGACAGGTCTTCGGACTCCCTCTGCAGGTCTTCAGGATCCCTCAGCTCCTGGGTACAAAGACGTGAAATAGTATTCATCACGCCATGTTTGTTTAAACATAGAAATGGGGATTTTTCTTACCTCAGAGCTCAGGTCCTCCTCCATGTCTGTGGAGCTGCTGAGTGAATCTCTGTCACTGCTAAAAAAAGACAAAACGATCAGCATTTTTAAATTTTTGTTCGTTTGATTCCCCAAAGTAAAGTTTTAACTGACGTGATTTTTACCTACCTGTCAGTGTCATAGTAATTGACTTGAGACAACGGGTCTGCACAGAACTGAACTTTGATCTGTCTCTCTGAAAACATAAACATTTAGTAAAGTGTTGAATAATCTGGTCTTGTTCTGCTTCAAATTGGTCTCAGACACTCACCCTCTCTTCCATTCTCCTCGTCGCTGTTATCATAAAACCTTTTGAAAGCTTCGATTCTCTCCTGCATCTGTTGGGCGTTTCTTCTCTCTTCGTTTTCATCGTCGACCAGCTGCTCAGTGACCTCAGAGGAATGAATGTCGAAGAAGAAGCTGTCGTCTATGGATCCCTGATTAGAAGGGCTCGTCGTTACTCTTTGCACCACAGAGTAGCAGCTCACATCCTCAGTGGGACACTGATCGTCATCTGATGAGGAATCCTCCCTCTCATTTGTATCCTCTGTGGTAAACAAGTACTCAGACAGACGGGTGTTGGTGCTGAATGTGTCAAAACCTGACCTGATGAAATCTGCTGGATCAGATCTGTCCTTTGTGGTATCATCAAAGCTGCTCCACCTGGAAAAATCCTGAAGCTGAACATCCTCCAGTTTTGTGTTGTTTTCAGCACCTCGGACGCTCATGAGCTCATCTTTGGTTCCTCTCGGCGGCTCCTCATCATCACCGGAGCTGTAGGAGTTGCTCTCAGCTGTCGCAGCCAACAAATGCTCACGTTCTTCTCCGGCTACCATGTCCAGGCTTGTGATCCTGTCAGCGTTCATCTCCAGATCTGTGCTGTACAAAAAGCCACTGTCCTCCTCGTCCTCAGTGCTACTGATCCACGGGGTTTCTGTCACAGCCTCTTCCTGCTTCGGAAGAGGTGAGGTGCTCAGCTTAGCTCTTGTGAATTCACCGGATGAAACGTCCGATGGGTAATCTGCGATGGTTTCTCCTGCCTCTTGGTACTCGTCTCCTGTGAAATCTATCATTTGCATGACCTGTTCCTCACCGTCAACTTCAGTGACGAGATCCTGCAGATTCTGCAATGAAAAGCACGGAAACTCCAAATTATCTACCACCGTGGGACCATCCATATAGAGGTTTTCTGTCTCTTGGGGAAGGAAGATTTCTTCTTGTCCAAAGTCTTCATGGTCAGAATCGGATGACTCTTCTCCATCTATATTGTCTTCTTCAGCCTCACCCTCTTCCATCATTATCATTTCATCTCCACATTCAGGGATTCCTCCAAAATGGGATGCCTCTTCATCACTCTCAGCCTCACCTTGCACCTTGTTAGCATCTTTAGGACTATCTGCCCCCTCTGAGGCCATTGGTTGTCCCTCAGCAAATATCTCGTCCTCATTCTGGGTGTCATAGGGATCATCACTGCAGCAGACTGACATCAACAAATCTCCTGGTTCCTCTGCTGCTCCTACATCCTCCACATCTTCACCAGAGGAGGAGCTTTCCTCCACAGAGCTCGTGTAACTGTCCTCTGACCCTTTTTTCACAAATTCCTCCTCGTCACTTTTAACATCTGTTGACTCTTCATCTTCAGCGTTGAGCGAAGCGTCTGTGGTCACCTTGCACAGCAAAGCTTCACTCTCATCTGTTACTTCCTGAAGCAGAGCCTCGTCTGTGTTTGTTGTTGAATTCTCTGTTTTGTCTTCCTCGGCCTTCTCCTCAAAACCCAAACTCTCAAAGTCCAAATCTCCATCAGAAAAGGATGGAACAGAAGACTCTGTAAAAACAATGTCACCTGGGAGTTACCGCATTTGTTTATAGACAAATGAACAAAGCTGAAATAAATCACAATCGCTAAATAGATTTCTTACCTGAGAATGCATCTGTGAGGAGATCGGCAAAACGTTCCATTTTTGCAGTTAGACTAATCAAAGATTTAAATAAGGATATATTATTTTCAAATTTGTCTCTTCTCTCCAAAAAACTAAACGAGAGCTTGAAGTAACTCTCATCTGCTGCAAGTGGTTTCCTGTCGAACAGATCGAGCAGAAATTTAAACGCCAGAGTTAAAATATTTGCTTTAAAGACAAAATTAAAATATTAAATACGAACCTACCATAAGAATCCAAGATTTAAGGTAATCCTTTGTTTGTTTCTTTGTCAAAATAAAATTCTCGAGCAAATTCTTTGTGTTTTCAGTTGCTGCACATATAGGCACCTTCATGAGCTGAAGAAATGGTGTCAGCTTTGATGTGGGTTTGGTTTCAGAAGCACAATATAAACTCCGGCAGTCAAATGCACAGTTCCTCACTCTGAAACAATGTTTACGTGTGACCGTGATGAGAAGTTAGATGCATCTTTAAAGAACCAAAATTGTCAGAAACATATATTTATGGTTACTTTAATTTATTAAAATCAAGTTAAATTATAATTAAAAAAAAATCTTCTGATAGTCATCTGTGTCTACAGCTCATGGCGGAAGAAGTAGCGATGGTTGGGCTTCAGGTCGACTTCAACAGGAAAATGGTCACTCACCTCGAGAGCCTGAAATGGAATCAAACAAATCAAATTATTGTTCCAAACTGATCTGTTAGTAATCTCTTTGTCGTAGTTTACCTCTGCCTCCGTCAGGTGGAACGTCTCTTTAAAGTTAAAGGGTTGAGCTGAACCTGGCACCACGCTGGACATAATCTCCTTACCATGCACGATAATCCTGCGATGAGATGACCTGGTCCTTCAGACACCAAACATCCACCGGATATTAAACAACAAGAACTCTGCAGATGTGTTGTTTGGTTCAACCTGTCATAGGCACAGTGGGTCTTCTCCCTCACAGTGGTGTCCTGCTCGTCTCCAATCAGCCAAGAAAACTTGGGGTCGCTCCTCAAACGCACGCTCTTCCAGCCTTTCACGGTGATGTAGCTGCAGCCGGCGTTCAGGTCTCCCAAGATCATCACGTTCTTTTGTGGATGAAAAACAGCAAACAAACACAGCAGACATGTGAAAGAGAGAAACCCCCAACATGCAGATGTTGAAGATTTAGATAAATAGGGGGAAAAACATCAGTGAAGCAGCGCTTGATGATGTGCTTTAACCTACATCAGTCCTCCACTTCTTTGAAATCCTTTTGACGACAGTAAACAGTTCATCGATCTCCTTCATGGCAGATTTGGGAGATGTGTGCTGCCCAATCAGGACCAAATCCTTCAGTTCTGAAAAGGAACATGTTTAAGGAAACTCTTTATTCCAAGAGTGAACCTTCCACACTTTCTGCAGTGTAATGATATTTGTACAAGTTCACTTTTCTGGCTACAACAGTTTTGTTTAATCTACCTTTTCATTTAATTAATATTTCAACTCTTAGCTTTGGTTTTAAACATGTTTTAGTTGGCATATGCCACAGCATCAGATCAGGCTTCTCTCCATGTCTGCTCCTGGTTTCAATTAATCTCTTGGAAACATCTTCAGGACAACATGATTGCTAGACTTTCCTTGTTTTGAAATTTGGAGCAGAAACACACAGGAGAGTTTGCCACAGGATATATGAAGACAAAGGATAAATTAAAGGCAAAAACCCAAAGAAAGTTCATCCTTTTCTTTAACCTGTCCTTGCTCTGCACATTATTTACTGCCAATTACATTTTTTCTATTTCTCTAGAAATTCACAAAACTACCAGTCTTGACATGTTTGGTTCCTTTTTTTCCTAATTAAAATCATAATGTTGAACATAAAGTTGAGCTCTGCCACAAGAAGAGGCAGAAGCATCTCAGCTCCTTTCCCACGTGTCTCCTGATGACATTTGAATATTTCGGTGATGTATTACGTGTGGTTGGGGAGTGAAAGCGGACAACGAAAGGCTCCCTGGTAAATATGTTTGTTTCATTCGTCCCATCTCCCTCCAGTTTAGGATACTGATAAAGCTCCTTGACTTTCAGCTTGTTGCTCCTGGAGATGATCAGAGAGGAGAGGCCTGAGATGATGTATTCTTCTTTAAAAGTGAAGTTATGACTGATATACTTTGTAAGTTACCTATAAAAATAGACATATTGTTCTTTGTAGCTCTTCCTGCCCAGTCTTTCACTTTCTAGATATAAATAGGAGTTGGATTTGTCGAATCTGCAGAGAAAAACAGTAAAAAAAACATTGTTAAAGTTTAGCCAAACCAAATCTTCTAACCAATTAAAGTTTGTACCTGTTCAGATCTTTGACCAAAGCTTGAATTACTTCCCCTTTAGAGTCTCTGACCTCCTGGATCAGACACAAGTCACACCTAGAGAGAATCTTGGGTACAATAAAACATAAAGAAGAAGAAAGAATTAGGTCCATCAGGTGTCTAGTTTTGCCCTTGTGTGGCTGCAAACACACACGATGAAGTACCTTCAGTAAAATCCCCATAACTCTCTTGTTGTTTGCCTTTGATTCCCCAAAGCTCTGAACGTTAAAAGCGCAGATTTTCAGGGATGACGCGACACTCAACACACACAACACTGTAACCAACAGCAGCTCCACCATCCTCATCCTAGAGACGTGCATTTCTCTGTAAGTTCGATAAAATCCCAAATATCACAGAATTATTATTTTTTTTCCCAAAATCTGTCAAGCGAAACCTTCAGCACACATGCTTCTGAAGTCAGAGAGATGACTGACTTCAGGGCAGAGGAGCTCCATCTCTTCACTGAGCCGTGATGTGTTTAGAGAATGTCCAGGTAAATTGTGAAAAGACCGCATGTGTGACGGATGTGCTGTGTCAGCGCCTTTTTGAGAATGGAGCTTCATCTGGAACAGTAAAAACCAGTGAATACCTCAAACAATGAGCTCAGAGAGTGCAGGTTTGATTTTAATCGAACAGTAGATTCTGCCAGCTTCAGGATGTTCTTTCTGCTGAATAAATTACATTTTATTTTGTTTCACATGCAGCTTGTTGTCACTGGACACTGCTGGTTAAAACTTGCATCCACATTTTTACATATAGCAAGATGAATTGTAATAAATGTTT
>JAVKLF010000152.1:12857644-12867924 GCA_034783495.1 Millerichthys robustus | reverse complement strand
AGTCAATTACTGTTAGTATTAGTATTAATTAGTGTTAAATTAGTATTAAAATGAAGGATTTTGAAGCGTAGTAATCACTTTGCACAGTATCATATAATAAAAACATTATAATAATATAACATACAATAACAATTACTATACTTCAACTCAGCTAGACTTTCTTGAAATGTTTTAATTTGCTGTATATCAAAAGTTTCAGTTTTTCTTTGGACTTCTTTTTTTAGCTGCTTTTTTCACTCATTTTCACTTCAGGGCATGATTGTTTTTAGAGGATAGTTTGTATATTTTACCTTAAACCTGTGATTAATTCAAAAATCAAAAAGCTCCTTAGGTCAAATGTTGATCCAGTGTTGTGCTGACAAATAACAGAAAACTTACTGGAGAGAGAAAAACAGTTTTATTAAAAAATCTTTATAGATGAAAGTAATATTTGAGACTCAACTGAATGATGCTGTATCTTTCATGTCTTTGCAGAATCTTTTCTACTATTACAGACAAAACTTTTGTTTATTGTTCATTCGTTGTAAATACATATATTTTTTAGATTTAGCACTTCATTTTTGTCCTGTAGTTTTCCAAATTCTTTATTTTTAAAGTGTAGTGTAAACTGTGATGATCAGGTACGCAGACTTGGACAGAAAATGAGTGAAAACTTCAGAAAGCCTGAAGACAAATTGATCAAGACCACTTCCAAATAGTACAACAAAATATGTCTCCTGAGAAGTAAAATATATTTAAAATTAAAAAAATATATAAAAATAGGGATGAGTTAGGACTTTTATACAGTACAATGTATGTTAAATCTGAACATGAATAACTACTAGTAACCCCAGCTGTCAAATAAATAAATAAATAACATTGTTTTCAGATGAATTAGTTGGAGTTTAAAAGATAGTCTAGAAAAACTGAGCATTAAAGCTGAGAAAAAAATATTAAATCACTTTCAATTACAGATTAAAAACAATACAATAAATTTGGTAACTTAACTAACTTAACTAACTAAAAGATAGTTTTATAATATATTTGAAATTAGTTATGTTAGTAAAAGCACAACCAGCAGACATGTTTGTTAGAAACATGTTGTTGTCTGCTTTCTTTCTTTTTTAAACTCTATTTAGAAGAACTGTATTTTTGAAACAGTTTCTTCATTACAGCATAATAAAGAAATCACAACAGTTGTAATATTTCACCTTAATTTTATTGGAATTTTTAGGACAAAAACAAATGGCAGGCAGCCGAGACAGTACTCATTATCAAACATTTCTATATAAACTTGTGTAAATTATAACTGCAAAGAAATTGTTTTAATTTAAGGTGCCTTGGATAAGATCAACCTTTTACAGTACAAAACATTCCTCTCATTTTAGAATTTAAATGTTTAGACTCACAACTTAAAAATGCGGATGTGAGTTTGAAATCTATTTAACCTTTTATTACTTTGACTAAATCTGTGTTCACCTGACTCTTCTGCACATGTCTACAGTACATCCTCCATGTTTTAACATTTCACACAAACTTTGAGTTCCGTATCTAAAAAAACACATCAACTATAAAAATACCAACGCAATTCACTCTAAAAACAAAGATTAACACAAATGCTAGAACAGTAGAAAGTTATTTTAACTACAAAACCAAGTTTCTGAGCAGTGACATCATCATATTGGTCTAAAACAGCCCGAGTGTCGAGGAGAGGCCATTTCCATCAGATAGTCCTCAATTCTGGTCTGTATGTCCGAGTACAGGATGTCGACTTGATCCCTGAAGGGAGGATGCCACGACCACAACATGACGACCCCAGCCACGACGAGGAGAAGGAGGAAGAACGTGCAAACCCGCCACCAGGAGCCACACAAAGTCTGTACGGAGAAGAAGCAAACATCTGTGTCACATACAGAACATCTGGCCAAAAACAGAGAGTTGAAACCTTTGTTTCTGATATGATGAGCTCTGAAGCAAAAATATAAACGAAATGTTAAATAAGGGTTGCATGAGAGCTTTTAAAGCACGCACACACACACACACACTCACCGTTCTCCTGCTGCGGTGGCTGAGCTGCCGGAGTTCGTCTCTGCACTGCGACAGGCGGGCCTGGCTGGACTGACACTCTTGCTCCATGATGTGCAGCTCAGTCTGCAGCTCCTCGCACTGCACAAACACACACACACACACACACACGCACGCACGCCCACACACACACACACACACACACACGAAAACGAACATACAGACTAAGTTTAGCCAAAACCCTGCAAAAACACATTTACAATCCAGGTGATCTTACAGTTTAATGAGCTTTTAATCCATCTGTGAAGTGAAAACCTGCACTTTGAACAATATTTCTAAACAAATTACACGCATCAGGGAAATACAAGCAATGCATATGTATATCTAATATTTAAACAACTAAACAAGTGAGACATCTCGGAAAGTCTATAAATGGAAATAAAAAATAAACATTTGATTAAGCTGAACCAGGTCAAGGGGGTTGTGGATGGGCCTTTGTTCACCTCTTTCTCTTTAAGCTGGAGTTTCTCCTGAGTGTGTCGCAGCTCCTCCAGCTGGGAGTCCCTCCTGACGGTCAGATGTGGTCTGGTGTCCTCTGATTTAAGTTGTTCCTGCATGAAGAAGTCCTGCACCCTGTCGCCACCATCTATGAGGCAGAGAGCATTTTAAACTAATAAGACTTGGTCCAGGTTAAGTCAGTGTCTGTGAGTCAAATGTCTTGCCTTGAAGTTGCTGGAGTTCCTCTCTTAATGTCTGGTTGTCCTCCTCCAGCAGACAAACATTGTACTGGAGCTCCTGTTTTTCTTGTCTTAGAGACGTCACCTCCTCCCTCAGCTCGTGCTCTCGGGTTTTGAACAGCTGCACGGAACACGTCGTAATGTTTTTTTTTTAGACTGACTCAGATCCGAACTCATGACTGTGTGGTTTGTGACAGTCGACAGTACCTCCACTTGACTGTGCAGCCACTGCAGCTGTTCATCACTGAGGTGCTGATTCTCCCTGAGCTGACCAGAGCTCAGCTTCAGTTCTGTGTAAAGGCTCTCCCACCTCTGGGCCTCTGCCTGGGCTGCGTTTAGTGCTTCCTGTGGGCAAAGAAATGACCAATTTTCACCTTAAAACATCAACTGTAGTGTAGATAATCTGATAAATCTGATACAACTGTGAAGTATGAGCAGTCAGAGTGCTCTGTTATTTCACCTGCAGGGTCTCAGCTCTGCCGATGGCCTCACTTTTCTCCTGAGAGGCCTTCTGCAGCAAAACAAAGGCCTTTTCCTCGTACATCTCTCTCTGCTTCTCCATCTGCAGCACCAGTTTCTTCACTCCATCTTTGGGAAACGCCTGCAGGAGCACAACGCACTCTTAAATAAACATAATGTAAAAAAAAAATACCAAAGAGGAAGACAAATGAAAATAGTTGAAGTTCTCAGTAACGTCAGAGCCGTGCAGAGTTTATTTATTATTATTTCAGGATGGGTAATGTTTGTAGAAGTCATATAAAAGCCCTGCAATTAAATAAAATGCATTTGTGTGGTTTTATTGCTGCTTACCTGCACACAGACTTGCAGCTGCGCCTCCAAAACTTTGATCTTGTTTCTCAGCAGGTCCTCATTGCAGCGAGACTGTGGGGGTTAGAGAGGAAATGAGTGACTGTCAGGCTGTAACCTGCAGATGGAAAATGAATGCTTCATGTGTCAGCGGCTGTGACAGACAGTTTCACAGAAGCACTCACTGAAACTGTGAGCAGCAGTTTATCTTCAGGAAATATCACAAAGAGCCTTAAAGAACCTGTCAGGTGGTAACATATCTCAATGAGCTAAAACGAATAAAAGCAATTTAAGTATCTGTTGAAACCAAACTTAAAACCAATAGCGACTCTGATGTATTATAACCAGCTATTGAGTATGCACGTCAGACTGCTACGCCCTTCCTGTGAAGAAGCGACAGTTTACACTCGTCCTATAGATGAAAACTGAAGCAGGAAGCTTGAAACCACAAGCTGCACAGGCCTTCCTGAGACAGCAGCAGCCGAACGCTGATGGGTACACGACTGTGACAAATTTAAGCACCAAACCAAGCAAAGGAAGAACGATTACCAGCAAGAACACAACCATTAAGAAAGATGGAAAATACACATTCAGAGTTTTAAAAACAGCAATCCTTAAAACACTACAAGCGAGTTTGATGTGTGCTAACATCTTACCGTCCATAACACGTCTGATGAGTTCACGAGGTTTGCAGCGATCCCCTTGAGGAGAGACAGCTTCTTCTTCACCGCCTCCTCTCTCCACAGGGCCTCCTGAGAAGAAGAAAAAAAAGAAAGAAAAAAAAGAGAGCAGACGAGTGGTTTCTACAGCAGTGAAATAAACCGAGCACATGACCAAATACTGCTGAGCGTGGTATTTTATTTACCTGCAGGCAGTCTGATAATCTCTGGATGTCCTATAAAGATTAAAAACAGGTGAGGTTAGCAAATAAAGTCCTAATAAAACAAAGGCATTTGATTACAAAATACAGGAATGAAAAGTATCACATTTTATTTTTGATAAAATTCGAATCAATCTTGTTTCGTGATGATTCCCAGACCCTTACCTTTAACCTTTATCTACACCTGAACTTTGTAAACAAATACCAAAAAGCAGCTGTTTGAAACTTACTGATTCTTTGACCGTGATGAGGCCGGACCTGTGAGGCGTTCAAGAACATGAATCACAAATCAGAAATTAAAGCTGACCTTTGATGTACAAATCTGTCCTGAATAAAACTCACAGTGTTTGCGCGCCGATCTCTCGAAATGTCTTTTTTTGCTGAGCATTTTCTGTCTGCATCAACGACTTCTGGTGAATTCTTTCTTCCTGAGTCACTGTTCTGATGCTTGTCTTCTGAGCTATGAGAAGCAGTTATCTTGTTAGTAGGACAGATTGTTTGGTATTTAACAGCACAAAATGTTGTGTAAACTATTTTCCATTCATACTGGTGTCTCTTTTTTGTGTGCTTGTTATCCAGTGTTGGCTAGGTTCCATTGTCACTGTCGTGGAGGTAGATGTCTGTTTCCTTGTGTGTCTTTGCTCTTGCTTCAATGGTGCTCCCGGTTCTGACCATAATAAAGCCTAAAGAAACAACACAAAATGCAATTATTTCTTACACTAGACCTGAAAACATCAGAAGAGTTCTAGATATTGTTAAAGCATGTTTTACCCATTTGCTGGTGCCTGGATATTCAGTTATTCTGCTCTCCGTTGTTAAAATCATCCTTTGGTGTTCATTAGCAGAGGGAGAATATTGTGTATTTGTATAGGGTCTTTCAGACTTGCTAAGGTATCTCTCTGAAAATCCTTTGAGAGCAGGATTTCTCCTCTGACAGCAGTTTTTACACATTGAGCCACTCAGCTCTGGGCTGACTGACCTCCTCCTCAGGAATTCCAAATGCCGTTTTTCCTTCAGCTCATTCTTGATCTGTCTTGTGTCAACATCTCTCGTGGGGCTTCGGCACGACGTAACGTTGTTACGTCCTCGTAAGTGCTCCCGTTTCTCTGCTCTGTAATCCACTTTTTGGTCAAATTCTCTCTCCGGGAAGTATTTTATTCTGACGCTGGACGAGGAGTCCATGGCAGATCCTCGGGCTGTTCACGTGAGCCTCAGCACTGTAAAATATGATCTTATTTGTAAGTACTTCCAGATAAATGAACATACAGAAAGTTATCCAATGTGTTGTGAGACAGAAGGCACAGCTTATGAAGACTAAAGTCAGAATTGTGCTACCTTCTCAGAAAGTTCTGTTTACTCCGAGAAATGTTAGTGATCTGTACCAGCTGATGTGACCAGTCAGGCATAAAGTCAAATAAATAAAATAAAAACATTTGCTTTTCCTGAGATTCGTGCAGGATGAAGCAGCTGCATGAATTTACCTCTGAAAACACAACTTAAGTTACTTTTTTTTTTTTGACCAGAAAGTTTTGACATCATCCAAGTTTTCACATCCATTTCCACAGTTGTGAGCGCCAGCCTCGTGCAGGCCCCCGGCAACTGTTGATTACAGCCGTGCAGGTGCAGGATAAATCAAAGACAAAATAGTACATAATAAACACAAATTCATGTTGATGGAGGCCTACCTTTTGAGCCATCCTATTTAACGGGGGGAAACCTTTCTGAGGGGGCCAAGAAGTCATCCATTTTCCTTTCTTTTCTCTCACCGCGTACGAGGTTTTTGTCTGTGTTTCACATGTAGCTGTGTCTGTAGAGCCTAATTTTACAGGAAGTGAAGAGAACCACAACGTCATATGTTCCTCTATCTCAGCAGCCACTTGCTCCACGCTGATGCCACACTCGGGTGGGCCACAAGATTACAGACACACTCAGTCAGCTTCCCAGCCACTCCTGCATGCAGTCCGGGATAAAGGACAGAAAAAGATCTGTTCTGTGCGCGTGTGTGTGTACCGTATGTGTGTGTGTGTGTGTGTGTGTGTGTGTGTGTGTGTGTGTGTGTGTGTAAAAGAGAGAGAGGGAACCTTCCATGACAAGAGCGGCATTTCTCATTCCAATAAGTTACAGACTGAGTAACACAGAACCTTGTCTGTTTAACCTGGTTTACACAACTTTAACTTCTTGATTAAGTTGAAAAACATTTTCAAAACTATTTAAACAAAAATACTTCATTTTAGCATTATTTAATGTCTAATTATTCTTTAAAAAGTTCCTGATGATCACAGTCAATTAAAATGTAGCCTATAGACACAATTAATTGCAACTAAACAATAGTTTGAAAATACTGGCTTATTATTTAAAAACTTAAACAGAAAATAAAAAGTTAGGATGCATTATTTGGCAATAGTTTAACAATAAGGCTTGAATACATACTTAAAAAAAATCTTTGGAGGATTTTAACATAAGGTAACAAAGAACTTTGGTAATTTAAGTGAATTTATTTTTTTCATCGAGAAAACAGAACTGTTTTTTCTTTTGAAAGTGTACATTCCTCTACTGCTCCAATACTGGACATGTTCAACATGCATGATTAGTTCTTAATTTATTTACTCATTACTCTAAGATCTATCTATTTATAACATGTAAGTGGAAGCTCAGTGTTTCCACTTTTATACAGTTCACACATGATTTAGTTAAATGTTTATGTTGTTGAAATGTATATAAGGAAGTTCACACGAAGCATAAAAATGTTTTTTTTTCTATTGTGCTATACGGTTTTCAGTTTTAGTTGCTCTTACCATGCTCTTGTATGGTCTGTGTTTATACTTTGCATTTGTTACTGGTGTTTTAAAGTATATCAGCACTTTTTTTTAGTTGATTGAAGTTTACTCAATTTCTGGGAAATTAGTTTGTTAATGTTTTTGTACTAAGTTGTCGGTTTGCTTACTGCGCTACATAGTGGTCGCACTTTTAATGACACAAAAAAACTGTCTCGTTCTGTACTCTCGCGAGTTCTTC
Source organism: Millerichthys robustus (assembly GCA_034783495.1). NCBI lineage: Eukaryota > Metazoa > Chordata > Actinopteri > Cyprinodontiformes > Rivulidae > Millerichthys > Millerichthys robustus. The sequence goes on along the minus strand of JAVKLF010000152.1, from coordinate 12,860,481 downwards.
TGTTGTGTCCGCCATTCTTGTGGCTCTGCAGAAGGGCACGGAGAGGCCGAAACAAGGGTGCCCGGCGAAGCAAGAACCAAGCACTTCAAAAATTTCAATCATGCTGTCGAGACTTGTTTTTCTCTCAGGTTTGTATTAAAGCAGCCTATGATATAACCGTAATAAACACTTGTGTTTAGCATGCATGCAGTTAGCCAGTTTGTTTAAAATGACTCAATCTGAAGGGTAAACTGAAGGCCGCACGTTGAATGGGATAAGCTAACGCTCGACTTGTTGGTATAACTATTTATTAACAGTCTGTGTGATTTGAGGGTGTTTATAATGTTTTACGTTTGTGCTTTTATCGATAGTAACAAGAAATCCAATTAATATATCTGTATTCCTATTGTCTATTACAATTGTTTGACTTTAGCTTCAGTAGACTGAAGCTAAACTAGCTAGCTAACAATAGCTAGCTAGCTAGTTGTGTATTTACAATTTGTTTTTAGGAGGCGTTTTTTCTTTGTCATTAATTGCTCACCCAATAGCTTCTTGACACTTTGGCAATTTATATTTTTTTATCTGTTAGTCCCACGTAATGTCTTTAGCTTGTGTGTATTTATGTCATATTATCTTGACAGGTAAACCTTTGGTATTTAATTCATTGTTCTTTATATTTATTTATGTTTAGTTCCGCAAAGGTTCTGTTTATCTAATAAATTTGCAAGTACTATTCTGTAAATATATGTATTCAGGAAATTATATTAACATTACACTCTACATGTTTTTTCTGTTTTTTCAGCCAACTCCCTGAAAGGCTGCAGCCCAATTGGAGCTGGGTTTGTGTCCAGTTTTGTTTTATTTTTGCATGTTTCTTTAATAATAAAGGCTGAAGGTTGAATGTTTTCTAAAATTGATGCCAAAAAGTGCGCTACTGTCACATTATTGCACACAGATGTGTGTTTCATGCATGAAGAAATTGCTGTGTTGACAGCAAAAGCAGGCTATTATGAAAAGTAACATGAAACTTGATGTACAGTAATTTTAGAGTCAACACAACTCTTAAGTGGTAAAATGGCTCCAAATAAACAAGGACTCTTAAATTTGAGTGAAGTACTGCTAGGTAAGATGAAACAAAGAGTTGAAGCTATAAATTCAGTGAGTTTTTGTTGCTGGTCAATTTGCTTGAAACTAAAGGTTTGCTAAAGATCACTGGAAGCTCAGCTAAAATAAATGCATTATTTTACTTTAACACTGAACTTTCATTTTTGTAAAAGCTAAGAAACAGCCTCAGTCAGAGCAAGGTCATTCAGAAGAGAGATGAGCCAGCAGCTGCCTGTTTGCCTCTATTTGACACTTTTATTAAGTAGAATAAAGTCTGTCAAATCTGCTCTTATTGTTGCGTACTTCAGCTTGGTCCATGCGTCTCGCTCCCTGCACACATCATCCCAGAGTCTGGCCCCTGTTGCCCCCTTGCCTGAGAAGGGAGGCAAAGTACGACATGGCATCATCCCAGAGGAATTTTTTGAGTTGTTGTACCCAAAAACTGGAGTCACAGGTTAGTATTGTATCAGATTTTTTATGTTAATCTTATAATATAAAATCGAAGTCTTAGTTTTAGTGTCAAATATCTGCAAATATCTGCTTGAACATCCTTTTACTTTGGCCTTACTGCAGGATGCGACTCATCTGATTACTCGTTTACCTTTTTTCCTACAGGACCCTACATGTTTGGAACTGGTCTCATCACCTACTTGCTTTCCAAGGAAATCTATGTGATCAACCACGAGACTTTTGCTGCTTTATCCATAGGCGTCGTCATAATTTACGGTGTCAAGAAATTTGGTCCAAGTATAGCAGCTTTTGCTGACAAACTGAATGAGGTGGGCTGAATGATTAACAGGTTATTGATTTATTGGTGGATTTGCAGTTGCTTTGAAAAACTTGAATAGTTGTAACTGATTTAGTATCATATATGAAAGTAACCCGGGGAAGAATTAAAAAACAAAATCAGATTTATTTTTGTTCATACTGTATTAAATAATCCGATTTAGCCCACTTTTCACTACTTTGTGTAGTAGGAACATGGTCTTTCTTGGCTACAAAAAATAAAAAAATTATGTCCCCACCCACACAACAGGAAAAACTGGCCAAAGCCCAGGAGGTGAAAGACCTTGCTATGACCAGCCTCAGTCAAGCCATTGAGGATGAGAAGAAGGAGCAGTGGCGAGTAGAGGGAAGATCCATACTCTTTGATGCTAAGAGGGTAAGCAGCTCTAAAGTTTTACATTTGATTTTTGCTAATGCTGTCAGAAATCCTTAACATACTGCCTGCTTTGTAAATGAGCTTGTTGTTGGCCTGCTGACATGAAGGAGCTGCAAGACGTGGTAAAATAAAATTGTCAAGATGAAGGAAAATAAACAAGTAAACAGCGTTTAAAGATTCTTTTTAAGTCTAAAAGGAAGTTTAACTTATTACTCTATAATATGCATCATACAGATATCCCTTTGAAGCTGTTAAGACGTAAAAAGTATTTTTGTAACATCGGATTTATCAAAGGTTTAAATTTTGACATAATGGGTTACAGTCCTGTAAACATTAAAAATGAACCTACAATGTTCTGATATGTGATGATTGTCCTAAGCACACTTGAATAGTTTGACAGGTTTATCAGTATTTTAGTAAATTGTTTTTGTTGTAACAGAAATCAGTTGTTTTAATGTAATTTTTGTTTAATAAATCTGTCAGTTGACGTGCCTCTTGGGTATACATTTTAGATAAATTTCTTGGTTGAATCATCTTTAAGCATGTCTGGTACTTTTGCACAGGTGGATGTCTGTGTTTTATCTAACTTTTA
>JAVKLF010000152.1:12821738-12832997 GCA_034783495.1 Millerichthys robustus | reverse complement strand
TGACCCCAAATTTACGAACTACTTGTTTAATGGGTTGGTATTTTTTCTAATCATTTAAATAAATCTCAAGATGTTTGACTGAATGGAGGAGTCATTCAACCAGTTCAACCACAAACACACACACTTGATACACTCCTATGTAAATCATACTGCCTAATTCAAAGGTGCAACATTTTGTTGAAACCACAGCACATTAAAAAAAGAACTAATTGCTGGGCAAACTGGTTAATCAGCATGGGATTAACCAGTTTTGATTGTCATTGTTGATCCACTATGTGAAGGTACTGCTTATAAGGTTGGGTTTATCTGTAAACTGAAATAGTTTCTTGGAGAAAAGACGAAACATTTCAACAAAGAAGAACCCGTCCACTTACTCAACTCAAAACGTTGTTCAGGGTTTCAGGTTGTCTAGATGGACCAGAGCTCCCTCAGATGTTGACACTTGGTGCATTAGAGCTGTTTTAGAGCTCAATTCAATGTAAGACGGGTGGTCATAATGTTTTGTCTGGATGAGCATGTTGGCTTTTCAAGGGGTAAAGAAAACCCACTGTAATTAGGATTACATTGTTTAAAAACAAAACCATTTTAAACCAGGTTTAAGATGGCCGCCACAGCCACTGGACATTAATTGTTACAATCCAGTCAAAATTTCAGATATTTAGCTAAAATTATCCCCAACACAAATTCTTGTCACAAAATTGATTGGGATGAGATCACACATTACATCATTTACAACCTTAAAACAAAAACACGTTGGCTTTTGACACAACTGTCAGGCAAAGTTTACATCAGGAATCTGTCCTCTGGTCTGACGTTTAGTGTCTTTTAGTTCAGATCCTTTGATAAGCGTAAACCACCCAAACGGATCTCCACCCATCGACCTGAACAGGTTGTTAACAGATCATCACCTCCAATCCTCTCACTGCATTTAACTGTGATCAACCCCACATCTCCTGTGAATATTTACTCTCATCCATATTCTTGGAGGTGGTGCGGATGAGAGTCAGAGTTCACTCAGATGGATGCAGAACATGTGTAACATTGCATGAAGTTTGAGTTGTCTGTGAGACCCCACTAAACAGCAAAGTGCAGTTACAGTTGCTGTATTTAGCAGGTAACCACACCACCTGGGATTTAAACCTCTTAACCGTAAGAAGTTTAGAAGACGTTAATGCCTCACTCCTGCTCCATCCATGTGACGGACGCTGAAGTCAAGTACAACAAGCAGAAAACCCAGCTTGGACCAGCAGACTCAGAACACAAACAAATGAACCTCATGTCTGATCTGTAGAAAACTGCAGAAAGAGTTTTGGTTTCCATATTGTCAGTGCTACAAAGAAATGTATATATTTTTTCCTATTCATGAAATAAAAAGAAGCAGTTTTGAAGTATTTTTTTATTGCGTACTTCATGCTGTGTGTAGATGTGCAACAACCCAGATCAGTTTGTTCAACAACTAACATCTATTGGTATCAGTGACTTTCACCAGAGTTCATCGTCTCCTTTCCTTCCATCATTTACTACTGCCCTCAATAAACTAAAGGAATTGAACAGCCAATCAGGAAAGGGCACCTCCTAAGTCGGGGTTTTAAGAACAAGGAATTAAGAAGTGAATCTGTGCCGGTGAAAGCCTGGTGAATTCATTTTGCGCCTCGGGGACGTTCCATCTAATCAAGACAGGCCAGAAAGGCTCAGGTCCCTCTTTTCCAATCCCCTTTCAGCACAATTAGTGCTGTGCCCAGTTTCTCTGAAGGTGTACACAGAGAGCTGTCAAAATTTCTATTATCGAGGATCTTGACGCGGCGGAGGAAGAAATCATGGGTGCAGGAGCCAGTGCTGAGGACAAAAAGTCTAAGGAGCTGGAGAAACAGCTCCAGGAGGACGCTGATAAGGAGGCTAAAACGGTCAAACTGCTGCTGCTTGGTAAGTGATCTGATGAGGGGTCTTATTGGATCAAGTCATACTTTTTCTTCTCCATCTTTGTCCCTGGCTGCAGGTCATGGAAAAGACTCAGACTGAGATGTGTTTTTGCTTCTAATGGCTCATCAAAATAACTTGAACAAAACTTTTGCATAGAATCAAGTCAATAGGTGTGACTTCCCTGTTTAAACACGGAAGGTGTTGTATGTAAAATTTAGACACTAAAACAAAGATTTAAACATCTTACTGAAGGTTTATTGACTAGTTTTCTGTTTAGTTATAAGTTCTCAACAATTCAAACCTCCTGCAGGCTTGATGACAACAGATGAAGATGGAAATAACACATTTGTTAAATAGATCCATTTTTAAAACCAGATAATACCTTATTTCAGTTTAATAAAAATACGTTAGTAGTGTTTAAGACAACAGAACAGTTTAAATGTGTAAAATATAACCTGCTGATCTGGGATGATTTAAAAAAATTATTTTAAAGAGCAACGTCAAATTATAGGACAATTTCAAAAAATATATTTTATGCACAATTTAAACACTAAGTATTTGTTCATACTGATTCGATTTTATTAACAGCTTTGATGGTTTTAACTAAATAAAATGACCCAGTTGATCGGTGGCTGCTGACTTTTTGAATCTAGCGGAAGGACAGAGGTTCTTAAAAGATCATAGTCTAAATGAATCTCAGGCCGGCAGAGATATGTCAATCCGATTAGCTAACAGGTTTACTGCAGATCCACTTGCTGAGGTTTTTGTTGACCCACAGCTCACACACATCTACTGTGTACAAAATGTTTCTTTAGGGTTGGTGTCGAAAAATATCAAGCCCAAATTCTCACTGGTGACACTTAAAGATGAAGTATTTTTCACTCACAGAATAACGATATGTACAGAGAAACTGCTTTTTCCACCATGCATTAAAACACAAACGGGAAAAGATGTAAAATGACATCTTGTTGGGGTTTAAGGACATTATGAAAGAATTACAGATTTAAAAAAACTTTTGGAAGTTTGTGTTGCAGTTCATTTAACATTTGTTCACATATAAACTTGCATAAACTCACTAAAATCAATTTCACATGATTTAATAAACTTATTACATTACATGAAAGCTTGTAAAGTTAAAAAATTTCAATTTCTTGTACAAGTTTTAAATATTAACAGGGAAAAGGAAGAAGATCAAACTTTGTTAACTAAGGACTTTTATGTGCAAAATATGTTTTGCACAAATGCAATGGCTGTTTTGAACATTTTTGCCCATTTTTTCCAATCAGAAGTCTTTGCAACTTCTATACACGATAAAATAATGAAATTAAACGTCTGACTGCAGCTCACTCTGCAGCTTTAACAGGTTACCTCAAAGCTTAAAGGCCTGACGAGTGTTCACTCAGAGTGCAGCTTACTGTAAACCTTCATACCGTTGCTTCCTTTGCTGTCACACATGAGCCAAAGAATCTTAACGTTGACCCACTGATGACGACAAACAGGGGGAGACCTGCTGCACGAGCTGCTGGATGAAGTCTTTAAATACTGGTTGAAGCTTTAAGTGGGTTCAGTGAGGAGCAGGATGGTCAGCTTTGACTCGATAAACTCCTCCTGGGCAGCTGTCGGTGAAGCAGAGATCTGCCCCAAAGCTTTTCTCCAGCAGCTACAACATCCAGATCTGTGACTGAAGTCGGGTTTGGATTCTTCACTGCTCAGAACACAGAACACGTTCACAGGCTGCAGGCCCTGCAGAGTTTCAGTCTGAAATGGAAGAGGTTGTCTGCCAACAGGAACCCTGTTGCTTTTTTTAATGTAACTACATGCATAACCATCAACAAATTCTGACAAGAATTATTGAAAACCGTTTCAGAAAAAAAAGGTATTTTCACAGATGACTTGATGCTGTGGTCTATGTGATGCACAAACTCACCCAAACTGACATTTCTACATTGTTTTTGTTTGTTTCAGTTTTTATTCTGACTGTTTATTACACTGTGCGTGTAATAGATTTGTGCTTTATGAGTCAGTTTTGATGACTATTTTTATGCATTCATCACAGGCTGTTTAAATGTTTGCAAAGACACGAACACTTTGTCAAAAAGCAAATGATGCAAAAGGTGCAGAGGTGCCATTTTATTTAGGAAATACACTTGAGTGTCACAAGATGGCTGCTAGTTTGCTCTAATGAATTATACTAAATAAAACTGAACTGAAATGTTACTTTTATGCTCATGTAGTAAAATTAGACGTGTCATAACTGACGTTTGAACTGAGAGACAGATTATGGCACATTTTTTGGACTCTTAAAATCTGTTAGATTGCATGTTGGTGAAACGAGGCGCAGACTAATGTTTGCTTTTTGTTTTCATTCAGGTGCTGGTGAGTCGGGGAAAAGCACCATTGTAAAACAGATGAAGTGAGTATTAAAATATCATAATTCACATTTTTTGTTGATGTCTCACTGCTCAGATATACATCCACTGACTGATTCATCAAAATATTGAACTGTGTTGAAAACCAAAACGACATTAGGAAAGAACCACATGGTGGCACTGTGAGCGCTGTACCTGAACAGCTCCTCTGTCATCGAATACTCAATGAATTACTGTAATTGTGCAATATTGTTTATGTTTCTTAGCCAAGAAAAATTTGACATCATTTTCCCAAAAGCTAAACCTCACCCTCTCCATTGTTTCCACAGAATTCTCCATCAAGGTGGTTACACAAGAGAGGAGCAGATGGAGTTTCGAGCGATCATCTACGGCAACATCCTGCAGTCTGCTCTGGCCATCATCAGAGGCATGGAGATGCTTGGCATCGACTTCGGCTCGCCCTCTGCTCAGGTCTGACCTTCTGCAGACAACGGAAGTTCACGCTTATCGTTGACGACGAGCAGTGCTGATGGGTGTTTGTTGCTTTGTGCTCGACTCCACAGGAGGACGGACAGAAGCTGCAGAACTTGTCAGACTCCATCGAAGAAGGCACGATGCCCCCTGAGCTGGCCGACGTCATCAAGAAGCTGTGGAAGGACTCTGGTGTGCAGGCCGCCTACGACAGAGCTGCTGAGTACCAACTGAACGACTCTGCTGGCTAGTGAGTCCCTGTCCCCCCTTTTCCTGGACCGGACACAGGGTTTAACACAAAGACACTGTAAAAAAAAATTGATTGTACATTCAGCTGGACTGCGGTTCTGTTTCAGCTACCTTGGTGAAATGGACAGAATCTGCCAGTCGGACTACATCCCTACTGAGCAGGACGTGCTACGGTCTCGAGTCAAAACAACTGGTATCATCGAAGAACAGTTCGCCTGCAAAGAGCTGCACTTCAGGTAAAACTGCCGGGAAACATCCTAGAGCCGCCGGGACGCCTGCTGGGTTCATTCTGACTTTCTGTTGTGAACAGGATGTTCGACGTGGGAGGTCAGAGGTCAGAGAGAAAGAAGTGGATCCACTGTTTCGAGGGTGTGACCTGCATCATCTTCTGTGGAGCTCTCAGTGCGTACGACATGGTGCTCGTAGAGGATGACGAAGTGGTGAGTCGGGGTGGCGTGATCGTGAAGCGCCAAAAACGCTTCTCGGCAGTTTGTGACTCCCTGTGTTTTGACCTCTGACCTTTCCAGAACCGCATGCACGAGTCCCTCCATCTATTCAACAGCATCTGCAACCACAGGTTCTTTGCTCTGACCTCCATCGTGCTTTTCCTCAACAAGAAGGATCTCTTTGAAGAGAAGATCAAGAAAGTCCATCTGAGTATCTGCTTCCCAGACTACGACGGTAAGATCTGCCCAACTACTTTAAAGAAAGCTTTCAGATCTTTTCACGCGAACAATTAATATCTGATCTGTTGTGGATAGCTCTTCGAACAACTTCAGTTTGAAGACATATTAATTCTGACCAAATAAAACTAAAACAAGTCAGGTTGACCACAGCGCTTTACTAGATAACAATACAACTAAATAATTTTAAATCAATTAAAAACAAAAAGAAAAAGACAATAAAATATGCACATAAAAGCTCAGCAAATGTAGAATAAACTGAATTAGAATGATGGATCTTGTGCAGGAATTTAAAAGTAACTTAAAATATGTTCAATCAGTCCATGTGAGCACATTTATATAAACCTTTATACTATTCTCAGTTTTAGACAAAGCAATTTTTTGTAAAAAAAAATATATATATTGCGATATTCCTGCCTGATGTGTCCTAAGCTGTACAGGAAGTGCTTTAGCTAGCTGCTTCTGCTATTTGTAAAAAGTCATAAAACTCCCGGTGAACTGAAACACGTCAGAAACTGAAGTCATTTTATGACAGCAGTTTTGCTTATGATCACGAGTAGACGAGCTGTTAGCTTTCAGAATGAAACAAATTATTTAAAGTTTATAACCTTTCAGGCCAGGGAACGGTTTTGCTGCACACTGAGCTTCTGCAAACTTAGTTGAAGTCGCAGCATACTGGATCCAGTCTGACGCTGATTAAAGTGGTTTAAAAATTAGGACTAAATTTAAACCAGATTAGAAGAAAAACATCAGGAAAACAAATTAAAGCACAAACCAATTTATAATTTGTCGCCAAATCTGTTCAGATAAAATGAAAATGAAATAAAATGAGTACATCTGAAAGCAGGGGAGTGTTTCAAATAATCTAAGATGAGTCTGTAAAATGAACTACTTGGTTCTGACCAAACTTTGCCCCCCTTGGCATCTTTTTAGGCCCCAACACGTACGACGACGCCAGCGGCTACATCAAGACACAATTCTTGGATCTGAACATGAAGAAGGGTCAGAAAGAAATCTACTCCCACTTGACCTGTGCCACAGACACGAAGAACGTTGAGATCGTGTTCAACGCCGTGACAGACATCATCATCAAAGAAAACCTTAAAGATTGCGGTCTTTTCTAAGCAGCTGCAGAGTTAAGAAAGGTACGAGGCCAACCGCGTCCCGTCTCCTCTAGAAATGTGTCAGAGCTGAAGCAGTAGGACCCCTGCAAACTTAACTCTCTCCTACAGCAACTCGTTTCTGGTCACCCTGTGTTGCCAGGCAACAACATTTGGACATAACATGAAAATACCAAGTCCTGGAACACAGTTTAGACCCTCTGGGACTGATGAGGATGACCAAGATGATAAAAATGAAGCAATCTCTGTAATAGCTCGTGATTAAAAAAAATTGTTTTTAAATTATGCAGACTTGACTTAGTTTTTCTGTTTGGAAAAGTCACAAATCATTTACCTTTTACAGTAAAAAGTTTGTTCTTCACCTGTTTCACCTTCTTCACTTTGCAGAGCTCTTTTTTCGACCTGAACCCCTTACACATTGGCATGAAAAAAAAGGTGATGGAGCACAGAGGGTCCTCAGACTGTTGCGTTAATGCCGTCGTCTCCATGCCAAGTTGCGGTCCTCAAAAAGCTCCGACAGCATCTCACCACCTTTCCCCTCCCTGACTCCTGCAGCGCTCTGCACGTCCGCATTGGTCACCACACCAACACTGTGAACTTCCACTTTTCTACAGGATAAATTGTTTTTCTTCCCACAGCTAAAGGTTTAAAGCTACAAAGATGAGAACTTTAATCAATAACTAATTTGTAAATTAAATTCAATTAAGAAAAGTCTGTATAGTGACATTGCAACCTTTTTTTTTCTTTTTAAGTACTGTAGTTTCTGTGGTATTGGTATTTGAACTGAAAAGTTGCTGAGCAAAAGATCTGAAATATTCCCAGTACTTACAGCATAATCCAAATTACAAACCAGATTGTGCACATATCTAATCGAATTAGCGTTGAATTGACTTAATATCTTATTGTGATGAATAACGCTCACCTGACTGAACATGGTAGAGAAGCTTTGTAAATAAGAATAGATAACTTATATTTGAAATAATAAATTACATGGAAGTGTATGAGAGAGAAACACTAGAGGGTTGATGCTTTATTGTGAAACATGAATGAAAAATCTACTGTGTTCTTTCTTATAAATAGTAGAGGCATGAAATAAAGATGCATTAACTTAACATGTGTCCGTGTCGTGGCTGTGGAATCACTACTGAGTTTGGAGAAAATATCATATACAAGTTCTCTGCTTGAGTCGAAGAGGAAACAGCACACTGAAGTTCATTATACTGAGGAACTAAAACAGACTCAAACAATAATTATTCAGCTTGTCAAGGCTGCGCAGGGAGATATGTGTATAAAATGATGGCAAAGAGGAACTAAACACCGCTTAAACTAATGTGTTCATGGCTGGGAAGATTGAATTTGTTACTTGATTTAAACATAAATAAAGAATGTTTAATCTGCTCTCATTTAGAATTCAATATCAGGAGAAAAACAAAGTACTGAAGCTGTAAATAAAATGTTACCTCTGCACGTAGGATGAAAGTTGGATGCTCTAAATTGGAGTTCTTCAGTCCTCCTGACCCACTGTCCTGTGTACTTTAAACGTGTTGCTTCAACACACCTGACTGAAATGAATGAGTGACGGACAGGCTGACCGATGACATTCTGAGCAGGTAATTGAATTATCTGAAACAGGTGCGTTGAAGCAGGGAAACAGCTAAAACACACAGCACAGTGGGTCAGGAGGAACTGGGTTGAGACGTTTGCACTAAAGGTTATGAACAACAAAAATCTATGTCAGGTAAGATATTATCTGTTCATACCTTTTCCACAAAGCCTCACTTCAAAATCTGACCTCTTCCTTTGAATCTAAAACACAGATTCTACGTAAAGGGATACAGTTATTTTGGAAGATTGTTCTGTTGAACATGTTTCGTTCACACTGCAGGCAAAAGTGGCTCAAATCTGATTATTTATTTGTTTGCCCACATGTGACCCATATTTTATTTTATATCACAGTATGATTTTTTTAAATATCAAACTCAGGTTTACTTTTTATAGTGGTACTAAATTCCAGATCCACCTCTTACTTACATTTAGTGTTTTTATAAAGCTTTGTCCTCCTGGGTTTGACTAACCACTAATGTTAGCTCAGAAAACAAAACTTCTCCAAATTTAATTACGGTAATTGAAAAGGCAATCTACAACAGGTAAGACATCAATTGTTTATAACCTTTCTGCATAAACCTGATATCAAAACCTGAACTAAATATTTAAATTCTTACATTTGGATCATTTAACAGAATATTTCTGCAGCAGACTTCCTCAGTACGGCCAAGAATATTAAATTAAAAAAAGCCTGTACTCCAACTTTTTGTTTTAAGGTTTTGATATTTTCAAAAAAACAAACAAACAAAAAACTAAACAGTCCCTTACTAATCGAACAAAATTAGCATAGTTCAATCATAAAAACAAAACAATAAACTGTCTAAATGTCCGTTCACAGACTGGTTCCACTGCTGCAATGATGTGAATAAAAATATCGCTCAATTTAAAGCAGTTTAAATCAGAACAATTATGAAGATGTTACATGTGCAGCAGCCCAGCCAGCATTACCAGATGGGCCCCACAAGGGTTTTGTATGGTTGCAAATATGGGTCCCACATGGGTTTGTCCGCGGGTTCCATGGTGGCCCCACCTGTATTGCCCACCTATTTGGAGCCCATTTTCCAGCCTACTTGGGCCCCACACAAGGCCCAATATGATGTAGATCACATTTTAGGCCCATATGGGCAATACAGGTGGGGCCACCATGGAACTAGTGGGATATCAGTACCAAAACAGGAGACAGAACATCATCTGCATATACTGTAGCTGAATGTTGACATACATTTGGTACAGCCTGTTATCTGTTAGAACCATTCACCTGAAGCAAAGTGGTATTGGACTTTGTAGTATTAACTCAAACTAACAATTTCTTTAGGTTTTTCCAAATTGTCTTCCCATTTTCTTTTGCACTTTTTATCAATCTAGTAAAAAAAAAAATGGCTTTGGCTTCATGAAGCTGTTTTACCACTAGACTGTTATTATAATATTTCCTTTAATGTTGGTTGTCTTTTTATATAATTTATACAATAAAACAACAGTATTCTGTCATCTTAGATCATTCCAAAGTCCCAAATTACTGTAATATTAAGCTTTAAGAATAAAAGTTTACATTGTAGAACTGTCAGCAGAAGCTGATTTGTCTCTCTTCACCAGTTTTTTAAACATGTTCCAGTTTAGGCTGTTTTATCTAACAGAAGATAAATGTGCATGTGTCGTCGGCTACGTGAGGATAACAGAAACTCTTCATTGTTCTGATTCAGGAGGCCCTGGCCCAGGCTTGTGATTACATCAGGAGACTCAGAGCTGACATGGGGGGAACTAACATCCTGGCACCACTCACCTGGATCCTGAGGCAGCCAACGATCAGGGGCCACCCCAGGCTGCTCTTCCTGCTCACCGACGGCGCCGTCAACAACATGGGCAAAGTTGTTGAGCTGGTCCGCAGCCACACACGCTACATCAGGCTAGTATAACTATTACTATTCCTAGTATTACTGTCAACACACTCTGTTTGAAAAGATGGAGACATGTTCTCAGTACTGTATAACAACCGATTCATAGAAAATTGTTGGGATCTGTAAACCTTTAATACAGGATTCATATCTGCTGACAGAAATGAAGCTGCTTGTTTCTAAAAGTTTTAATGACCTCCAGTATGTTAAAGTTAAGTGTTGAATAAATCCTCATTTCTTACATGTACTCGCAACATAAAACCTCCACTGTGGGTCCAAATGTGACATCAGTGCTGCTTGTCGTGTCTTAAAAAAAAAAAGAAATCATCGCTTATCAATTAATTATTATTATTATTAATAACAAAACAAAAATGCTGTCGAGGAAATATCTGTGCAGCTGTGTCAGAGTAAAAGACAACAACTACAGTGCCGGTTTCAAAGCTGGAATAAGGAACTCAAAAAGCAGCTTGTGATTCCAGCTGTTTAGAGGAGCGCTGGCGGCACAAGCCATCTGTAGCACTCTGGAAAATAAATTTGTTTTGCCACTAGCATTTAGGTCTCACACTGTGAAACCCCCATCCAGAGCCTCTTCTCTGCAAATAATTGGATTTTGTCTTTGCCTCTTTGTTGGGTGACTGCCCCCAGATAATTGCATTAGGGGAGGGGGCCTGGTCAAATCCTCAACACTTTCTGGGTCATTGTCTCACTTTGTTTACAATCAGCCCAGCCAGTTAGAGATTAGATCGAACCAGGACGAATCATTCTTTAGAGAAGTCACCTTGGGATTTTGACAGAGCTGAAGGTGACGTGTATCTCTGATCTGTTCTCTTTGATCATTAAAAAATGAAAGGAAGGTTAAAGATTGGCAGCTACTGTCGTGATGTGGATTTTTAAAAGGCATAAAGTCCGGAGGAGCAGGCACAGAGAGGCGTTGTGGGGTGAAAAACAT
>JAVKLF010000152.1:12774428-12788327 GCA_034783495.1 Millerichthys robustus | reverse complement strand
GTTCTGTTTGTTTGCTTGCTGTGTTAGCAATGTATCTCATGAACTAGTGGACATATTTAAGACTCTCAGAAAATCATCGTTGGATCAACAGATATTTATCTTTGTCAGTCAACCAATTTCAAGAAGGCTGTAAAGGCTAATAAACCATAGCAAACACAGAAATAGCTCTAACTCAGTCAGTTTAATAGAAATTGAACTAAGACCTGGTGTAATAGTTGGTGAGTCATCCCTAACATAGTCTCTGTATAAATACCAGGGATGTTCCCTGTAAGTACCAGATATGTTTATCTGTAAATACTAGATATGTTCGCTGTAAATTCCACGTATGTTTCCTGTAAATACCAAGTACTCACATAACAGACCAGATCTGGTGTCAAGCTGGCACTGCTTGCATGGCAAGTGGTTTGTCAACTGGTTGTGAACCAGATCTGGCAATTATGGCACTGTTTTTAAGATGACATGCCACGAGTGGCCCAGTTGTGGTTTGGTTTGTGTTGTGCTGGCTCCTCCGTTGATCACCTCTGGCAAACCACATCTGGACCACCAAAGGTGCATCATTTTTTGAGGTATCTGGGCTGAGTGTTAAGAGTGTTAGACCCTTGTGTGGGTCAGAACTGTATCCCATAGGTACCAGGTTGTATTACGAATTGCTACCTTGTTTGAGCCTCATCTCAGAATTGCACTTTAACATTTATACAAATTTTTGGTCTCCCATGTTGCTCTATTATTGCCATTTGACTGAAGAGCTGTAGAGAATACCTCTTCACCCTGGCTCAGTGTGCTTGTAGTGGCCACATGTACTAAAAAGTGAAAAGTGAGAAAGAAAAACATAAAAAATAAAAACTCAAGTGCTCTGCTAACAAGACGCACAGGTCAGTGCTTTAACCGGTCCACTCTAGCTCGATGGGCTTTTAGCAAAGATAACAAAAGACACACCAGGTCTCAGTCATTTGACAGTACCAGGATTTTCTTTTTGTCAAGTAAATGGGCTTTGTGTTGACTGATGCTGCTTCCAGAATTATTTAACCTGAGCAGGAAATTTTGAGTCTAAAACAGGAATAATCACAGAGGAACACGTTGCTGAGTACTCAATGCAAGTATACGGTTATAACTTCAAAGCAAGTTGAAAATCTAATTGATTTTTTTTTCTGACACAAGAAGTGAAACATTTTCAAAGAGTGAGCCGGAACATTTTAAGGCCTTTTCTTGTTGTCTCCTGGTGCCCTCATCCGATTGGCCAAGGCTGTTGTTGGAAAGACAAAGGATTATTGTTGTTTGACTTCATTAGCTCCAAATCATCTGTCTCCATTCAGCCCCAACAAGCATCAACTCCTTTATCTTTCCCCAGCGGAGGGGATTAACAGGTATTAAAAACACAGCCTGGGAAATACCTCGGTCCAAATATAAACAAAACAAGTATAATCTTTTGCTTTCTCTTTGCAGCGTGATTGACTGCAAATTTATTATTACCCAGATGGAGCTTAAAATAGAAATGTAATGAGCCCTGCCATTTTCAGCTGACAGAAATAATTATGGAGAGTGTTTACAATAGTGTAGCTGCAGCATAGTGACGGCTTTAATTAGTGAGGGAAAACAATGAGTGCCCTGCCTCCTGATTATACCCTTTGTCTGTGACACCTGCAGCCCTTCCTCCAGGATTTAGAGTGGTGGTCTTGGGCATCAAAGCACGCTTGAAGAAAACTTGGCTTGTTGCTAAGCGATGGGAGAGGAAGACATGACGAAGTTTACAGCCAGCTTTGCTTCTATGAAAGCATGTGCCGCCCGTGTTTGGCTTCTTCCTGAGGATGTGATTGTTGAGTGACCTGGTCATCCTTGCACATCTGATCAAATACTAAACTGAAAGGGTTGTTATGGAAACCAGCAGTAGTCTAGACAGCTAAACAGCTTTTTTTCCTGATTCTACTTGTCTCAGATCACTTTTTCTTTCCTTACATGTTTAACATTAGTGTATTATGAGTAAGTGAAGTTTACTTTTTGGTTAGTTGTGGACACCACTGATGTAAACCTTTAAGTCAGTTTGCCACTATTTGCAATTGCAAATAACCATGAAATCGTGCAATGGTGCAACACAAACCTAAACAGCTGTAATTTACTTTGCTTACTACTAGCCATTAGCTCATCCCTTTGTGCATCATTCAGGTTGTATCCATTTGCAACACATTTGGTATTAAACAGTTGTTTCTGCTCCTGCTTGTCCTTGGCTCCTTTACCCCCTTTACTTTTCAGTATTTCAGTAAGTATTTCATTAAACCTTTTCTTTACAGGAATTTCAAGTCATTTGTAACTCAGCCAAAGTGAAGCAAAAAACAAAGATGTTGCTTGCCGATTTGGTCTGGGTACAAAAAAAAAAAAAGTAGTTAGAGGATGTCTGAATAAAATGAAAGCATATTTAAAAATTCCAGACAATTAGTTTATTTAAGACTTGATTGTGTGCACCACATTAATGAACAAAAACTGGTCATCGTAGGGTCAGAAAGTGCTTTTGTTTAATGATGCAGCATGTCAATCTGCAGACTATAAACAAACCTCCACACGTTGCTTTGCCAAAGATTCGGCTGCAATGATTGCAGCCTGCATGTGTTCAGTTGTATGTTGAGGTTGGAGATTTGATGGGTGGGTTTGTTTATCGTGTAACCAGATCAGGCAGGTGGAGCTCAACAACAAGCTGCACTACATTAGCATTTTCCGGGTTAAACTGTATTTACAGGTGTAGGATGTAGTCACAGCTTTTCAAACTGCCGGCTGGTAAAACTTTGTGTAATAATCTGTGGGAAATATGTGGTTTTTCTTCCTACATTAAAACATTTCTCTAAAGTGCGGTCTGGAAGATCTAGTTAAAGTGTTTTGTGGTTTTCTCTGCAGAGAAAAGCAGATGTCACGTTTTCTCCTGTTAAATATTTTATCACATGCAGAAGTGGGTTGTTTTTTTTGTGTTGTTTTGTTTTTTTCTCCAAGTACTTCTTGATGATCTGCCTCTGCCAGTATCTGAGTTTGCGAAGAGTTACCAGCTCATCAGAAAAAGTCTTCTTTGTAGATATTCGCCCTCATTTTGCTCCACAAAACCCCAGAGCAGGTAGCTGCAAGAGCAAGACGAGACAAGGCCACCCTTGATTTGCCACAGAGCCAACCCAGTCGACAAAAGGCCGCCAGCAGTTGCCAGGCAACACTATCCCTATCGCTGCAGGAAGTGAAGTCGAACAGAACATTAATCACTTTCAAGCTCCGTCTCACTAGAGTCACAGAGCTACAAGCCAACGGTCAGACAGAGGCCTGTTCATACGCACTGCTTTGTACCGACATTTCCAAGAATTTTTATTCAACGTCTGGAGACAAAAACAGGTGTCCCAAGTGTTCAATTAATGGAAAACATATCTGAGAATCAGTTTGAGTACAGTGTGAGCACATACAGTATTTGTGTGTCAGCGTCCAACTTACTCAAAAGGTTGTTTGCTTTTACCTGGAAACAAATCAAACCTTCAGAAGATTTGTCTTCCACTTGAATTCATGTAACTCTTAATATTAAAGGAAATGATTCAATCAGTTTCTGTTTCAAAGATGTTCACGTGCCTATAAGACCATCTTTGGGCTGCTCTTAAACACCGGAAGAGGTTTTATTTAATGATAAAACAGCTGCAAATCAGCTGGAATCGAACAGACCGCAACTCATGAAGTTCCGTCCTTCCATGACATTTTTTTTCTTAAGTTAAACTGAGAGATTTACTCTTATTTATGTTTTGTTATATAAATTATGTACAACATAAGGAAAACTTTAAAATAAAATGCTGAGAGAAACTGCATTTGAGCTGACTGTGCAATCCTGGTTTTTCAGGGGCAGCTACCCTGCATGTTTCTCCAACACACCTGATTCAATGATTAAATTACCTCTTCAAGTTCTACAGAAGCCTGGTAATAAGACACTTGTTTAAATCAGGTGTGTTGGAGCAGAGAAACCTCTAACACATGCAGGATAGTGGCCCTCGAGGAGTGTCCTCCCCTGTCCCATAACTACATTCATTTATTTAAATGTTGCTAAAGCCCTTTGAATTACATTAGACTTGTATGGAAGGCACAGATTTCAACTGCTCATAATCATTTTACTGAACGTCAGTACGGAAAATGTCACCTTTCTGTTTAATAATCAAAACATAAAGAAAATGTGCACAGAGAGAAGATCCTGAGCTGTGGGCTGAAATCGTCGTAAAACTCAACATAAATATGACTGCAGAGACGAGACACCTGGCATTACTTTAATCAGGGCTGAATCACATGAGTTACTCACTGGAGACAAAAATAAGAACTGTTTGCACAGTCCCACCGTAAGAACCTACGTGTGGTGGCGAAATAAAAATAGTAGCGCTTCCCAGAAGAACACATAGTCACTGGTAAGACAGTCAGCTGTCAAGTGGTTGGGGATGATGTACACGAAGGAGGGAAGAGTGTGAGAGTTCTGCAGCACATTGTGTCATCTCTGAAATCTGGGCTTTATTTCGTCGAACAACAATGAAACCACCAGGTGGTCGTTTCACACGGTTCAGACAGAAAAACATTTCTCATTCATTCATAAAAATGAAATAGTTACTTTATTTTTATCTTTTTGGTTGTAGTATTACCCAACACCAAAGAGGTTCCTGAAGATTAACTCTGATTCAAAATGATCCTTCTTTGAATTATCAGTGAATACGCAACACAAATAGCTGTTTGAGTTTGTCTGTTAGCAAAATAGCTCATGAACCAATGGACAGATTTTAATGAAACTCTCGAAACAAAATTGTTAGATGTGTGCCTACAACGGATTAACTTTTAGAGTCACCAACTGACGATGGCCGCCACAGGCCATTGAAAATTGGGAAACTTAAAAATGTCAATAATCAGCTAGAGATGAGGTAAAGTTTGGTCTTCACAAGATCCATTTGTAACACTACCATTAACAGTTGGAGTCAACTGCACCTGTCTGTTAGCATAATATCTCGTGAACAAATGGACTACCTTTAACAAAATTCCAAGAAAGTATTGTTTGAACATCTAAGATTAACTTTTAGAGTCAACTCAGTTAAAGAAGGTACAGTTAGTTGACAGGACACACAAAAGAGTCTGTAACTCAGCTAATTTTGCAGTTATTGAGCTAAATCTTTGATGTAACTCAATTCGTTCTCTGAGGGCTTTCTGGAATGAAAGGTGGCGGGCGATATGCATCCCATGAAGGACCGGCACCTTATTGTAGCCTAAATGTCTTTGTCAGTCTATTATAAGTTGGGTTTTTTTAACAACAATAGGCCTATTTTGTCTCCATTCGGGTCCATAAGGGAGGAAAACGGATCCTTTTTGTTTCTTTCAATCAACCTGGCCTGGCTGTCGGCTCTTCCATGTGGACTTTTCCGTTTCCTCTCATTGGCTGCCCGGCGCGTCTTGCGCGGTCACTTTCAGTAAACAGCGCCTTCTGGGTCTGAGCTCATCTGATCCACTGCAGCAGCAGCAGGAGGAGGAGGAGGAAGAGGCCTGCGTGGAGCCACAGACTGCTCATCCTTTAATGATCCCCACACCACTGCTGAGGAGAGCCGACATCAGCCGGACCTGCCCAGAATGCGCCAATGACAACACAGAATCAGTGAGGATTGCTCAACGCACCTTGACGGGTAAACAAACGTGATTTATTTATTTATTTATTGTCTACGTCTGCTCCTTTCTTCTTCTCTCCTTTGCGTGTTTTGGATGCCTCGTGGACTATTTTGGCAAGAAGATGTGAGCAACGTCCCTCCTCCCTGGACCAGGACCAGTTGTACTCAGCAGCAGCAGCCGACAGACACGCACGGAAGCTCACACCGGACTTGCTTGGTTGGTTGTTTTGCATGCAGCGACATTGTAAACAAACAAGGAGCTGTTTAAATGAAAATCAGCGTCGCTTCTGCTGCTGCTGCGTCCTGGTTGAAGGCAAGTGTTTCCCCCCTCTCCACGCATCACGTTGCGCTCGGGTTTTTTGTTTGTCGGACCAGACGGAATGGTGCAGTGCAACGTTTGCACACGCACGCTCTGTCACAAATGAGTAAGGACATTTCGGTCCATGACACGACGTGGACGTTTGCGTGAATTTATTTTTTATTTATTTATTTTGTGTGTCTGAATTTATTTGGACTTTTGGCTTCGCAGAGTGAGATTGAATCAGTGAGGGAAAGAAATGGCGAGAGGAAGAGGGTGGTGGTGGTGGTGGTGGTGGTGTGTGTGTGTGTGTGTGGGGGGGGGTATAGGAAAACAGACAGAGTAAGAAAATCAATGGTGTGTGTCTTTTAGGAGCGCGAACATGGGGTTAGAGTGAGTGTGTTTGTTTTAAAGCAGTGCTGCAGGGAAACGCTGAATCCACGCGAGGAGGAGAAGAGTGTTTAATTTACTTTCATTTTTGAATTGCTTAATTTTTGTTAATCCAGTGACTGATTTGTTGCTGCTTTCACAGCAGTTACTAAACCTCACATTTTTGTGTTTGACGCAGTTACCCTTGAGGTGGTTTATTTTTTGTAGTGTTGTTTAGTATTTTCTCTAAACTGATCTTTCTGCTGTTTTTTTTTCAGCCTTCAAGTAGAAATGTTGGAAATCCCTTGTCTGCATCTCCATGCCCTTGTTTTGAGAATGGGCTCATAGAACACCTCACTTGGATCCAGCACAACTTTCAGCATGTTGCAGCCTTCCTCTGGAGCAGGTGATGGTCTGTTGGAATCGTTACTTCACAGGAATAAGTTTCAGAGATGGGTCGTGTTCTTTTCCCTCTACGTGGCAGCCCTTTGGCCCCCGGAGGCAAAAGGGTCCACGCTGAACTGCCATAAGATGTGCATCTGCGCCTCGAACATTGTCAGCTGCTCCAAGATGAATCTGTCCGCCGTCCCCATCGGTCTGCCGCACTACATGGCGGTGTTGGACCTCAGCTACAATGAGATACATTCGCTCAAATCGGATTGGACCCCGGTCAAGCTCCCGAATCTCCAAAACCTCCTGCTCAGCCACAACAATCTGCATTCTCTCTCATCTGAGGCGTTTGTTAACGTGAAGCACCTGCGCTACTTAGACCTGTCCTCCAACACACTGAAGCAGCTTGACGAGTTCGTTTTTGATCCTCTGGTCAACTTGGAGGTCCTCTTGTTGTACAACAACCAAATTTCACAGATTGACCGCTCAGTGTTTATTACCATGACCAACCTTCAGAAGCTCTACCTGAGCCAGAACCAGATGTCCCGCTTTCCAGTGGAGCTGATCAAAGACAGGTTTCACCCAGAGAAACTCAGCCTTCTGGACGTGTCCTCCAACAAAATCAAGAAGTTGCCCATGGATGAGCTTCAGACGCTGCCCGCCTGGCTCAGAAATGGCCTCTACTTCCACAACAACCCTTTGCATTGTCACTGTGATCTGTACACCCTCCTTGCTCACTGGGAAATTCGAAAGCTGAACCCTGTTGTGGACTTCAAAGATGACCACACGTGCATCCTGCCTGATCCGCGCAAAACCCAAGTTGGTGTTTTTAATCTGAGTGGAGACAGTATGAACTGCAGCACATTCAAGGAGGCAGAGGAAGAGGCATTTCTGGAGCAAACAATGATCCTTAAGTGTGACACCAAACACAGGAACATGGTGAAGACTTGGACAATTCCCAATAATGTGATGGTGACGTCTGAAAGCAACCAGACAACAAAGGTACTGTTAGATGGGAGCCTGCAGATAAGTCCTGTGAGGTATGAAGACTCTGGGACCTACACGTGCTTTGCTACAAGCGAGGCCTTCAATGAGACTATCTATGTGGTGCTGAAGGTTCAAAACATTACCATGCACGGCGCCGGGGAGACGTTAAACACAGCGTACACGACGTTGGTCGGCTGCCTGGCCAGTGTGGTGCTGGTGCTCATGTACCTGTACCTGACACCCTGCCGCTGTTTCTGCTGCCCTAACAAGGGGAAGGCTCGGGGCGAGGACAGCATTCACTCCTCCATGCTCAGCGTCACTCCCACCCACGAGGACCCAGCACTTAAAGCCGAGCTGAACCGGCACGTGGCGTTCATAGACTCCAAAAACTCGCAGGGCCAGAACGGGAAGCTGAATCCCAACGGGGACGACGACGACGACAATCAGGACGCAGAATCTGCTCTAATGAAGGGGAAGAGAAAGAAATCAGTAGCAGAGTCCATTAGCTCCGTCTTCTCAGACACGCCGATGGTGGTTTAAGATGAGAGGATAAACGTCAGATGATTTGCTGTGAATGACACGACGTGAGCCATTATTTCTTTCCTGTAAACCCTTGACTGTGACTGTACCCAGCAGAGGGGGCATTCATCTGTAGTTTCTAGCAACTGGAGCACAGCGTCTCAAAGGGATTTCAAAACAAACTGTTTTGTTGTTAAATAGGACAGCGAGCAGTATGTTTCCAGCATTTTAATTTGTAGCAATTACTATTCATACTGTGAAGGAACAGCAGTGGAAATGGTGTGAGCAAGAGGTGTAGTTGTTAACGGCACTCAGGAAGTGATTTAGATAAAAATTTGATAAATGCACAGGTTTAAATTTTGAAAGACAACCATTTGGTTCAGATTCAAACCACTTACATACATTTATCAAGAAACCCGTTTTAGTCAAAAGCCATAGTAATACGTTATATGAGATTCTAGCCTAATAAAATACAATTGAGGTAAAGGAAATATGAATTTTTCTGACGCAAACATACACAGACGCTAACACGTCATATCAGCCTGATAATTAGTTGATAAAGTCAGATCCAGTTTCGTAATTCTAGTCACAAGCAGCCATATATGACAGCTATAACATGTTAAGGGACAAATTTACATAAATGTATGGTACAACCTGCGTAGCAGAATAGTTTTACCGTCCATACAGTGCGTCTACATTAAAACCCAACAGAAACCTTTTCAGCCTTGCACAATTAAAGACGTGGAGTGTCTCCAGCAGACACGTAAGGTGTGAGGAGGTATTTTGTTTTGACTAATTATCAACATATTGTCTCAGTCCTGTAAACGGAGAGATACCAGAGTGGCTGGCTGTTGTCCACTGAGGTGCCACTCGCTGTGAAATTTGCCTCTGCATAGGAAAAATGCACAAGTTCCTGATATGCCCTTTTTTGTAGATTCACGTAACCAACTTGTATTCAGACCTGCGCAGTGGTTAGTAAAATGTAGCCATTTCCCCCTCTTGCCATAAGAAGATAATGCATTTTGTTTTAACATGGAAACTTTAGAGTCTGAGTGATTAGAAACTATAATGGTTTCTTGTTGAAAATAAGGCAATGAATAATAATAACACAGGTCCATTACTGGCGAGAAAGAGCTGCTTTGAGCCCTGTAGCTTCTGACATGAAATATTTGCTCAGAATTTATGAAGTGATCCTTTCTGCCTCAGTCCAGATGGTTAAATTTACTGTAGAGTTAATTTACCATGCAAGACACCTGGTGTGCTGCACAGGTTTTTATTCATCAACGAGGAGCACCTTGGCTGAATTTCCTCAAACTGTGCGGCGATTGTATCATAATACAATACCTGACGTAAATGCTAATTGCACCTTTTGATAGGAGGTAGCTTTCCTTTGCTTTCCTGTGTCTCTCGAACTGGAGGGGATTGATGTGTTGTTGTGAGTCACGGTGAAACAAAGGCTTTCGTGTATACTGACAGGCCCAGTTCAGCCCAGATGTGTTTGCTTTGTGTTCCTCTGTCATCATGACGCTGGCCTTTCTTGAGTTCAAAAGCAATCATTCTACCAGGCAATGAATGCGATGCCCTTTAAGATGTCTGCAATTTGTCCATGGGGTGGGGTGTATGTGTGTGTGTGTTTGGGGAGGGTCTTTTATTGAGCACTTGCTCTCCAACTGAGTCATACAGTTGGGAGAGTGCTCCACCAATTTTGTCACACCATCTGAGTTCACTTTCAAAGGTTTTGACACGACAAACATAAGAATGCTCCAATTAGATCAAAATCTCATCTTGCAGTTAAAATTCAATTTACACATTTCTAGGTGCAATGTTTTTTACGCAAAAATAAAAATAAAAAATTCCTGCTGGAATATTCACAGTTGCTGCGCGCACTGCAGCATCTCCTGTGTGGGTGAGAAAAGGAAGTCACACTTGTCAAGGAGAAAGTGGTGTGTGTGAATCATTTCATTCCTGTCACACACTGAAATACCAGGTGGAGAAATATAGACAGCAGCGGAAAAAAATAAAGAAATAAAAATACAGAGATGCATTTGAATAATGCCACATTTAGCTCCGGGCGGCGTGGACTGATTGCGTTTATTTCAGCAGACATCGATTTCCTCGTTACATTTTAAAGGTGCTGTCAGTCAGACGGCACGGCGACGGAAGTCACAACTGAATTTTGTGGCTTTAGAGTAGCACAGTGACTTACCCCCATCATTGTGGATCATTGTGCGTGTTCTTGCAGGAACACTGTGTCGATCCAATAAAATCTGCTGTGGCTGGTTAGTGTTTCACTTCTCTGTTGTCACTCACCATACATGTAGTACTTGTGTATAGCCTAGTGATAAACTAAGTGCTCCTGCCAAGGTAGAGGAGAATGGTGACTTTGTCTTCTCCAAAGCAAGTCTGCCTTCCTGTATATTTATATAAACAACACACACACACACATATATATATACATACACATGTACTGATGCTCACTTTCTGTGTTTAGTATTGATTAGCTGTTTTATCAGTGTACTGACTGTACTCTTATGTATATTGCTGTTCATTTTGCATTTTGTCTGCCACTGCGCCGTTAGTTGTTTCGACATTCAAGTCTTATCAGTGTTTTTTATTGAAATGGGGTCAATCTTACACTTTGACTGATTAAGCAAATATAATTAAAGAGAGAATCTGTTTGTATTAGGAAATGATACTGAAAGAGTTCGTTTTTTTTAATAAGCATCCTAACGGGCAGCGAGTATTGTATGTAGCCACTTAGATAATACACTCTGTCAGTATTTGACTTTACTCAAAAAGCCATAAGAAATGAAAACACAGTGCTTTAAACAAACTGAAACATTCGCTGACGTGTAGAGCTGTGGGAACAGGGGGTACGAGGGGTGGGGGGATAGATTTCTCACTGTAAATTTGTTAAACACAAACGGTTTCATACGGCTTTATTAGATAGAAGGTAGATCTCAGGATAACGTCAGTTTTTGCTGTAAATTGATGTGAACTCAGCGATTGCTTCTAGGTTGGTTTTAAGATCTGGTTATTTGCTCCCCCACAGTGGCGATACGTTTATCCAGACCTAAAAGAAAAAAGGAAAGAGTGTGCTCTTTATCTACACCGCCCCACCCTCATTCATTTAGCAATGAAGGAGCATTTAAGGAAACAGCCATGAGGTGGTGAGGCTAAAAGCTTTTCCGCTTTAGCAGAGTGCTATGACAGATGTCCACAGGACAGGAAGGAGGCTTTAAACAGAAATGAAAGCACTGTGTTTATTGACCATAACTTCAGAGATGAGATGGTTGGTTGCTGCCATAAAAACATAAAAAAGGTCTCATAGTTAAAGAATAATGGCTTTGCATGGTACGCTTACAAGCTTCAGGATAGGTGCAAACCAGTAGGAATTCAAGAAAAATAACACGTATTATCATTTTACCTAATAAAAACTAAAGAATTATGGGTGTCTTGTCTTCATTTGTATTATCATCTGCAACTCTAACAAACCCCTAAGACTCTATGATCATTAAATGAATCCAGCTGACACTGTGAGAAATATGAAACTGTCTGGCAGTGAAAGTGAGTTTAACTTGTTCTGCAGACAACAGAGCTACATAGAGAAATAATGTGAAACTTTTTAAAAGCTTTCATAGGATTTACAGCATCACAGTTTAATTTGACTTCTCACCAGTTGAGCTGTTTGTTCACAGAAGTGGGCTGAAAGTCTATCCTGACATTCTTCATCGTGCAGCACCACCTTGTGGTAGAAGGATGTTTGGCACGTTCATCCTCTAACTCTGAAGAGTTATACATTATTTTGCCCCAAATTACACAATGATGTAAATAAGAAGGAAAGAAAAATAAATAATTTAACATTTGTGACAATAATAAATGTGAGAATGTGTGACCTGAGATCTGATGATATGTTGTTTTGAAAGTTGAAAAATCAAGTGAATACACTTTTTAAATATACTTTAGGAAATAAGAAACAATATCAGCTAATGAAAGTCCATCATTGCTTTTTAGTTTTGAGCTTTTTGAGTCACCAGAATTTATATTAATAATAATTATGAAACTGGCGGTGGCACACGTAATATTTTGTTGCACAACCTTTTAAAGCAACCAATCAATTTGTGCAACTCTGAGACTTTAGTGTTTTTGGGTCATTATCCTGTTAGAGCAGTGGTTCCCAAAGTTGTGGTCAGGATCAGGGTGATGAAACATGACTTCCAGACATGAATATTAATGTAAATAAATTATTAGGATGTTTTCACCATAATTATTGGAAATTTTAAAAAAACCATAGCAATAAATTTTCCGAAGAGCTTTTCTTTCACCTGACTCACTCTGTTAAACCAAACAGGGAAGCCTGTTTTTTATGACCGTTGTTTGAACCCTTCTAGCACGAGGACCCCCCCTGCCCCCAGGGTTTCTTTAGCTTTAATTTCAAGAAGTTAAAAAAATAAATATTTAAAAAAAAAAGAAAAATATCCAGTATGAAGCAGGGCAAGGCGAGGCGTCATCGAATAGTGACATGTAAACATCCAGTTTACCCAACCGGCTCCGGTTTAATCGCACTGAAAAAGTCCAAATCACTGCAGCTGAGTAAACCATTTTAGCTGTTGCGCGTTTCCGACGCACCACAAGTTTATTTGTACAAGTTATACAAATTAACTTTATACGAGTTAATTTAAACAGTTGTCTGAGAGGCATGAATTCTTGCATTTGTATTAAATGATCTCTGAAAGCGGCAGGTTTTATTACGAATTAGGCAACAAGCTAAAACGTTTTACACCAAGATAAGATTGCAAATAGTAAAAGTTAGAAGTTTTGTAGGTGCAGAAATATTTTAAATATGCTGTTTAACCTTTAACACAAACCTAGTGTTCAACTGAATTAATTATTAATATTATTATTAATATCATTACATACAAAGGTCAAGAAGTTGGTATGTGAAGATGTTTTTAAATTAACTGTTGTATGAAACTAACTGTACACCATGTATATTAAAAATAAGTACATTTAAAAAGTCATTCAAGTTTTTTGGTTTTAAATTGCAGAAATCATAAAAAATTAAGTTTGACTCATTCATTTTTAAAATTTGAAACCTGCGCATCATAAAACAAAGAATCCAGTTTTATTTGAGATTTTTAACAGTGCATTTTATAAATGGCAGAAATAAAAAAAACAACCAGCAAAACAATGGGCCCATGAGAAAGATTTAAGTAAACTAAGTAAATAACTTCTCTTATAACAAACATCAGAAGGCGTACAATAAATAAGAAAAAATATTTGATTAAAAAGAGGAAAACATTTTATAAACAATAATATTTTGAAGTACATCTGCCGATTTTAGTTTAGGAGTGAAACAGTTTCAGATAAGGGTTATGCAGAGCGTTTAATCTAAATAAACAGAATAGAAACACATTAAGGTTGTTAATCTGAAGTAAGAATCTCACTGAAACTTTAAATGATAGGTAACATCACAACTAAACGAATGAAACGACTAATAATTTTACACTGGCAGCTGACTCTTTAAGCTTTTGAAATTTGATTCTGTCTTTTGTTGCGCTAACTACAAACACATTCAAGTATTTAAAATAAACTTGTTTTCTTGTATTTTGTACTCACAATAGTCCTGAGAGAATATCTGAAGTGCTGTAAAAACAAAGTTCATTATTAAGGTAATGACCTGCTGAAGCAAGTTTGGTA
>JAVKLF010000152.1:12635711-12650056 GCA_034783495.1 Millerichthys robustus | reverse complement strand
ACACACACACACACACACACACACACACACACACACACACACACACACACACACACACACACACACACACACCAGTCCCGTTTCACGGGTCTTTGTTTCTGATCTGGTAAATCCCACCCACTTGACATGAACACAGAAAAAAAAGCCTCTCTCTCCCTCCGGTGCGCACGCGGACAGCGCCCAGTCTCTGCTGTCTCCACGTCCTGCTGGACTCCGGGAAGATGGACACGGACTGCTTGTCTTTTCCTTCGCAGCATGGCGCGAGGACCAACTCTCCTGGTCTGGAGCACGGTCCCGGCCCCGGATCCAGCTCCGGTTCCGGATCGTTCTTGTCCTGCGAGGAACTTCAGAAAGCATCGCACCTTCCTCCCGCTCCTCTCCCTCACCGCCTCAGCCTCCGCGGGGATCTTTACGCAGCGGCTTTGGGCAGGTTTGGCGATGCCGCGGGAGATTTTACGCACGGCTCGGCGCCGCCGAACCCGCCCGGATCTCCGTCCAAACACGGCAAGTTCATGGAAGGTTTGAACCAGGAGCGAAAAACGGCGACGATCAGCGGGAAAACTGGGTTTTATGAAAACAGCACAGGTGAGTTCGAAACATAGATCCTGTTTTAGTTTGGCTCAGTTGAAAACATCAACCTGAGAATAAGTTTATGCGTTTCCCAGAAATCCAGCTGACAGGTCGGCAACAAACAAAACATGTCTAAGGAATAAAGAACATGGAAACTATTCTGAAAGAAATCTCGCCAAAACATTGTGTTGAATGAAAGCAGGGCATTGTTAAATAAAATGGCAGTTTTCGTTCATAAAAGACGACTTTTGACAGATATATTAAATGATAAAAAAGGAAGTTGTGTCGTTGTGCCAAAATTCAGAATAAATCTGTAATTTCTCTTCTATTTTGTCTGCATTCTTATTGAGGATTTCCAGCTGTGTGTGTGTTAAACAAAGTTTAGGTCCCTATGTTTACAGATGATCCCGCAAAGCAACACGGGATACCAGCCCTGATGAGGACTTTGTGATTTCTGCACGCAGAATAATACACACACGTTTCATTCAACATGGAGCCAAAAACAGCAAAAAGAATCAACAGATTTTTCATGCAATTACTAACAATAAGCACAGCAAATTTTAATTATTGTTCCATGAAACGCTGTTTGAAGAAAAGGATGGAGTTTCCTCTCTGTCCTTTTATTATTATTATTATTATTATTATTATTATTATTATTAATAATAATAATTTGAAGGGCACTGAACAGTTTCATTACGCAACATTTTATTTCAGTTAGTATTTCGTTCCAAATAGGTTATTTTTAAAACTTTAGGGATTATTGCATTAAATTGTAAAAGTTTAATTTAACTTTCAATTTAGTAATGAAAAAAAGGATTAATGTAGTTAACACTTGATTAAATTTTACATGTGCGTAAGTTTATTTAGCTATTTATTTATTTTTACATTTATTTTTTACATTTGTTGTTAAAAACATATTGCTGCATTTCTAACTTCTCATCACTTTATATTAAAGACACGGACACGGTTCAAATGAGTGATTTTTATGTCGTTGAACGTTCAGGAAAAAAAATTTCTTTGAACAAATAGTAACAAAAGGCCCAAATAACGTCTGGCTTAATTTTTCTGATGTTAAAACATAACATGTCATCACTTAAACTATCGAGCTATCATCACTTTAAAATAAAACAAGTTTTACTTCAAACACACCTCCAGATTACAACAAGATTTATTTTGTCTGAGATTATGTTCTCATCATGCTGCATTGAACAGCAATAGACTCGTAAAAAAATCTGTTTAGTCACTAAGTTCCATAACGATTTGCTGTCCCTAGGAATATAATCCTGCTCTTGATTTACACATTTTGGGTGACACAATGGTTCACTGGTTGCCTCACAGCAAAAAGGTCCTGGCTTCGATCCCCGTGTGTGACATGGGGTCTTTCTGTGGAGTTTGCATGTTCTTCTTTGTGAATGTTTTCTCCTGATATTCCCATCTCCTCACACAGTCCAGAAACCCCTGCATGTAAAGGCTGCCTAGGCCCAAAGAGATCTGTGAGCTCAGTGACATTTGCCTCGTTAGAAAAAAAATAAAACTGTTCTTCTTAGTGACGTCAAATCATTTTTTGTTCAGTAATTTTCTTGCCAGACGAAGACTGAACTCATTTTCGCAGCAGAAACTACAAGCATCCCTTGAAGAGGCTGACATTGTTTAATTATCAATATTTAATCTTTATTTTACTTTTAAAAACAGAAAACTGAAGATAATGAAGCACATTTTCAAAAGGCTGGTTTGTGGGAAAAAAAGAGTATTACAACAATTTCTTATGCCAACAAAAGGATATTGTTACCATTATTATTATTTATTCCTTTTTTAAAAAGTCCAATTTTTGTCATTTGACAAAAAAGTCCAGTTTTACTCAAAGCGGATGTGCGAATTTGACATGCTTAAAGCCATTTCCTGTCCAGAGAATATTAGAGTTTTTGGTATCTGGTGTAAAGTTGGAGTTAATGGACACGTGGAAATTATGGCTGCAATGTTTTCTGATGGGTTCAGAGTTATATTAAATTAAGAGGATAGCAGTGGAGCACTCATCCCAGTGAGTAAGCACTTGTAGAAAGATAAAGTGGTTTTGTTGAGTTCAGGGTTAAAAGTAATGAATACAGACAAGAAGATCCAAACACTGCAGGAGGGAGCTGCCCTTCCCATGCTCTGCTTACAGGAAGGACCGGAATGCTTTCAGATTACTTTCGGCTCAATGTAAAAAAAAAAGAAGGAAAAGTTGTCATTGAAACAAACATCATTTATGTTCTGCTGTGAGCATAAATAAGATTTGTTCTGCAGGTTTTATTGAAACCCAGCACTCACTGGCTGTTAAACTGAATTCATGGTTTGAAGATGTTTCCTTTCTTTTTGTTTAGTGTTCTTATATATATATATAACTGAAATGTCTGAGCTGATCAAATTAAATAATTGATTCTCGGATGTGTTGCTTTCCTTGGACACCTCATACCTCAGTCATTTGAATTTGAAAAATAAAAAATTCAGACTTCACTAACATTGTTTTAATGAGATGTTTTAATGTCTTCCAATCTGCAATTATTAACCCAGTATAAAACAGGTATTATTTTATAGTTTTCCCATTAGAGTTTTCTAAAAGCATCCAGGTCTCCATACTGCAACATAAAATTTGACAGGCATTCCAAACATTTACAAACTTTGAAAATAGTAAATCTATTCTCAAATAGCAACATTTAAAGCCATCAAACTAAAAATGAACAGTTATTATTAATATATGTGTAACTTCATAGTTTCCCGTGTGTATATCTCAGTCAGAGAGAAGGCCGTGCTGAAAACCATGAGCTATCCTGGGATCAACACAGACTGCTGCAGCAAGCTGAAGGAGCCGGGCAGCAGCGGCTTACAGGGGGACTCCATCGCCGACTCCATAGACTTATCTGGGAAAAACAAAAAGCGGCGCAATCGCACCACCTTTAGCACCTTTCAGCTGGAGGAACTGGAGAAGGTTTTTCAGAAGACGCACTACCCCGATGTGTACGCCCGGGAGCAGCTGGCTCTGAGGACGGAGCTCACCGAAGCTCGGGTTCAGGTGGGTTTCGGGGAAATCATATTGTAATCTTAAAAAAAATATACTATTTCAGCCGAAAATAGTTTATGATTTGTTTTGAGAATGGTCTTCTAATAATTACTTACAGCCCCAATTTAAAACAAATTGTGATGTTGTGGAAAATGCAAATAATAACAGAATAATTTCCAAACTTCATAAATCCATATTTTACACATTTAAAATGAACTGATGTAAAGTGAAAAACTGTTCCGTGGTCAGACGAATTGAAATTTATTCGTCCTTTTTAGAAAACACGGATGCCACATCTTCCTTACTAAAGAGGTGCGTGTCCATCCCACTTGTTATCGGTGCACAGTTCAAAAACCTGCCTCTCTGTTAGTATGGGGGTGCATTATTGATTTTGTCATGGGCAGCTTAGTGTGGAAAGGCACCATTAATACAGCAATGCACATTCAGGTTGTGGTACAACATATTGTATCATCCCATCCAACAAAGAAGACTCAGAACAGAATCCTGCAAGAATGGGACAAAGTTCTCCTGCTCTCCTCAGATATTTACAGACTGTTGTTTAAACAAGATGGAATGTTTTACAATCATGGGTCTGTCTTGTCTGAGATGTGCTACAGCCGTCATAATTCATAATTATTTTGGTTTTTGTAACCAAAAAATATATCCTTTGTTCCGTTGTGAATAAAATATGAGTTTAGGAGAGTGTCAAATCGTTGCATTTTGTTAGAATCTAAATTTGTCACAATTTTCTAACTATTTTGGATCGGTGTTGTATTTTGATGTGCTGCTTTGCTTTTTTCAAGGTTTGGTTTCAGAACCGCAGGGCGAAGTGGAGGAAACAGGAACGCTATGGAAAGATCCAGGAGGTCCGCAACCACTTTGCTGCTTCTTACGATATTTCTCTTCTCCCGCGCCACGATGCATATCAGGTACTGCAGATCTATGAAACAGAGTTTTAGTAATGGAGGTTCAGTGCACTTCACCCACACAAAACTTAATCAATCTGACCTGTGCTGAGGTGTATTTTCATGTCCATTCCCTCAAATTCTAAATATGTCTCCATCCAGATCCAGGGCAACCTGTGGCCCGGGGCCGCTTCGGGGGGAGGGAGCAGTTCAGGTGCTGGCTGCGTCCTCGGCGCTGACTCCATTCCCTCGTCCTGCATGAGCCCATATTCCCACCCCCACAGCAACCTGCAGGGTTTCATGGGCATGCCCACCTCCCCCAGCCACCCACACCACCACCACCACCCGCCTCACCACCCCAGCATCAATGGTCTCTACTCGCTCCACGGCTTCCCGGGAGGCCTCGGGCCCCCTCCCATCGAGGGGCCGGAGGCTGACTACAAACCAACAGGCCTGGTGGCGCTGAGGATGAAAACCAAAGAGCCGGGCAGCATCCTCTCCTGGCCCACATGACCTCCACTGTGACCGCTCCTCATTAATGCACCGACTGAGCCACAGCATTGCTTTCTGGACCCAGAACCAGTCTCAGATGTTCACACCCAACACCAGCAGACAACTCCAATATTTCCTCTGGACATTTATACAAACCAACAGGACACTTTTGTACAGAACAGTTTGGACCATTAAAGAATTGGGGGGCAACTTCTTTCTGAAACGTGAACATATTGACTTTCTTGTTTACAACATTTTTTTTACATTCATACACCAAAAAGGGAAATTATTGAAGCATGTAAAAAAAATGTAATGTTCAAATTAATCCTTATTTCTATGTTTGTTGTGATTTACAGTGAGACCAGTAATAAACGCTTTCATCGATGTCAGCTGTCTAATTTTAGGGAAAGGACAGTTTTACAGAAACAAAAAACAATGTCAGCTGGAATTATTTTAGCCTTGACTTGACTCTTTTTGTGTGTGTGGGAGGTGGGAGTCTGTGTTTTTCATTTTGTTAGTGGGAATGTGGTTGTGAAGCAGAAATGTCTTGCAGGCTGTGGTTGTCATAAACACAAAGATGTCTGCTGTGCAGGAAGTGAACAAAAAAATGTACATGTGCAATCAGCTCAGTTTAACTCCAGGTGGCAAATAGTGTTTGGGTTCATTATAGGATAAAAAGAGCAAATGACGAATTCATGATTGACAATACTCACCTGATAATGTTTGAGAGTTGAATATGGTGCAGTGTTTATCATTTGCAGCCAGGACATTTGCTTCCTGTTTTAAAACAGGCAATGTTTTTCAGCATCAAAGATGAATATGAAATATTACTATGTTCAGCCTCACAGAATCTTCTTGTTGTGTTTCAATCCCAAACTATTTAGTTTATTGTCAAGAACCATCTCACCTGGTATAAAATATTAAATAGGCTACCAGCACATTTATGACGAGTGGACAAACATGTCAGTTTGTGTGAAAATGCCAGAACATTTTAAACGATTGGTCAAAAAGTAATGTCCATGTCTTTAAGAGAAACATTGTCTTTTCTGTTTTTTTTTTTTCTTCTTTTAATTGCTGCACTTCATGACAGAAAACGCTCATGGGCAGATTGGCTGCCTTTCCCTCGCTCTGTCCCGAGTTCTGTAGGGCCACAAACATGTGGTTCCAATAGAGGAACGCAAAAACCCATCAGAAACACTTTCCACACCCACAGCTTCAAATTCCAGCCAGGCCCTGGGAGATGGCAGCGTACAGCTCCAGCGCTCTGTGATTAAATCCCAGATTAAGTGGAAGAGATAAAGAGGAGCTGTCAGGAGGGATGAGGGACAGAGGAGGTGGCCATTTTTACAAAAGCTGAAGAAACAGCAGCTGTTGGCTTAAGATTTTTGATTTATGTTAAATCCTAAACGCAGTTCTGAAAAACTGGATGATTATTTTTGCACAAAAAACATATTAGATAGAAATATTGAAGCAATATTAAGAAACAGGAGGAACAAAAACAGGAGGGGAAAAAAGTAAAGTTAGGACACAATGCTGGAGGCAGTTATTTACAAAGCATCACGTTTTATGTCAGGATCATTAAATGAGGACTGTCATGAGACTGTAGGAGATACTAAATCATTGTGCCCAATTATTGGACTGAGGTATGATTTAATGCTCATTAAGGTTTGTAAAGTTGCCTGCAGACCACTACTCTGAGCTTTGATCTCACCAGGATTTATCCTCGGCTCAATGTGCCGCTTTGGCAACCCAGCGGATACTTGTATTCAACATATCTCATAAAGCGAAATAATTTGCCACAGCAGAGTGTGTTTAGCTCCAAACAGGAGTAAACAGTGAGATCATGTCCTGTAAAGTCTGGGGTGAAGGTCTGCAGTTCACTGAGCTGACTGTACACACAGGGTGCAAAAATGTAAATAGCAGATAGAAAAATGCAGATATAAACAGGAACTATTTAAGAAGTTTATTAAAAATTCAAATTAGAGTATTTTAAGATTATATTGTTCTAAAAAAAATTACAATAAAATCAGGTTGCCTGATCATCTGAAAAACAGTTAAAAACATCCCTCCTAAATGTAACATAGGCGATTAAAATATAAGAGTTATGATTTAGTGGCCAGGGTCTTGTGTGAAATGGACTTGTAAATTAGTGGCACCTATTTAAATGTCAATAAGGAATGTTCAGTAAATCTCGGTCATCAGCATTGACCCAAAATTTGTCCTGAATCCAATTAAAGTATGTCTAAGAAAGTTACGTTATCTTTTAACACAGAAAAGGTCTTCGTGGTCTCTGCTGTATGACATTAAAGATAAAAATATATACACTTCTGTTCAAATGCTGCCATCTTGTGGTTACTGGGTGTAATTGGAGAAGGGGCGTCACAGTTCCTCTCAAATTTTGTGTTTCCCTTGAGAAGTTTCCACTGCTGTTAGTTACACGCTCAAGTCCACAAAATAGACCATATAGGACATTATCTGACAGTAGTTATACAATAAACGAACATCAACCATTAAACAAACAACTCTTTAAATTCCATATTTTTTGTGACAACCAAACAGTATAAAGTCAAGGACAGATGCTTTTGTGTCTACTGCTAAGTGCCTCACTTACATTGTAGAAAATTTTAATTTACTTTGTAAAATAGTTCAAACGTAGACTCGGCCTTTTTTTGTCTTCGTTTTAACCGCTCAGTGAGTGATTGACAAGCTCCACAAACGTTTCCACCCACTTTCCAGCCAATCACAACAAAGAGGCGGGACTTCACGCTTATCTTAACAAAATGGCGACTGTTGTTGTTTCACCGCAGCGTCAGTGAATAAATCCGTTAATCATTTCAGAAATTTTCTGCACTCCTTTGCAGAAAACATTAAAACAATAGTCCAAGTA
The DNA here is from genome assembly GCA_034783495.1 of Millerichthys robustus. Classification (NCBI taxonomy): domain Eukaryota; kingdom Metazoa; phylum Chordata; class Actinopteri; order Cyprinodontiformes; family Rivulidae; genus Millerichthys; species Millerichthys robustus. Next base: position 12,642,165 of record JAVKLF010000152.1, on the reverse strand, counting down.
CCGCGCGGTTCGACTCCGCCTGGGCTGAAATGAAAGGTAAAGAGCGGTCGCCAATTAAAAAACGTTCCCGGGCCTTGGACGATATTCGAGACAGGGGAGGATGCCATCCGACCAGTAAGAAAATGGGGGCATTATCGGTTTCCAGTGGGAGTAATAACGGAAACAGTTCGACCAAAAGCGACGGGAGCTCTACGAGACGGAGTCTGCTCGGTGACAAAAGGGACAGAGATTTTGACGGTCACAGTCGGACTGGAAATAACCATAACTGTCTCCCTGCTGCTGTGGGTAAAAACCACAGCCTAAGTCTGACACTGGAGTCATCTTCACCGAGGTCCGTTTCACGAGTGGAGCAGCGGATTCAGCCTCCCAGCGCCGAGAGTGAGTACAAAACGCTCAAAATCAGCGACCTCGGCACTCAGCTTAGCGACGAAGACGTCGAGGATGGACTCTTTCACGAGTTTAAAAAATTCGGCGACGTCAGCGTCAAAATAAGCCGCAGCAACAACGAGCGGGTAGCTTTTGTTAACTTCAGAAAGCCAGAGGACGCCAGGGCCGCCAAACACGCCAGAGGCCGGCTGGTGCTCTACGACCGCCCGCTGAAGATCGAGGCCGTCTACATGAGCCGGAAAAGAAGCCGCTCCCCCGTGGAGAGGGACTTGTACGGAGCCGCTCAGAGTCACAGACACTTGCAGAGACCCCTCTCTCCCACCGGGCTCGGTTACAGAGACTACCGGCTGCAGCAGCTGGCCTTGGGTCGGCTCCCCCCTCCCCCGCCACCTCCTCTGCCCAGAGAACTGGAGCGGGACAGGGAGTTTGCCCTGTTTGAAGCCAGGGCTCGTCCAGCTTTTATTGCAGAGCGTGCTGCTTTTCGTGAAGAGGATTTTATATCTCCAGAAGATGACCAAAGAGCTAACAGGACGTTGTTTTTAGGCAACTTGGACATAAGTGTTACAGAAACAGACCTGAGGAGGGCCTTTGATAGGTTTGGGGTCATCACAGAAGTGGACATAAAGAGACCCTCACGAGGACAAACCAGCACGTATGGGTTTCTGAAATTTGAGAACCTTGATATGGCTCATCGTGCCAAACTTAGCATGTCTGGCAAAATAGTGGGCCGCAATCCCATCAAGATTGGTTATGGAAAAGCCATGCCAACTACACGTTTATGGGTGGGTGGTCTGGGGCCCTGGGTTCCTTTAGCTGCCTTAGCCAGAGAATTTGATCGCTTTGGCACCATCAGGACCATAGACTACAGAAAAGGGGACACTTGTGCTTATATTCAGTATGAAAGTTTAGATGCTGCACAAGCAGCTTGGACACATATGAGGGGTTTCCCACTTGGTGGACCAGAGAGACGACTCAGAGTGGACTTCGCTGACACTGAACATCATTACCAGCAGCAATTCCTGCAGCCTCTCCCCATACCGCCGTTTGACATGGTGGCTGAGACTTTTGTCCACCGCGCAACACCTGAACCACTTCGGGTCAGAGATCGGACTCCACCTCCACTTCACTTTAGAGACAGAGAGCTCTTTCCTGGAACAGAGTGGCCAAACCCAGCTATCCGTGAACGAGTCCGGGCCTCACCGTTTGAGCCTTTAGAACATTTGGACCGGGAGCGGCGAACTCGGGAGCCTTGGTCTTTGGAGCGAGAGCTTCAGGGACGAGAACCTGCACGCAAACGGCGTATAATGGAGGATGGACGTCATCTTGACCTCTCACCTGACAGCACTGAGAGGACAGTAAGACGGAGACGGGCTTCTCCAGATGGCAGTCCTGGAGGCAGCAGCAGAGACGGTGGGCGCTTCAGTGATTCGGAGCGCCCAGTGCGGGGCGAGAGAGCCTCACCAATGAAAGAACGTCACAGTAGCTTGGAAAAGGGGGTGACTGAGAGAAGGCTCAAAATACAGAGTCTCTCAGAAAAAGGACTTTCAAGCAGCACTATTTCAGCAGGTGGCGAGCGCAAACGAAAAGTAGGCGATGGTGGAAAAGGACCTACTAAAAGAGAACGTTCTGAAAGCAATTCCAAGAGCGGTCAGCCATCCAAGTCGGATGGAACCAGACTCAGTTTAGCTTGGCATGGTATGCTTCTCCTGAAGAACAGCAACTTCCCAGCCAATATGCACCTGCTGGAGGGCGACCACAACGTAGCCAATGATCTGCTCATCGACAGCACCACAGGACGGCAGGTCAGCGAACTGAAGATCACGCAACGTCTCCGTCTGGACCAGCCAAAGCTTGACGAAGTTTCACGGCGTATCAAAGTGGCGGGTCCCAGCGGCTACGCCATTCTGCTGGCAGTTCCTGGAGCCACAGAGGATACATCGTCTTCTGACTCCGCAGCCTCAACCCAGCGGCCACTGCGTAACCTGGTGTCCTACCTCAATCAAAAACAGGCAGCTGGAGTCATCAGCCTGCCTGTGGGAGGCAGCAGAGATAAAGACAACACAGGGGTTCTTCATGCTTTCCCCCCCTGTGATTTCTCCCAGCAGTTTTTGGATTCCTCTGCTAAAGCTCTGGCAAAAAGCAAAGATGACTATCTGGTCATGATTGTGGTTCGTGGTGCATCATAAGAAAAAAAACAAAAACAACAACAACCACCATGCATTAAGATCAAGTGGAATAAAAAAAAAAAAACTACTGTATGTCAGTAAATATTGCATGCTGTGTGTTCTGCATCTTGGGGTACAGTAGTATGATGTGAGTGTTTGTATGTTGCCATGTAATCCACTAAAGAAAAAGACAACACTCTCCTAAAAAGGTTGAGTTATTTATTTATTTTTTTTTAAACAGTACTTTTTATTAGGTGAATGAGATAAAATACAGTCACAAACCTTCTGTAATTCCGGCTTCTGTAAAAAAGATTCTTGTTGTAGATGTTTTTTTTGGGGTGAAGCACAGGTTAATTAGTTTAAATTCAGTTAAATGTTTGAGCCTATTTAACTGCTTTTACAACTTTAAAATGTTATATTTCCAAATTGTGAAGGTGGTGAAAAGTTAGACTTTCAAGACTTTTACACAATACCACATTCAGTACAATGACACCATCTACTACCATTGTCAAAGTCAAATCATTCACAGACATGTTAAGTAGTTCAAAATTTCAAAATTCTGTGGAAAAGTTATTAGCAGTTATATCTCACCTGTTGTAAACACATTTTTGAACAATCTCGATTTGGACCAAGAATTTCATTCCGACCAGATTGACAAATGAACAGCTTGCCTAAGCAGGACTAAGATCAAAGTGCATTGCTGCCATCTGAAAGCAACTCCATTCTCATGGTTTTCCTAGTGGTTTATGCAAACACAGTTTCAAATGTTTGCTTGGTTTACAGCTTTTCATTACATGGTTAATGCAGTACAAATATTAAATTCAAGCTCAAAGTTCCTCAGGCTGCAGAAGTGCTGCACTAGTTAGCTGTGTAACGCCCACAAAATATATGTAAATAACCATGTGTGTAGAAAATGATACAATCAGTTATTTTTACAGCAATCCACTTTGTTCATGACCTGTCAGAGTTTAACTCCAAATTTATTGTTCAAACATCTGTCTACAACTAGTTAGTGATTGTTGAAAACCTTTTTGCAAACCCTTTAACAAAAAAGCCCTTCAAAAAGGTCATGCTTGTTTGTTGGTTCTGTATTACATCCCAGTGATGATGTTACATCTTTGCATAGTTAGACACTTTAGTTAAACACTTTTTTTTCAGCTATTTAGTAAACCTTTAGAAAATGATCTCATTAGTGTGGTGAAGAAAGAAAATTAAAACTTTTGAGGATTTTAAACTTGTCCTACAACATTTTTTCAGTTGACCATACTCCTTTTATATTTATCGTCCCAGTTATTTATGTCTCAACAGTTGTGAAAGGAGTGTGATTTACTGAAATTTAAAAAAACAACAACTTTTCATTTAAAAATGCTCTGTTTGGGTCAAAATTTGAGGGAAAAGATGACAATTTTATTTATTTATTTTTCAGTAGCAAGACCTCTATTTCAGTAACTTGCATTAAACAGTTTGTGTAAGTGACAGATTCATGTTCCGGTTGTTTGAATTTAGGTGCATTTATATTGTTTTCTTTTTACCTGGAACGACACATTTCATCATAAATAGTGAACTTCATCTATGTATGGAATGCTGAATACTAACACATGAAATGTTTAGCATAGAAAGCAGTCTCTTAACAAGAAAAAAGTACAGTTCAGCAAATAACACTTTAAAAAGTTTAAAGTTGATTTTTTAAAATTTTATTTTGTGAACCTCTTTATCCCTTTAGAAATGGTTCTTCATTGTGATCTATATAAAACTGAAACACTAATCCGCAAAAAGCTTTAGAGGGTTTTGTGTTCATATTTGAGTCCTTTTTATCCATTTCTTTTAAGCTAGCAAGTCTCATAATTTTAAGAACGTTTAAAACCAGTGGACAAACATTGTCCAGAGTAACAAACCTGTTGTTAGTACATTTACTAGCTCTGTGCAGTTTTATGGTTTTAGATGTGTTTTACCAGTAAATGTTGAGTTTAATTTTAGAAGTTGCCATTTGACAACTCATTGAAGCCTGCCAACATGGTTTCTTTATTTTTGTTTGGACATTTTGTATTTGTCATGCAGTAGTAACTTATATGCATTATAATTTGCTGAGTTTGATTTAAAATGTAACAAAAACACGTGCTTGTACATGGGAACGTCACATCGCTGAAACTTTGGACTTCGGAGGAGACGAGTGCAGAGCTGCAAGCCTCTGTAGGAAAAGGCGCTCCTAATGTTTGTGAGTCCTCACTGAACAAGGCAGCTTTTTAAGTTGTGTAGCCCAACCACACCTGTGATGACTTCTGTTTTAAGTGGAAAAATTGAGCAATGTACACTTTGATGTCATGGGAAAGGAAAATCCGTTGTGCCCATGCGAAGTTGTTCACATAACTGCGAGTGCATTTGGGCACTTAATGTGACCGTTTGTCAATAAATTGTTCATTTGAAGGGAAAATGTTTCTTCGATGGAAAAATGAATTGAAGAAACAAGCTGCGATGCCTTTGTTGTGTTTCAAAGGAGTTGTCACTTGAAATTTTGTTTCTGCTCGCAAGAGGGGAGACAATTTGCAAGTTAGCTCCAGTGAGGAGAGACCCGTGTTTCCTGTGAGGATCACTGTTTGCTTACAGGCCAGTTCTGAGCTCCTCAGTTCCTGATTCACCTCCTCGACTGTTCCTGCTGGCATGCACGCACCTGATCAGGATAGAGGAGCCTCTGCCTGCTCTTTGTTTGCAGTGAAATGATTTCAGATGCGCGCAGTGATGCAAGTCGAGAGGAAAAGTGGTGGAGCTCCGCATGCCTGTGTCCTGTTTTCTTAAAAGTTTCACATGCTTTGATCCAGTTTCTGAATGAGGGGCAAGAGACGCACGCGCATTGCTGGTTGTTAAACACACTCCAGCTGGGAGGTCTGAAATTTCCATAGATCTGCATCTGAAGAGGCCAAGCTGAAGCACTGATTTGGGCTGATTTTGTCTTTATTATCCCTTTGACCAGTTCTAATCTGGTTTGACTTGATGTTTGTATCATGAAAGCGGATTGGCTCAGACTTCATAGGAACGTTATCATCACCCTGTCTTGGTGCTCATCTCTGATTGAATACTATTCAAGCAGATGAGTGAAGCTGTATCCTGTCACCATCCGAGGTCTGCTGCTGGACGGCGATGAAGTACAAACAGGCCGTGTTGTTGACTTGTTTTGCCATCACCGGAAGGGATCCACACAGCGGACGACATTCACTGAAGTCCACTGTTAAACATTTTAAGGCTTCGTGACACAGAAATGAAAGTTTTTGAAAACCAGCTACCATCAGTTTTAGCTGTAGTGTAAAAAAAAACCAAAACATTTAGTATTCTGTGTTGAGGACGACTTCTGGAGAAGCACGGAGCAGCTTCTTTGTCTCCCACAGTCCGTTAGTTGGTGCCCAGGACAGAGCTGTTGTCGGTGTGTGGATGCTGTACACAAACGGCATCATGGTGAGTAAGATGAACGAGAGCTGCCTGCCACGTCTGTGTCGGTGGCTGTGGCAGCAGAGGTGAGTATCAAGTGTCAACATCACACTATCCTCAGAAAAAAAAAAGGTACACGTGTGTATTTATCTTAAAGTAATATTATGGTCAACATTTCCTTTTCTCAATATTTTCTGCTTTGATCACTTTAAGAGGTAGATGAACAAAATGAGTGATCACAAATAAGGTTTTTGCAGCTAAAAGCTTATGAATTTGCTTAGAAACCACAATTTAGCTTTCAGTATAGTCATACTAGATAAACTTTTATTTGGCATCTACTGCTATCTATCTTTAGTTAATTTCATATGATCCATTTCAGCTAAAAATTAAAAAACAAGCGCTAATGAAAAAAAAGTGACTAATTCCGTTTCATAGCAAACAATTCACTTAATTCTGTTGAGATGAATAATATCTTAATTTAA
>JAVKLF010000152.1:12570154-12584677 GCA_034783495.1 Millerichthys robustus | reverse complement strand
GTTCTGTATCAGTCAGAGACTTCACAGAAAGGAGACTCAGAGTTCCAAAAAGTTAAAACTGGAGCACAACATACCATATGACTAACATGTAAAACATAAAACAGTAAATAACTAAGTTGTACTCAATTACACGACTAATTTAATGGTTTGGTGTTTACATTCAGTACAGACCTGCATTTCAAAATTCTGTATCAAAACATTTGGAGTAATCCTGGAGTAAACTCTTGAATTTGAATTAGTCCAGGATAGCATGTTTTGATTTATTTCATATTTTGCATTAAGGACCTTTATTTGGATTGTCTTTAATGTTGCTTCATTTATTTGTGCATTTCTTTTAGTTTCAGTTTCTTTTAGTGGATTTTTTTTTAAATTATTATTTTCTTTTGTTCTGGTAAATGAATGAGTCTGCAGACAGAAAATGTTGTTTTCACAGAATATTTTATTGCATTGAAATTTAAAATATAAAAAAAAAAGTTTAAGCTTCATAAATAATTTCAGAGGAGACATGGAGTGTCTTCCAATGCAAGTATTTGGCTGTGAGGCCATTTTCAGAAAGACACAAAATCACACAAAACAATTAAGCCTCAGACACAAAAAAATAATATTAACTTAAGATTATTGCTATAAATACCAAAATATTTCAATACTGTCTAGAGTCTGAACCTGTCAGACAGAGAATTTAATCTGAAAATCTGGAGACTGATCCAGACTGCTTGTGTTTAAATTATAGTTGTGGGTCCTAAATTTAAGGTCCACACTGTCATCAGTTCATAAATTATCAGAGCTGAGCAGTGCCAAAAAATGATGCATTTGCTTTCCAGTTCTGGACATTTGACTGACATGTAGGTCAACACTGTATAATTATAATCAGCCAACTTCAATAAAGGCCAATTATTCACATTCCAGAAAAGCGCAGACATTGTACAACAGGCACAATATGCAAACACTGCATCCACTTTCTCCCACACATCACAGATCGTTTCCAGCTCGTCTGTGCGAAGGTCTCAGTAGTGAAAGCCTGAGTTCGCTGGGCAACTCAGCAGGTCGTATTTCACGTAGCCAACGCGGTCCACCTGCCTGCGGGAATTCATCCTCCAGTAGAAACGATCTCTGCAGAAGTAAATGTGACCTGGAAGACAAACGTTGACAATTAAGCCACCAACTGCAAAAGGATAAGGTTCTTTGGCTTGTTTTTTAAATTTTGTTTATAAAAAAACTGATTTAGCACTCACACTACTGTTTTTATAACTTGGTTTTAGGTGTTTTAAGCATACTTTCCATGTTTTGCTCATACAGAAGATGAGGTATATGATTCTTTTGTTCATTTTAAACTATGAAACTCCATTTACAAATTTCCTCATTGAAATCTGATCAATTCTTTCAAAAACAGACTTTGCTTCAGCAGACTTGTTTTATGCTGCTACTTTTAATTTGCAGCTTCTGTTTGGCTACATTTAGCTTTTTGCCAGTGTTTTGCTACTTTTGGGTAGCATTTTTCTTATTTCCAATTTTAGCTACTGTATTACTTCATTTCATTTGAGGTAGTTATGTCTGTATTTACCTTTGTACTGGAAAACATCATGAGCATCATTGGGGACACCACCAAACACAGCATCAGTATATTTGGGGTAGCCTTTATCAATTGCTTGGGTCTTGACATCCAACCTGTGTGGATAAGACAGAAAATCAATTTAGTAAAGACAAATTATTTTGTTTCTTTTTTGAACCAGACAGTGACTTCAGGCTTTTGGTTGCCTAGTGAAGATCTAGGTCTACTCACCTCCAGAAGTTCTCTTCACTGAAGAGCAGAACTTTGCCCTTCCCTCTCTGCAGCGCCCCTTCAACCTTCTGAACACTGTTGGGCAGACCAAGTTTCTCAATACTGCGGGGACCCAGGACACTGTTTCCTGTGTACACCCAGAATCTGGTTCCTGTAGAAACAAAGCCATACCAATTATTAAAACCTCTGGCAACTTTGTTTGGGGCCCCCAAAAAAAAAACACTAATATGAGCTTTTGTTACCTGAGAAGAAGTATATTTTCTTGGTCAGAGCATCCTCAAAGGCAGAGTCAATGACAGCTGGCAGAGCTGGCCATCTCTCAGAAATAGACATGGGTGCCTTGTGTCTTGCATCACCACGACTGGGCACTTTCCAGAAATGTCTGTTGATTGACATGTGAAATGAACACATCAGCATGGTTTTATTCCTTAATATTAAAAGAAGGAATGTACAAAGTGGAATGAATTTGCTCACCCATCTTTGAAGAAGTGTAGCTCTCCCTCTATCACAGTGATGGTGTCAAATTTGAGCACCTCGCAGGCATCTTTGTTTGGATCCATAGTGGATGTAGTGGTAGGAATGGGTTCAGGTTCATCAGTGGGGTCAGTCTCATCTGGGTCTGGGTAAGGAGTGGTGGTAGGGGTGTCAGGGCCAGGTTCAGTGGGGTTAGGGTCTGTTTTACTTCCTGAAAAATAAATGCAGTAAAATATTGAGGAGAAATTGTTGGTATTTCTTTTGATGTGATGTAGCATGAGGAAAGCACCGTGTCATGGCCTCACCATAGAGATACTGAATGCCTTCAATGTCATCTTGGTGCAGAGAGAAGTCTTCAGCGAAGGTATGCATGGGATACATGAGAGCTTCTCTGATGCTGGAGTGATCTAAACCGAGGGCATGTCCAAACTCATGGGCTGCCACTTGAAACAGACTATAACCTGGAACATTGCAGGGAAAACATTATTAAAATGTCATAAAACAAATGCTATCGTTGTTCTTTGTTAGTTTCAGATTTGTCCTCCTCACCCCGATCAGGACAGAAGCCCCATTTCTGGTCTTGATCATAGTTGTCAGTAGTACTGCACCACAGCTTGCCATCTCCTCTCCCCTCACTTGTACATGAGTAATACGTATTTTCCAGAAACACAAAGGGAAAGTGGCAAACCTCTCCATCAGAATTCCCTCCAGTTACAGCTGTGTCTACAAACAGAGACATAACACCAGCAGTTAATTAAAATAACGAGCCATTGTGGTGGGTTGCCACAAAATTTTATGTGCATTGTGGTTTTGTTTTGTTTTTATTATAAGTTTTATTATGGCTCACCACGACTGGGACAGAATCCATATTTCTTGTCCGTGTCAAAGTTGGCTGTGGTGGCACACCAGCGGTAGCCGTCATTGCGGCCCTCTGTGGTGCAGCTGTCATATTTTGTCCCCAGGAATGTGAAAGGGAAAACGCACTCGGCTCCATCTGCATTCCCTCCAAATGTGTACAGAACTGTCAGGAGGACAATCAGAAACAGGGCCGCATGAGTTCCAGTTTTGTCCCATTAGCTACAAAACTTCTGTGGTGAGTGTTGTCGGACTTACGTTCACTTGGGCAGAAGCCATATTTCTTGTCTTTGTCGTAATCAGATGTGGTTGAGCACCACGGCAGGTTGTCTGTACGGCCCTCGGTGGTGCAGGAGGTGTAAGATCGGCCCTCAAAGATGAAGGGGAAGTGACACATGGCGCCTTCAGCATTTCCATAACGAGTCTTCACAGCTGATGAGAAGAGGAGGATTTTTATTTTAGGGAACAACTCTACAGTGAGCACTAGAGGGAGTTGACAGGGTATTATTTTTACATGTTAGATTACCTGGTCCTTTTCCAAGAGTCCAGAACTCATCATCGTCAAAGTGGGCATCTCCCTGTATCCCCTCACCAGGAGGATAAGCATGAGCCAGGAGGCCATCTTTACCATCAAATGGGAATAGATCCCCATGCTCTAAACAGAACATTTATTCACTCATCAGAGTCTGATTACAACATGACTAATGCTGATTTGTTAGAAAACAAAACAATTATCTCCCAAGCACATACCAGCTTTTCCAAAAGATATCATGATGTCAGCAACGCCGTCAAAGAGGCGAGTGAAGGACAGAGGGGTCACATCGCTCCACACCTTGAAGGCTCTTGCAAAGGCATCATCAATCAGAGAGCTTTCCATGTCTGGAGAGTAGTTTACGATCCTGAGGAGAACAGAAGTTTTGTATATAACAAGGATTTCCAAGCTGCTGCGTTTGACTCAAACTAGATTTTATTACTGTCAGCTCTAATATTTTTGCTGTCCACTTACTTATAAGTAATATCATTACGGCCCCATTTGAGGTCCCCATCAAAGGTTTTGTAGTTGGCGACATCAGGAACACCACAGCGTGGCATTTTCATGGCGTCCAGCGTCTTCTTGTCCAGCTGTCCAGTCTCTTCCAGGCCTAGCTGTCTCTGCATTCTCTTCAGGGCCTTGTCTGTGGACGTCATGGATTGAAAGCCACTGCGCTGAACCGTGTTAATGTAGCCAAACTTCTTCAGATATCTCTGGAGAACACAACACAGTATGTCATTATAAAAAAATAACACCCGGTCCCTTTTAAAAACTTTTTTCTTTAAAACTTGTTGCTTTGTTTTAGAAAGTCTTCATTACCACTGTGACATAAATCTTTGTTAAAATAATGAGTTTTCTGTACAGCTTTATTGCACGTTGTTCGAGGTGTCTGAAACCACCGAGACAAAACGAGCCATCTGCTGCTTACCTCTGCCAGCTCCGTATCAGTCATGTTTCTGACGATGTCTCCTGGGAAGGTGACAAAGACCGACTTGAGGGGAAAGCTCGATCCGTTCTGCACGCTTATCCCCAACAGCAAAAACACAACTAAAGTGCAGCATCTCATGATGAAATCTACAGTTGACTTAAAAGTCAAACAAAACAAAAAAATGACAGTTTGCAAAACCTTAAGAAAGGTTAAAAGGTTTCTGCTCCAGTGATGTTCCTTTGTTGTGAATGGTGGCTCTTGGAATGGTCTCTGTGTTGTGTTTCTGCTTGGGGTTGTATTTAAGCAGAGTAGAGTGTTAGTCACCTAACCTCGTTCCCGCCTACAGTAACCTCAGTCCTCCTACTCACAGCTTGAGCTTGACAGGCATGATGGGTGAATAAACACTGGGACTTTCCAAAATATTTACGTACAACTGCACCTAAAGCACTATTAGTGTGTTAACTCCTAGATTTTTGTTTTATCTAATTTTTAAAAGGGTTTTAATTAAATCGTTCAGCAAATTACAATACTTGCTTGATTTACCTAAAAAACACACAAATGAATCTACAAAATATCCTTAAAGATGGTAAAATATTTGTTAATTTCACATGATATAATGTCAAATGTCTTAAAGTTTAATCAAAATGATGCAACCTCTGGTTCTATGTTAATAACATAATAAAAGGCCAAAATAAAGGAATGCACATTACTTGTGCCTTTTGTACCAGGTTTTAGACTAAGATCATTAAGCCTTAAAAGCAATGTTTTATGCAATTATTGTGAAATGTCATGACTGATGACTGCTTTGTAGCAATCTTTGTGTTATACATTTACTTGTTGTTGCGATCATCATAAATTGGATTGACTTTAGAAGTTAATTTATTGTGGATGTAGGCTACTTACTAATTATTCTCTAAAAATGATTTGTTCAGTGGATATTTTGCTAACAGACAAACAGGGTTAACTCTAGCAGGTAATATCCATGTTTTAAGAAAAAATGTCACGTCGACAGTCATCCCTGGAGTATGTGTTGGAAATGATTCCCAGCTACTACCAGATGAAATTTAAACTTGATTTAAGTAAAACGGACTGAATTACAGTACTTTTTATGTCATCTAAAGTGCTGTGTGACTGCCATCATGAGCCATCATGAATGGCTTTATTTGAAATCTGTACTGTGATTTAAAAGATAATTTGCTAATAGACAGACAGGCTTCACTCTAAATACTTAATGGTCAAATTTTCAACAAAGATCTTCTGAAATTTGTTAGTGCTTAAAATATGTGTTGGGGATTAGTAGCAGTCATCTAGAATGTAGTTGACTTTAAATGTTAATTAAATACAGATGTAGATGCGATGAATACTTTCTGCAAGTTTCATTAAATTTGTTGAGTTAAGGTATTCTCACATACAACCACGCGTTAACAAAATCATTATCATCCACCTTTTAACAGCAGATGATAATCTTAAAGCATAAACAACAAAATAAGGATGCTCATTGTGATTTTGCTGTCAGATTTAATTGTAAGGGAACTGCTTTTACGTTCACATGCTTGTTCATTCTGAAGCACATGTGACTAAGCCAGACACTTCTATTTTCATTCTCAAAGTGTTGATGTATATTTAACAAAATATTTTGTTCTACTTTTTTGGTCCAAAAATGGAATTTCTTCCCCTTTAATCCAAAACTGTTCCCCAAATGAAACGATAAAGTAGGTCAACCTCAAAGTGAGTTAAAAATGTGTGTTCTGTTGTTTTACTCATGATAGAAAGCATCTGAACTTATTTACCCACTAAAATGTTTTTATTTCTGTATAACATATTATAGTGTTGAGAATTATTTTTGTCTCACAGTATTGCTGCATATTTGAACACATTTTGGGGACAACCAGCATCGTCATCACAATATTCGATGATGCAACATCTCTAATAGCGTCATTGTGAAACGATGCATTTGAATAACAACGTTTTATATGTATAATTTTAACAGACATTGCACTAATTGTATTGGGGTTCTACTTTCAGAAAGTATTCCCGTTTCATAACAATAAAAAAGAACTAAATAATCTTTTATTGAAAAGTACATAGTGTGTGATAATCTGCAATGTGCCAGAGTAAAAGAGATAAATGTAGATTTTGGGCGGTAAAGATGTATCTCGGATATCATGTCATGACTCGCTCTGATCCCACATGAATGATTAAAGTTGTTGATGAGGGACTTTCATTTCGAACAGACATCTTTTCTTGCAGTAAAAACGTGTTTTCTTAGCTTTTCCGCACTTTTAAAATGCAGGGAAAAAGCAAACTGGATCAAGTAAATTCTATGTAAGAGAGACTAAAAGCTTTGTGGAAGTATTCTTTTAATCAGGAAATACAAGAAAAATTGAATTGCAGTTTGAATGCTGAGTGCTGAATGACGGCTGAAACTTGCTAAAAAATTAAACCGAGCTGTTAAAGGTGAAAAGAAGCAAAACACTAGCTATAAAGGTAAAATCTGCTATGTTAAAAGTAGGATAGCAAAAGTTATGAACTAAAAATAACTAAAAGTTAGCTAAAAGTAGCAAAAGTAGTATATTAAGACAAAAATACATCAAGTTTTCTATGGGAAATTAATTAAAAAATTTTTTTTTTTACATAAAACAACATTTTGAAGGAATTCAAGATATGTTAGTTTATTTCCAAAAGCATCCATCTCCTGAATAAGCTGAACATTCTGATACATGAGTGGCAAAACAGAGAAAAAAGTGTACAGATAAATACACACAGACAATTAAACAAATGAACAAAATTACAATTGAATACAGAGATAAAATAACTTCTCTTAAACTGTAAAGCATTAACAGTACACCACCAGTTTTAGCTTCCTGTTGCCTTTTATGGAAGTCTTGTACCTTTCAGGGAAAAGGAAGTGTGGAGTATAGCATAATGAGGAAGGTGTGGTTGATGTGTCAAACACTTTGACACTTACAACCACACACACGCACACACAAAAAGCTCGTAAGTTACTAAAGACCTGACTCAGAATTATACCATCATCTATTATGTGTGGAAATCACACAAAATGGGTTGTTTGTAGCAACAGATTTCATTCACAAACGCATTAATGTGCCCTCCTAAAATAACTGTATTTTATTTGTTTCCTGTGTTATAAATAATACTGTTACAGCAAAAAAAATAAAAAATCACAATCTCAAAATCAAGTCTATGTCGGGCAGTAAGCGAGACAGGACACCAACAACTGGTTGCCTAGCTACAAAAACGAGTTTATTTTTCAAAAGGTGTAGAGGTATTTACAGTACGGGTCAGGAAGACTTTCTAGAAGGAAAGGGGAGGGTAGTTCGGTGCTGGGCCGGGAGTCAATACAGGCCTACATGGAGGATGTGGGCTTACGATGAGGGAGTGAAGAGGAGGCGTGGTGGAGCAGGTGAGTTTCTAAAGGGTCCCAGGGAGGTGAGGCAAACAACGTGGGGGTATATTCACTATCCTTGTTTGCACCAAGCATAATGGTGAGATTCTCTCTGTACATCCAAGTGACTGAGTTCCGGTGCAGAGGTAATCTGAACGGTGGAGGCAAAGCAGCGGTGAGACAAGGCAACTTCACAAAGGTAACTTGAGAGCAAGTGAGACACGATACAAATTTGAGAACTCGAGAGAAAATGTGGCCGTCACAATTATCAAGTCGCAAACAATGATCCAGCGTTGAATCTTTTTCCAGAAAAGGCTTAAGGGCCTCAAAACACTAATCCTCATAAAAAATGGATGTAAAATATCAATTATTCTCATCCAACAGTACTAATGGCTTTGTTTTATAATCATTGTCTCTTCTAAAAACATTTTACTCGTTAAGCTTTTGTTTTATTATTTAAAACATGCCATCATCATTGCTTTTGTATAATAATTTTGGTAATTTTTATTCTATTTTAGTTCCTTTCATCCAAAAATAAATTTTTTTACACAGTTTTTATTCACTTGTTGCTTTTTTTGTCATTTAGATCAAACCTGAGGGTCATTTTTGTTTATGTGTGGGTCCTAAAATGTCCTTCTTCACAGCTTTTCTTTGAAAACATCTGGCAATGATTTCTCATGGCGTCAAAGATTTAATGAACACGGCTCCATGGACTTTTTATGAATGCCACATTTCATTTGGGTTTGCCACTTTGCTTCCAAACTGAACTCTGGCACAGACCCTTAAAAAATATACTTTTTTTTTGGATGGCATTCCACCCAAAAATTCCCTCGATGGCATCACAGCCTGCTGGCACACAAAACACATCCATATGAGATGGCAAACTGCGTCATTGAGCAGCTGGAAAATATCAGAGCTTAAAACTGAAACCCTCAGCTTTCGTGGGTATTTTTTTAGGATAAAAGCGTAAAATGCTAAGCAACCTCAATTCAAAGTACTACAAACCCCAAAAAAGTGACAAAATATAACAAATCCATGTGTAGAGAATTCTTTCTATATTTAACAACAGTCTGTTAACATCCAAGAACTGATTCTGCTGGTGGTTTTGGAGGGGATTTTGTCTACTTTATGTCTGATGTAGGATTCTAACTGTTGACTAATCATGGATTGTTTTTAGTTCACGATGGTTCAGATGTGTTCAGACCAGTTCAGCATCCAGGACTCCTCTGTTCTGAAGCCAAGCTGGTTTGTCATTGTATTGCTGAAATATATAAGGCCTTCCCTGTAAAAGAGGAGGTCTGGATGGAGGTGTATGTTGTTCTAAAACCTTTACTGTTCTGTAATGACGTGTCGTTTTAAACTGCCCATGCCAGAAGCACTGATGCACCCCCATATCATCAGAGAGCTATGTGTTTTAGACTGTTCACTGATAACAGGTCGACTGGTCCCTTTTACATAACACCACAACTTTGTTCAAATTAGGGTTGTATTTTCTTAAACTGCAGCAAACTACAAAAATGCAAACTATTTTTAAATACAGTGTTTATAAAGCTTGCTTTAGATGTTGACATTTTAAGGTCAATAGCTGCTCAGGGAGACGGCTTGGTTTATCCGTGGAGAATTTCACAAGAGCTCAGCACCTTTAACGCTCTCAAGCAGCCCAGATTCTGTGTTTACTTTTTAAGTTAAGTGTCTGCTTACGAAGAAAGCTTGGTTTCTGTGTGGAACCTCAAACTTCTACAAAAACTCAGCTCGAATTTTCCTTTTAGGCAGCCTGGATTGAGTGTTTACAGCTCCGTATTGTATAATAAGTTTCCTGCCGCAGTTGTGACATGCCCTATTGAGATTCAGCTTATTAAACAGGCTTTTAAAAAAAAATCTTACAATATGTTTTTAGGAGGATGTCATAAACGCAAAAGGCACTCCACGTCTGCTTCCACTGATGTGGTCTTTGGCCTGCTTCCTTTTTCAGCTGCGTTGTGTTTTACGATGGCTGCTTTGTTGACTTTGTGGTAAAACTCTGAGACTGTCAACACGCACACGGCCTGCTCTGCATTTGATGTGGAGGAGATGTTCACAGCACTTCAGGTACTTTACGGTGCACTCACTGCTGACTCCGCCGGGTCCTGCACTTATTCTGGGAAGAGTTTTGTTTTCTTACCTCGGTTTATTCCAATATTCCAAGAAGGCCTCTGTGTTTATTTTATTTTTAATCACTCCTCCCCCCGCATCCCCCACATCATTACGACAATAACAATGAACCTAAAACAGCATTTGAATAAACAACATGTCTAATGCTGTCCCAAAGCATGTTTAATCCTTTTTAATTTGCCAGGATACTATGCATGCTTGTGGGTGGAACCAGCACATTCAGATCCTCGCCGCTCGACCGACCAAAACAAATGTTGCAACGTAAAACAAAAACTAATCAACATAAGGGATGTTGTGACATTAAATGCCATACATTATTTGTGCTAAGTCATAAAAAATTATAACTTGAAGCACAACACTGCGTAAAGTCAGCTGGTAGGAATATTAGCTCAACAGATCACTTCTTTGACTCATGTTTTCTTGAAGCAACAGACAGGAAACTTACTTCTGCTTTACCAATAAATATATTTAATTCAGACTATTAGTCACCTTGTTGGGAATATTTTGTCTCACTATGACCACATTTATTGATGTGTTAAACACACACGCACACACATACATATATATGTGTGTAGGGGTGTGTGTGTGTGTTTGTTTTTAACACATCAATACAATTTCTAGATGATTACACATTGGGAGTTTTTAATAGCTTTTAGGCTATATGCAGTGACAACAACCATCCTCACAGTGACAGAAGAATAAGAATAATCATAGTATGCCCCAATCGGCCAAAAATAAAAGTCTTAAACAGTATATTTTGTTCAAAAACTGATATAAGCCTTCATTAGAGGAACACACATTACATGCTACCCTGCATGCCAAAATGTTAAGCAAAGATGTTGCACATCAAAAAGGGCTCAGAGAATGTAATAACTATATGTCACAACTATTTCCAAACCAAACGTTAGATCAACAATTTTTTTTTCTGATAGCGAAATTCAATAGCTGTGGTGGCCATCTTGAAACCGGTTTAAACCAAATGTTAACTGATTATAGATGCACATTCAATGGTTTACTTTAATATGTTTATCTGTCCTTCACAAGATATTTTGTTGATATACAGACAGGGTTGGCTCCAATAGTTAACGGTGAAAGTTTTAAACAAAGATTTTGGGGGTTCTGGATTATCTGAAAATGAGAACATCTAATTATGACCACACTAAATTTTAGTGCAATATCTGTAAAACTGACTGTGAAGTCGTTTCTGTGTTTGCTGAGGTCACTTAGCTTTGGAAGCCATGTTTATTCAAGTTGAGTCTAAAATTAGTCAGTTTTAGAAAAAAATCTGATGATTATTTTCTGAATTTCATTAAGTTCATCTACTCGTTCATGAGACATTTTATCAACAGACATACAAACAAATACAAAAACCCAGGCACATGCTAATTTACCGCATGACTGTCTTCCTTTTGTTCTGGTGGCTGATAGAAACACATCTAAAGTAGTTTTCAGTCTTCCTATATACAGAATATGTTTTATAAATGTTAAAAATGTTGGCTTCTGCCACAGAAGAAAAAAGTGTCATTAAAAGCTGGTCAAAGCTGGTAAAGTTGCGAGATTTAAACCATTAACACATTGTTGTCACTGTTGGTCACCACAGACCACTTCCTGTGCTTCTGCTCAGGTACTCCACAGGATTGACACACAGTGTTAGTGATGATGATGGTGATGATTGAAACAGGATATGAGTTTTCAGACCTAACAGCTGCCTGTATACGTCTGTTCTGATCTTAATTATAGGGTTCTCGGTACATTGTTGGGTAACACAGGGATTGAAATACCAAACATGTCATCCTGATTGTGCATGTGAGAGTTACCTGAGAGAAAACTCGGTGCTGAAGAGGATAAACAGGTTTGTTTTTTTTTTATCTAAAGGGAGCTAAAGAAAAAGCAGAGGTCCCTGGCAGGAAGTGAACAGAGGTTGCTGTGGTTCCCAGTCTACGCCTTTAGCACCAAGGCCACCAGTCGGCCCAAGGGAGATATAAATTTCTGTGATGCTGTTGTCAATTTGTATGAGCTCATGGAAATTCATCCCACCGACTAACAAGCAGGACACAGGTTTGGCCGAGGGCCACATCAGAGGGTGGACCGAGTCTGCTGTCAGCTTAGAACAAGTCAAGGCAGACGGGGGTTATGGACAGACATCGCTCCCTCACCACCATTAAAAATAATTTGCTACCACTGTTAGGCTGCGGCATTTATGGGTGGATGCTATCCAAAGCGCAGCCACAAAGAACGGCACCAAGCCCACGATGGGAGCTCTGATTGCACAAAATATTATTACAGCTTGTTAACGCCTTTACAACTTGTTCAAGCAGCTGTTTATACAATCTGCCACAAGGACAATACGGCCTGTAACCCACTCCTCCTCAAAAAAAAAAAAAAAGATTTTAAAACAGCATTTTTGAAAATTCACTCCTCAGCAGGTTTCTAAAAGCACTTGAAAAAGAAATGGGAATTTCCCCTCCTTGATAAAAAGCAGGCAGCTGATAGTAGGTTGGATGTGAGTCAGGCTCAGCACTTCAGCTGCCGCCGCACACTTCTGGCAGACTTGTTGAGGCAGGCAGTTGTTCCTCCTGATGTTTGTGTGTGTGTTTCCAGATGTGGGACTGCTGTGGTTTGTACTCACATGACCTGAGATAAATGCAAACGATTGCTGCCAGGACGAGCAGTCCAGTCATTTTCCCAGAATGGTCCTAAATGACTTGATCCCTAAATTTACTGTCATGTTTGCGCACATCTGCTGATGTCACTGTGGCTACATGAAGGATTGAAGCCATCTGAAACACTGTCCATCAGTCAACACTCACTGTGTTAAAGATTGTAATGTTTGTTCAGAGACAGTGTGTAATCTGAGGGGAACATACCTGTAGGATCATTGTAAGATAGTCGGCAGCATCACACACCTTCTCAAAAATCTGTAGAAGATTAAAAAGTGATTCCTTAGGAAAAAAACAAAAAGAAAATACTATTGTGTATCTCAAAACTTCAACTGTGGAATCTTTACAAATTCTTGCTAAACACCACAACAAACCTGCCTTGGAAAGAATTTATAAATACTGATTAAATCTGCATCATGTTTCTATCACAAGTTGAAATGCTAAGCAGGGTTCACTAAAATTTAATTTTGTGCTGCAGATTTAGGCATCATGTCGTTTAGCACCTATATTCCTGCAGTGCTCCGGCCTCCATGGTGTTAATTAATTTCTGATTCTGAACCAAACTTGTCTTTGAACCTATGAGACTATTTTTCATGAAAGCTGGTGGAAAATGAATTGAAGCTGGGCCAGCTCGACACTGGTGATGATCAGTAATATATGTTTACCAGCAGGTGGCGCTCTTTCATAAGGACACTCAATGAGGACAGTGGAGGTCTTTACAAATAAAGCTCTGGTTCAGGGAATTAGTGTCAAAGCAGAAAATGCAGCAGAGCTTTAACAGCCACATGGTGCTTCTGGAAAAGCTCCCAATTACACATGAAAGACTAATGACTAAAATAAAAGTAGAACCACCACAACTCAATCTGATCCACAAAAAGTAGATTTTGTTCACAGTCCTTGTTCAGACGGCTTCATCAGGATTTTTTTAAGGTGTGGGTCATGCAACCGTTTAGTTTGTTGAACATTCTGTGGAAAAATCTGTAAAGGTCTTAAAACTCAAACTACAGTTCTATGAATACACAAGAGTGCAACTTCCAGTGATTTGATTAAACTTCAAACGATGGTTTTATTTTGACGTCTGAGTTGTAGAACTCCAAGGATGACTGCGTGCTCAGGTTCAGTTTTCAGCTCCAGATAATGGCAGGTAACATTTTTTTAAGCATTTGAGTGGCCAGATTACAGCTGTTTAGCTAAAACATGCTGCACATCATTACTAGTTACCTGACCGTGTTCACTTGTTACTAAATGCAAATTTTCCATCTGCTTCATATTTGGATCCCGCCTTTTTTTAAGCTTCTCATTTCCATGCTCATTTCTTAGCATGCAGACTCTCATTAGCTGTGACGCCAACCTGGAATTGATATTGCTCTGATTTTCATAGCACAGATGAGAGTCTGACACAGATGCTCATGCAGAAAAAAGGCAGAATTGGTGGCCTTGTTTTTTTGTATGATTGATTGCCTCTCTTTGAAGTCAGACACGCGGAACGAAGCCAACAATTAACTTTATGTGTTGGTGGATCATGTTCTGTGCTTTACTGTATCACATCACAGCAGCTCCATGGGGTCTCAGCTGTCTTTGTCACCGCTCTCCTCTGCCACAGATGTTGCAGTGGAAAAGTTGTCAGACAAGCAGCAGTGATTCCTGTCGTTCAGCAGCACCAGAGGCACACAACACTTTTTGCTTATTCATTAGGCCTGCCTCATAAGAGCCCAGGTATACTGCTCCTCCATTTTT
>JAVKLF010000152.1:12557326-12568514 GCA_034783495.1 Millerichthys robustus | reverse complement strand
CAGCTGTCTGACTGGAAACACACAGCTGCAGAATTTCGTCTCCTCATGGTTGTTCTTATCTGCAATCTCCTTCCACTTGATATTCAATCTCCCCCTGAAGTCTCAGCATAAGAATAGCCTCAGAGACTGAAATAGTGGTGTTAGACTCTGAAAAAGAGGTATTGAACTAGGTTATTGATTTACACAAGCTTTTCTGGTCAACATTATGTCACATAAAAGGAAGCGCACAGAGCGTGTCTTCTTCTGGATGGAATCATTTGGATGATTGGAATGAAAGTCGCGAGGAGCCGACAGTGTAAACTGGCAGCACAGAGTGAGAAGTCTTTACCCAAACTAGGATCTTTTTAGGCGCTTCACTCGTCTGAATGCATCAAAGAAAAATATAAATGGGTCGCTGGAGCAACAACAATCCCTGTTATCTAACTGCCTTATTATGCTGCAATAATGAGAATTCTGACAGCCCTGCAGAGCTGCAGAGAGGCACCTTCACAAAGTTAAACTATCCTGGGTGCAGAGTCGTTGATTTCTCCCAGATAATTACAACCTGAGAAGCGATGACTCATCAAGAAGACTCAATAGGTTGAGAAAAGACCCAATAAGTCTTTCATTTTTAAACATAAACTGAAAACCTACACAGGTTTGACGCTAGGGTTGTAACCAAACTCAAATTTTCCATCATCTAAATTTAGTTGATTGTATTCTCAGTCACAGAATCACATTTATATCATAATAAAAGAGCTAACTTTTGGGGTGAAACCTACAAAACTTATTTTGCTATTACACTATTGATGCTTTTAGACATTAATCAGCGTAAATCAAATGTAAACACAAAGCGGAAATATCCTCATCACTGTTTTATATAACTGTTTGCAGATGCTAATTAGAATGTTTCAAAAATGTGTAGTAAAAGGTTTTGATCCTTTCATCACTTTTTAAATTAAAAACAGTCTTTTGAGAAAAAACAAAAAAGATGCAGCTAAGGCTTGTTTCAGATACTGCATTAACTCTGGGCTGAGCAACTAGGTCTGCTGAAGCTTATATATATATATATATATATATATATATATATATATATATATATGAACTGAATAAACCATCATCTACTCCCTATACTATCTACAACTATCCTTGTAAAGTCAGCACTGTTTTTGCTGAATGCAGCTTTCAACTCAGATCTCAGATGATTAAAATCTGGACAAAATGAGTAATTTTATTAGAAAGAAATTTGATTTTAAAAAATAGCATTGTATTTAGCCATCAAAACAAAACAAAAAAGACAATTATCTTTAGCTTAATTAGCTTTAATCAACCAGAAATTAGGTGCACTTTTTTTTTTTTTTTTTACCCCTGTGACATCCAGGTAATAATAACTGGGCTGTGGGTCACATCAGGAGGTTCAACACTGAGGCTCGGGATGGATTGATTTCAGACTCACAAGTGGATAAACAGAATCCAGACCACCTTCAAAGATGGACATTGGAAAAACATTTTCAGTGTGTGCTGAGGCTGTTCACACCTGGATCATTTAGGACAGAGGTAAGTACCAGGCCAGAAAGACACCTGGTACCGTATGGACATTTAGTACTAAAGGAACATTTCACCCCTCTTCAAGGGTTTCATGCAGACTTTTTAATCAATCAATATAATTTATTTAATTTTTGTCAAAAATTGTGCTTTTGGTTCAACTTTGCAAGACAGTTTTAGGTTATATATTTCACCTTAAGCATTAAGTTTTAATTTAGTTTTATTTGTAAAAATGTATAAAGACCATAAAGATCATCTAAGTGTTTAATGTACTGCAGAATCAGATGGACGTGTATTCTTTTTTCCTCCGATGTGAACAACTAAAGCACATGTCTGAAACATTATTTAAAAGAATTTCCTCTGAATAAGAGAAAACAGTCTGGTCTGGGTGACCTTTGCTTTAAATCATATTTCTTGTTGCAAGTTTGCTTTAACTCACAACCACAAGTGACAGAATGGGTTCTGTGTTAACATTTGCACCAAAAATAACTCAGGAAACTGCATTTAGAGTTTCTTTTTCAAAAAAATGCTTTCCAAAGAAAGCATTGAAATCATCGTCTACAGTGAGTCATTAAAAGACAGTTGTTAAAAAAAAGTGCCAATTTTAAGAGACAGATTGTCATTGAACAAAACTGCAGCTTTACATTCTCATACATTGTGTTTAAGTTAAGTGGCATTATTCAATTATCGATCTACACATGCCACCATGAGGCAATATGCAAAATTATGAGCAAACAGGACGGTAAATACGATCGTCAGGCGGACGTTTCTGCTGAAGAGGTCAGTCAATGTTATTTAAACAAATGAAAAATAGGGCATGAAACAGCTATTGTCTGTGGCAGGAAATACAATTTCATGAAGTAGCGAAGAAAGGAAACTATCCTTTTCACCACAATCTGGCATGGAGGCTGCACAAAGAGGAGCTTTAAGAGCATCTTCTGTCTCCGGCCCATGATTAGCTGCTACAAGCGTCTTGCGTGTAGCTTTTAAAAATTTAAAACCTCCCACAGCATCCACATGCTCGTCTGTCTCTTCTGCAGTGGAAAAGTGCTGTTGGGTCACTGAGGGGCCTGAGTTTTGGTGCAGACACTGAGAGGCTGCAAAACAGTTTTGCTGCACCCCCTCGCTGTAATCTCCTCCCTCATAGGGCTGCCTTCTTTGCATGCTGTTGTGCAATAAAGACCCTGAAGATAAAATGAGCATTCAC
The DNA here is from genome assembly GCA_034783495.1 of Millerichthys robustus. Taxonomy (NCBI): domain Eukaryota; kingdom Metazoa; phylum Chordata; class Actinopteri; order Cyprinodontiformes; family Rivulidae; genus Millerichthys; species Millerichthys robustus. The sequence goes on along the minus strand of JAVKLF010000152.1, from coordinate 12,565,783 downwards.
AGCTCATATTTACTATATATTACATTCAATATTTTGTAACCAGAGTCAGTTTGAACATACACAGTAGTGAGGTTACCCTGCTCTATTGGTTGTATAAATGCTTAACCGTGTTCTAACATCTACGCATCTGATACTGACAAAACCAAAATAGATCAGATTGCACGTTTTTTCTGAAGTTCACTCCAGCTGTTTCATTGTAAAAAAGTTAAAGCCTAATGTATTCAGTCTGTTACTAAGATACACACAGAGTCAATAGGCCCTCCAGTATTGCAGGTTTATCAGTACCTACTCTGCACCTACTCCTCCAGAGGAGAGATGAATTATCTTTCATTGCTCTGTGTTGCTTCCCTCACAATGGCTTTGCAGTCTTTTTGTGTAGAAATTTATGATCTTCATAAGACTGCCTTCTCACGAGGAAGGAGCCACTGCTTGTGCTGTGACCTTTTACGTACATCTCCAACCATCAGCCCTAACTTCCTTCCCTCAGGCCGTGTTCTGCTCCACCAAGCTAGTGCGTTTGCAAGGTTAAGGTGTTTTGATCTTCAGGTCGTTAGGTAGCTCAGGCGAAGGTTGGCCCGGCTGAAGTGGAGGATACGATTTAAAGTCGTCCATCTGAACCGGCTGCAGCTGCACCGGATTGGGCGTCTCTTTTCTGTCACTTTGCTGGAAGTCCAGAGTGGGCATGTCCTTGCAGCAGATGTACTGTTGCCATATTTTCCGAAAGGCCGAGCGAAACTTCTTGATGCGGAAAGTGTAGACGATGGGGTTGACGGCGGAGTTGCCGTGCGAGAGCAGGATGGCAACGTAGAGAAAAACACCCGGTGTCTTGCACTGCGAGCAGAAGAGTGTGATGCAGTTGATTATATGGAGAGGGAGCCAACTGATGGCGAAAAGGAAAAGCACCAGAACCAGAGATTTTGCAAGATTCAGCTCCTTATCGTAGTACTTGTTGGGGTCTGAGTAACTGGAGGTGATTTTCTTATTGTTCAGCTGTTTGTGGATCATGAAGAATATCTCAGCGTAAATGACCACCATGAGCAGCAGCGGGGGAAGCACCCAGACGAAAAAGTTGAAGTAGACCATGTAGTCCATGCCGATGACGTTTTCAAACTGGCAGATGATGCTGAGGTTTGGGCTGATGGAGCCGTTCTGTTGGAGGCGCCTCAGGTTGTTCCAGCCCAACATGGGCATGAATCCCACAATGAAAGCCACCATCCAGCAGATCACCACCGCCAGGCCTGCTCGCCGAGGGGTCACCACTCGCTTGTAACTGCAGGAACAAGCATAAAACATCTCAACATTTCCCCTTAAAGAAATACTGAATGATGAATATTTTGTGGGAGGAAAAAAACCCAAATATTTTTCTATTCATTGAACATTACAGTATGTTAGGTTTTCTGGATCAGTGTGGAAAACAAGTTGACTGAGTTATACTGTAGCAATCAAAGGGTCACAGGTTGAACAGAAACTTAAAATAACCACTTCCTTTTTCAATTCTAAGCTTTTAGCAAAGTTAGCATGGTTGGATGAAACACAATACTGTCTTGCAGGGACAGCTGGTATAAGTGGGCAAGTAGAGCCAAGCCCTCCCTTGTAATAAAAGAAAAATTTTAAATACCTACTAATAAACAGAAATTAAAAATGTTGCATCACATTTTGTGAAATTTGCAATAAAACTGGCACCAAACAGAGAAAACCCCAGAGCCTTTCCAAAGGGCTAACTTTTCACAGCTCCATTCATTTATTGTCTTTCGTGGTACAGAATGATTGACAGACGTCTTGTCCCACTCTTTTCTGTTTCCTGCTTATTGGGGCTAATTTTGTTAAGACAAAGGTAAGCCCAAGGCCACAGGCTTTGAGGGTGGGCGTACAATAACATGCCTCGAGTGGATGTGGGTGAGGTTTGGTGCAGACTAAGTAGGTATGGCGAGCAAGATTAACATAAATGAGGTGGATTATTTATTTTTTTCATTTTCTTTAATGTCTATGGAGAAAAAACTGGAAGTGAAAAGGCTGGGGTGGATAGACCAAATCCAGCAAAAGGAAATGAGGCAAAACTGAAGTTTTTCTGTGACCTGGTTTCAGCAAAAGGACTGGCTGATGACAAGTGTAGTTAACAAATATCTTTTCTGCTTCCCATGTTTGTTGTTAGGAGGAGACACACAGCTTGGACCCAACAAGGTTCTGTGTAAGCTTGGTCTTAGGTGGTAGAGGAGCTAAATAACAGAAAACATGCTGAACAAAAATAATCTCAAAATAAGGAAACCATATCTACTAAATAAAATTGTAGGAGATGGAGGGACGGTGAAGCTAAAAAAGATTGTTTATGTTTACTTGTGTTTAAGAAATGAACCAGAGACTGAACCTGAAACTTGTCTAAAGGAAGTAGAGAAGCTTCCTTTCATGTTAGAAAGCATGCAGACCGCTAATCAGATCATTTCTGAATTAGAGGTGCAGGAAAATTACAGCGTCTGATGTCAGAACAGAAGAGGAAATGTTTGTCTTACAAGTACCTGACCTTTTCTAAAAAGTAGCCTGCAGCCAAACTGGACCCTGCTATTTAGCTGGACTGTCACATTTGCCATATGTTGGATTAGTATTGACTGAGGAGTGAAGAACAAAAACACAGAACCAACATAATGCCCAGAAAAGCTGAGGTTAAACTCTAACAGAAACCTAAAATAAGAGTTCATTTTAACCATGATGTGGTTGTATTTTGATATTTTCTTTGGAAGCTGTGAGGGGATTTAGATTCTTTAGAAAATAACGATAAGGATTGAACTTTGGATGCCCCTATACACAAAATAAAACATGTTAAGAGCTGTAAGTTTAAGCTGTGGCTGTGTGCTATCATGTTGTGAGGGATCCAAACCATGTCCATGTCCATTGGCTTATCAGCTGCATCTCCTCATCATGACTGCTGTGGTTTTGGTTTCAGTAGAAAAACATTTTGCATGTGCAGTAACCACAGGCCTGTCTGGATCAGTGCTAGTTTTCAAAAGATGCTGAGACTTGATCCACGCTTCAGGACGATCAGCAGTCCTGTTGGCACGGATAGGATGTGCTGTGAAGTGAAACACGAGCTCATGCACGTGCAAATCAATGCACTGGAAGGAAAGCTGACCTCTGAGGCTGTATGGGAACACAAATCTGTCTGCCATCACTATGTCATCTCATCACTTTTGCACCAGCCCCCAGTCCCCCCTCCCCGTCCTGACCCACATTACCTGGTCGGGATCTTGATCCTGAGGTAGCGGTCAATCGCGATGGCCAGGAGGGCCAGGATTGAACTTTGCGTCAGTACCAGCACCGTGCACGCCACGAGCAGGCAGCTGTAAAAGTGCGTCTGGAGTCCGATGCTGATGGTGATGGCCAACGGGATGACGAGCGCTCCCACCGCAATATCCGCCAGAGCCAGGGAGACGACGAAACAAAACGTGGTGTCGCGCAGGGATTTATTAATCCTCACCGCCCAAACCACCATCACGTTCCCGATCACAGAGGCCACAGCGATCAGCACCTCCATCCCGATGTAGAGGATGCTTCCTATAGGAGTCCCGGTCATCCTGGCAGAGAGCCACCAGACCCCCTTGTTTTAAAGAAAATGTTATCAGAGTTGTCCTTTTTGTCCTTATGGTGATCTCCAAACTGGCGGTGCGTTCATGGCGATCCCATTGTCCCGTTTCCCAAATCTAACCCGAGACAAATCCAGATTTCTGTTGAAGAATCAGCATCTAGGACTGAGTAGTTTTTTGTCTGAAGCAGGTGCTTTTGTCCAGCGAGTCGTTGTTGCGCGTCTCTCCGGCTCGCCTCTCCTCCACTCCACCTGCTTCCCGTGCGCGCAGCATGTTTCCCACGCGCTTCGATTTCTTCAAAAGAGCGCCGAGTGCTCGTCAGCCGACATGTTTCAGTTTGACAAAGCAGCTTTTTTTATAGTGAAGGCTAAAGGAGGTGGAGATAAACGCGCATGGTCTGCAGCTTGCGCGCGGGCGGTCTCGCGCTTCTGAGTCTCCCTCCTCCAGTCGATGGGATCTTATCAGGAGCAATCCTGCAGTTCGCACCAAAATTGTGGCTTTTTGGTTTTTGTTTCGTTGTTGCTTTTCTTTCAGTGAATTAGAACCTGCTCGACCTGCTCCGTTACCTTTGCTTCATCTGTCTTAATACAAAATAAATAAATCAAAATCAGTCCGCCAGCGGGACAGTTCCACAGAAGTGTAGGAGGTATAGGCTGAACCTCTGGCACTGCGCACCTTCTTCCCACGCAGGGAGCCCAAAGGAACCTTGATCAGGTTTTCCTTGAGCAAGACAATAAATTATCTCATGTGAGGAGAAAAGCAAAGATAAATCTGTTGAACCATATCAGCTCTGCAGGCAAGATGGCACAAAGTTCATTTGTGTTTATTATACGGCATAACTCTCTGTAGATAAGCTTAAAATAAAGATAAATACATTCCACAGCTGTATGACAAAGGTGGACGACAATGTTTATACAAGCGTGTTTGTGTGTCAATTATAGCCACCTGAATTAATGCAACTTCAGCAATTTCTGTGGAAATAATTATTGGATGTAGGCTACATCTACAATAGATTACGTTTTCGAATCAATAAGATTCAAGATGGCCCCTAAAGTCAGCCGAGCCTAAAACCACAAAAATTACTGACGCAGTCATTTTCGGAGACTCAGTCTATTTTACAGGTATTTCCCAAATTTTAGAGCAATTTTAGAGATTCATTCACAATGCGTATTTTAATGGCTATTTTGCATTTGCTATTCAACCCTATTTGCCTGTTAGCAATGTTCAAGTGATCAATAAATCAATTTTAATAAAACTTTCAGGAAATAATGATTTGATGTACTTCTATAACGGATTACATTTTGGAGTCAATTTATATTAAAATGGCAGCCAAAGCAAATCAACATTAACATAAAATTAGCTACAACAGTCGATATAATCAATAATTGGATATGATAGTATTTGAGAGTCCTTCACAACAACTAGCTTGAGTGGGATATTTTACACCATCACATGAGAATACGTTTTATATCACTAAAATGACAAACTTGATTTCAGTTTAAACTTTTAAGTGTTGGACAATATGCATTCCTTCAAAGAATTTTAAGATTTGAATACCTACATCGAGTCTACCCGAAAAAACGAACGCAGACATGAAAGTTATAAAATTGTTGAATGATTTCATCTCATGAAATAAAGGATTCTGGGTCTGACCCTGCAGGATCGTGGTCTGCCCTGCAGTCTATAGCGCATTCTGCTGATTTTAGAGAAACACAATGCAGAGCAGCACATATGTCATCCATTTTAGTCCAAAAGCAGAGAGGTGTGTGAGCTCAGACTGTGAACCCAGGCAGAGAAAAACCACAGTTCAGACTGTGCAAACTCTTACAGATTCTGTCCTGAGCTGCACTCATGTAATATAAAAGAATCAAAGTGAAAGTTTCAGTTTACAGATGTCAGATTTATTGTGAAAAACCAAAATAAAACAAGGAAAACGTGTAATAGTGTGATTAGCATTCATAAAAAGAGACATGGCAGATTTGCTGGCTGATAACACCTTATCTGTGAGCACAAAGTTGTCAGCAGGAGTTAGTCGCAGAGGTCAGCCAATACGGACAAAGGAAGGCAGCGGCCATATGGTCCTGCTGCAGCAACTGGCTTCTCACCCACCTGGGAGATTAGAGTGAACAGAAGCCTGGTCATGGACCGGAGAATCCATCATTATCAATAGATCAGTACAATTAGATTTTGTTGGGCATCACCATCCAACTTTCATTTTGTTTTAAATTACAAATCACTGTAATCAAATGTTAGCGCTCAGAACAAATGGATTGATTCATTTTCTTCAGTTTTCTTCTGCAGCCTACATTTAAATGTGTATCTTAAAATGAGTTTCACTGAGTTTCAATGAGTTTGTGCTTTCAGGGATTTATTTCATCCGAAGCTCTGAAGAAGTTACACACACCGAGAAAATGAGGAAACGCTCCAGTAAACATTTGTCAGATTTCTGCCATTTGGGGTTGAATGACCAGTGGGGTGCAGCATGCTTCAGTTGTGTGAGACAGATTCTACCCCTCAATACATTTTATTTTTCTGCTGAGTCTAAATCAAGATTCAGGAACCCTGTGTACTTTTACACAAAGATTAGTCTCTCTGCAGGCAAAGATTTGTACAATGCTTCTGTGGAACTAGAGGAATAAGAGAGGAGATGATTAGCATGAAGTTAGAAATAACAACATTTTTTCAATGTTTTCATTTCTAGTTATCACTTGCTGTCAGTGGTGACAAGTGAAATTGTTTTTGCTCATGTTTGTGTTTGAGTTCGTGTCTGTATTTTAATAAAACTTTCAGAAATTAGTTATTTACACATTGAGTCACCTCAATTCGGCATGGATGCCGCCACCAATCAAATTCCACCAAGACGAAAATGGCTAAAATCACTTTTCATCACTTTTATAATATTGAGCTAAAGTTGGTGTGGTGGTAGCTGAGAGTCACTGTCAACAAATTATCTGAGCTCCAACCCATGACATCATGTCTAATGTCATTTAAGGTTTGACCATAACAACTAGAAGCCAATTTCTTCTCAGCATTTAAAAAAAAACTGGTACAAAAGGTGGAGGGCGATTTGCATTCCTTCTGGGAACGCTAAGTTTTTACATTTTCTGTTACATTACACTGTATATTGGTTTATTAAACACACAAACATTTTTTAAATGACAAATTGATTACATTTTGTTAAGTGTGCAACTCTATGTGGCCCTCTGCTAATGTCAACCAAAAAACTGTGGCCCCTTGTTAACAAAGTATAAGTACTTTGTTACTTTACACATCTAGTAAAAAGCCATTCAAACCTTTCCTGGGCCATTAGGAAAGGTCCTGGGCCCAACGGTTCTGGGCCATTAGCTTCTGTTTTGTCTTTTAGGGAATCCAAAGCACAGTTTTATTAGAAGATTTAGAGAAAAATAGTTTTAGTCCCCATGACCTCAATATGACTTAAGTGCCCTTTATTATCACCCAACAGGAACAGGTGAGGGCCAGTGATAATCAAATGGACTATTGGACAAATTGTAATGAAAGGTAGTTGCAGAGAGTATTCTGAGTGTGACATCTTGCAATCTTACATCAGACTCTACCCAGTGTGGAATGCTCTTCTTTTAAATAATGTTACAATGACTGAACGATGATGTTTTAGTCACAGGGACTCAAACTCTTTTTCTCTAAATAGTGTAAGTCAGGAAGAACCGAGACTGTGTTCCTCTTTGTTACAACCTGCTCCTGCTTTCTAACACAAGTTACTTTACTATTTAGTTGTGTACTGGAAATGTCTGTTAGCACAAAAACGAGAAAATATCCATCCATCCATCCATTATCTGTTACCGGCTTCTTCCTTTCAGGGTCACGGGGGTCACTGATGCCCATATCCAGCAGTCACAGGGCGAGGGGCGGGGTACACCCTGGACAGGTCGCAAGTCCATCAAAGTGCAAAAAAATGAAAATATTCTGATTATAAAGTTTAAAAACTTGTAAAACTTTAAATAAAGCAACAATAAAATAGAAAGAAAACATGTATCTTAATACGTTTAAAAGAATGTGTGTTACTTTTCAGAGAGTGCTTCGAGCTTTTCATTTGAATTATTTCTTGCAACAGTGGTGCCTGAGAAATTTTGCATGCCTCATAATTTGCATGTCACATTATTTTGAATGGAAACAAAGGCAACATTCGCACGTGCTGCTCACACAGTACAGTAAAAAAAATATTTTGATTCAAATATGTCAGATGGCTGGATTTAATGAGCTCTGACAAACGATTCTTCTGTAGAGCTTACGATGCACATCTAGCCTTCAGGAACAAAGAATTTTGAAGCTTCAGCTGCTTGGATGGAGTACCCGGCAATGAACCATGATCATATTCTAATGAGGAAAAAAGCATCTTCCTCGCCTCTCCTGTCTGCTGAACTAAGCTAAAAAAATAATATGGCACTGTCATTAAAAGACCAAGTAATAGACTGCAGCAGCCTGCACAGTGGGCCATGAAAAGACTTTGGATCTGATCCTAATAGACAGGACCTTTTTCTTACAGAACTGTACTTTTGTTGTTATTACCTGAAGTATTAATGTTTTTGTGTGAGTGTGTGTGCACGTTTGTCTGTCTAACCCTAACTTTAAACTGGTTGGATTTCAATGAAACTTTCAGAAAATAATCACTGGATGAACGCCAACAACTGGTTGACTTTTGGATTCCGCTCAATTAAAGATGACCGCTACAGCTGACTGACATTAACAAATACAAAATAACTATCAGTCAGCCAGTTTTACAGATTATGAGATAAACTTTGGTTGTGGCAACAGCTGAGCATTGTCCTCAACACATAGTGCAAAATATTTGCCTAAAACCTGACAAAACCTGTTGTAGTTAGTCTACCCAATTCAAGATGACCAG
>JAVKLF010000152.1:12495062-12507060 GCA_034783495.1 Millerichthys robustus | reverse complement strand
AGATTGGACTCAGTGTTATTAATGCATCCACGGTCTGTCCCAATTATGTTGTCTAGTCAGAACCAAACAGAGACGACAGCTAAACGGTCTAATATCACCTTAATGAGTTGACAGAGATAAAGAACATAACTTCTTATGTGGAAGCTGAACTAGAGATGAAGCGTTGCTTAGAGCATCTGCCAGTGTGTTTAATAAACATGATAAAAATTGCATGACAACGATAGCGATGATATAAACTCACTCTGCATTCTGCCAAAGTTGTCAATATTTATTAATCTTCAGTTAAGGCAATCCATTACAAAGCGTTTCACAAACCACAGTATGACGACAATTTCTGTGTCCAACACTTGGTTCGGAAATTATTCAGCATGCAAGTCCGAAAGACTGAGAGAGGTATGTAAACAACCTGGGTCAAACAGGAGCAGTGGCAACAAGAACCCATATAGTTTGTTTGGATGTTCTATAGAAAACAAAATGTAAGAAAAGTAGAGATGCAACATGCTAGAAAAAAACGCTGTTTCCAAATAACATCTTGTGACACAAAGAATGCTTGTGTTTTATATGTGTTTTATGCATTAATCAGGTGAAATGAAGGTAAACCGCCTAAACAGACTTCCTGCCATTTTGGCACAAACATGCACGTTGTCTAAAGGCTAAAGGTCAACAACTGAACACATGTTGACACTAGATATTCTTCATACAGGGTTTATGTACATATTTAAAGATCAGCTTTTAAAATAAAAAAAGAAACAAACAATTTGTACCAAAAGAAAATAAATTATTCTGTTGTTACGTTCACAATTGCATAAGAGTGGCTAACGTGTCCATAAAGATTTTCCAAAAACAAACAAAAAGTTTTTCGTTCTAATCTCTGATGAACTTCTCATAAAAAAATATTGAATCCTACTTAGAATAATTTAATGACAGAATAAATACATAAATCGCAGTTGGAAATTGCTACACCCCCACTTCACGTTTTAATGCTGTAAAATCCTCTTTTAAAGTTTTATTGTCTTACACACTTTAAACTGCATATTGGTGCTGATTTTATGAACTTCATGCTAATTTTGTTTCCTATTTACCACATTACAAGAGACACTTGGAACTTTCACAGTTTTTGTGTATAGTTGCTAAACTGATGTGAAATTAAACCTCTCAATTACAGTCAAACAGGTGACTTTGGTTAGGAACCAAACTCTGCTTCATCTTCTGAGTAGAGTCATCACTGCTGGAAATGAGAAAATAATAAAAGAAAAGAAAAGCAAATGCTAAATAAGGTTTTGGATTGTGACATAGAGTTTGGTGCCTCTGGACCGACTTTCAGCAGAAACATCCGATTCTTTCCCTTAGAGCAGCGGGAGTCAAAGAGCAGCTGAGAATCTCTGTTACATAAATTTTGCTTTGCTCGAAACCCTAAACAAAACGTAAAAAAAGGAGAAAATCCCATTCTGTCATTGCACGACAAATATCGGTGTAAATGTTGGTTCATTCAGTGAAACAACAGAATATCCTAATAAAAACCTGTGAGTGTTTACTTTGTTCCAGTGTGACACGAACAGCCACAGTTTCATTGTAAACAAGTCTTGACTTTAAATATTGTACAAGGCTCAGAGACAACTTTACTCAATTCAAACATCATTAGTGAAGAGTATAAAAAGTACATGACACTGGTCTGTGTGACAGTTTTACTATCTGCAACATTTTCTGGGTGTGGATGTGAGACATGAGAGCTGCTGCTGCTGCAGGCGGAGAACACCCGGGTGACTGAATTTGGATATGTTTCCATACATTAGGCACATTTGGATCAAGATATCAAGGGACTGGGAGAGAGTGAGCAGGATAATAGTAACTAAAGATAACTTAGAGTGTACAGTTGTATACAGTTTGTAAAAAGAAGAGGTGTATCAATAAGAATCAAGTCAAGTTGTACAAGAAAATTTCTGAAACGGATCTTAGAAATTTAAAGTTAAAAATGGGCTGCTGTGCCTTGGAGTTGGGGATCATTAATAGCCTAAATGGTGCCAAGATTCGTACCAAAACTTAAATCAGACTGTGAAAAGCTGTTCTCTCTGTTTGATCAACCCAAGATTTGCTAATTTGTTAGAAAACAAAGAATAGAGCGTTTTGGGTTTAATGAAGCTAAGCATCTCTTTCAGGGCCAATGCTTTCTAAATAAATTGTGTTAAATCAGAAACTTACTCATGAAAGCAAACTAACTGCAATGATTAAAACAAGTGATTAAAGCTGGACAACTACTGAGCTCAAACTCAGACACAGATGTTCAATGAGACACCACAGGGAGTGCTAATAATGCTGAATGCTATTTCCAAACAATCCCTAAATGCTACTTTTACAGGAAGTGTTTTGCTATTGCTCGCCACTAAAAGCAAAATGACAATAATCTGCCTAACATGTTAGCAAAATACTTCAGGTATTAATGAAACTCTCAGAAAGAAATCATCTAAATCTTATGTACCCTCCTTTCAACCAATAACTGTTTACTTTCTGTGGATGGCTGTATTTAAGTTCTGTTTGAATAATGTTACATTTCTGAGTGATTGAATCTAAAACGTGTTTGACTTCAGCTTGGAAACTGGAGCTGTCCACCACGCTGATTATTTTAAATTACTGGCTTTAAGTCCTAACTTAGCAGGATAACTCTGTTCCACTCTGTGCCTAATCAAAGATCTTTTTAAATCTGCATTAACTATTTGCAATAAAAGCTCATTTTTTTGTTTTTCAACAATATTTTCAGTTTTATCTGAAACCAGTGAGCACACAATCCAAAGTGGGAGAACAGTTTTTCACTCATCTGTTTTAACTTTCTTCATTTGCACAAGTCAGGCTGTCTATAAACCATGGTAATAATAATTAAACAAAGTATAAGTTAGCAAAACAATAAACACAGAGACAGAAATAAAATGACTCATAACTGTTAAGTTTGAGCTCCCGGTTGTTGTTGTTTTTAGATAAATAAATAAAAAAAGTTAAATCCCAAAAGTCTGTCCCACAAGATTATGACTCTTCAGTCTTTACTCTGAGAAAACAAATACTTCTAACAGAGGGAAAGAAGTGGAAGCTGACATCAAAGTTTTAAAAGTACTTCTGGAGGATCCTTAAACTAAATTCTAGATAATGAAGCGCAACCATGAAAAAATGTAACAGAGAACCAAACAGCAAAATGACAAATGAGCCTTTCTCCAAAACAATCTGCGTTCTTGCATACTAACAGGGAAAGTGGACTTGTGCTTTAAATGATGCCTGGTTTTATGTAAACTAAACAGTTTTTATGGTAAAAAGCTATTATATTTTCTAAGTCTATAAGTACAATTAGCATAATGTATATCAAACAAATTCCAAATCTGTTTTAGTTTAATCTAATAGGTGATTATTTCCATTGTTTTTATTGTGGTTGGGTTTCCATCTGAATTACATTAGACCCTTTTGTGCTTTTATTTGGACAGTAATTAGTGCATTCTATTCATATAAATATTAGAAATATGTATAAGACGTGGTGCTGAAAAATCTATGATGGTTGTCATTATATTACATATGTATAGCAGTCAAAACATTTTCAGATGTGAAAATGATTCTTAAACTGCTGGATAAGATTTCATCACATGCGTTTATCTTACAGGTTGTTTTTTTTATCAAAGTAGAAATGGGGATTGGTTCTTTAATACTCGTCACAAAATATCTGATGAAAAACTACAAGGTATGTTTATGTACAACTTCAACCGCCATCATTTAAAGTCTCCTGAAAGGAATAAAATTTTTTCTGCAATAAATACGTTTAAAAAATTAGTATCGTACGACTCCTTAGATTAACACGTTAACTCCAAAATATATCACACACGATACACACATCCTAATATATTTTATGCTTTCAAGCAGTCCCTTCTCTGCGGGTTTATCCATTACATCATCACTTCAACAGGTTTGACAGCAAACAACTAAAACCTCCTTTCACTCCAGTCTAACCTCAGCAATCTCATCCTTAAGATCATAGAGATGAAAAGCACTCCCTGATTATCAACAGGTTCTTCAGCAGCAGCCTCGGGGCTTCCCATCAGGAGTCTCATCATCATCATCGTCGTCATCCAGTTGTTTCGTCAGAGTATGATTTATGAAAAGAGCCACAGAAGTGTTTCCACTTCCTGTTCACGTTAATCTGGACTCTGTCCCACTCAAGGCTGAGCTGTACTGGTGGAGCAGGGGGGTCATTCAGACAGATTCTGTCTCAGGCGGGGCACACGTTGAGTAAGCTGGAGGGACCGGGTTGGGTTTGATGGCTCTTCTCTTCATGTAGGAGATCAGCTGCTCGGGGATCTCAGCCAGAACGTCTTTAGCCAGCCGCGCCATGCTGAGTACGTGGTTACCGGTGCGGTCCATGTAGTCTCTGAATGGTACGAACTGTTGGGAGATGCAAAAATAAAAAGGAAACAATGTTAAATGACTCACACGGTCCTGTTCTGCAGGCCATCATTTAAAGTATTCATCTTAATGCATGATGCTGAATTTTTCCTAGCATCTGATATTGATGTTTTTCAACTCGTTTTCTCTATCAGAGCCAGAATTAATGTCTTTTTTTTCACTTTTTTGCAGAACTTAAATGTCCAACAATATGTAATTTGTTTGTGTCTAGAATAATGTGAGAGTTTCATTTTTTAATGTAACTATAATAACTGCATTGAGACTGGTTGATGGTCCCTTAAACACAACAAGGACACGAGCCGGAGCCATTCCACCAAAATATATTTATATATGAGTACATTACATAGATATACTGGTATATTTATTTCTTTTCATGTTGAGCTTCCTAAAGAAAATTTTATTCAAATAAACAAAATATCTAAATGTTTTTATGAGAATATATTTATATAAGAAATCAGATAATTTGTTTTTGTCCTTAACAAGAAGAAAAATAATCAGAAAGACAAGAGTTTAAAATATTGTACAGTCTAACAACTTGAAAAGTAAATGAAGTGTAAATCTTTGCCCCAGTTTCTAATCATTTGTGCACAAAGGTGAGACTGGGAAAAGATAGATTTTGCTACATGTAATTCTGAGTCATCCAGATTGTTTTATTAATAAGAGCTTAAGCAGAAGAAATCTCATTTCTATCACCTCAGGCTGTTATGTTTAGCACAGACTGTCAAGGAAAAGAAAACCTCTTGACATTAGGCTCAGGATTTTGATATAACATGAAAAGCGATGCTCACAAAAGGAGTAAAACTGATACTTTCTTCCCTTGTGTCTAATAAATATTGAATATTAGAAAAGGTTTTACCTGTACAATGTCTCTTTCTGCCAGTTTTCCCCTGGAGGAGATTCTGACGTCGTCACCATCCAGTTCAACCATGGCTAAAGAGAGAAAGTGTCTTAATGACAAACAATCCTATGGTATCCAACTGTTTATCTAAGAGTCTAATGAGGCCAAACATATGTTCATATTGTGAACTGATGTTCTTTATTTGAATTGGTTTAAAAATAACATTGAAAACGATGAGACAAAAGACTTGTTTCATCATTTTTTTCCCCAACAAACCCTTTGTTAAGTATCCTCACCATCAAACTCAGCTTGGCCAACTCCAACTATGATGATGGACATGGGGAGTTTGGCTGCCTATTATAAGAAAAAGAACCAGCAGTCAGTCAGATAAGAGGGGTGGCATTTCTGTGTGTGCAGTTGTCTCCCAGTCAATGTGAAAGCTTGTAAAGTTAACATTTTAACCCACAAGCTAAATTTCCCTAAGAAGCCCAAAACAAAAACAATTGTGGAGGGAAAACAGGGGAATTATGCATAACAAATGGTTAACTGTTTCACATCTCCTTATGTTGCAGTTTGTGTTGTCCGAGGTGTTAAAAAAAACACAAGATGCGTTATTCAGCTCAGGCTGATATAAATCCGGCATCTAACTGATTATTTTAACTAACCATTACAAGCATTGTCCAGTCTACGCTTCCCACTGCCAATGTAGATGGTTCTATTTAAAGCTGGAGAGCACAACATGCTGTTCTAATCAAAACATGCTGCACAATTTCCAACAGTGCTTATTATATTTGTCAGAGTCGTTGTTCTGCAGAATACAGCAGTTTTAAATGTGGCGTTTGGAGCTGCAGTTCAACTCTGCTTGTGTCTCACATGCAAATTTTTTTTACATGAGGAGATATGAATGGCTGAGCAAAAGAGGTCAATAACCAGAGTGACTAAGATGAAGCTTTAGATGAATGGTGGAAAAGGTCAAAAATCAAGTTTAAAGGTTTGGAAATGAGTAACTAAATTCTAATTCTGCTTATTCTGTGTTTGTGAAAAGACTCATCGACAGAAGCACATAAGTGTGAAGATTACACAAAGTTTGCTTCACAAACATATCTTACATTACTTCTTTATGATGCTGGTACACAAAACGTTTCAAACATTCAGAGCATCAGAAATGCTCTTTGACGTGTGTCTTTAAAGCATTAGTTTAAAGTGGGTTCTGTGGTGGTTTTTACCTGTGTAGCTCTTTGAGCTGCCTCATTTTGAAGAAATGCTTTATTCTGACCAGATTGATGGGCTAAAGCCTAGTCTGGGTGAGGCCAAGGACAAAGTGGTTTGTTTCCATCCTAAAACGACTTTAATCTCAAAAAACACATTTTTGAGACTTTAGTTATTTTAGGATGGCAGATTTGACTTTAGTCCCCTTCTGACTAGCCATTAGCTCATCAATCTGGTCAGAATTAAACTTGTTTTCTTTAAACTAAGAATGTCCATAAAGCTATCCACAACAGGTAGAATAATTATTGACAAATGTTTTTGAAAGAACCCTGCTTCCAAGGATCAGACTTCATCATTTTACCTAAGCAGATATGAAATCTTCATATGAAGGGCTCAAAAGAATCATTTTCTGAGCAGTTTGTGGTGTAGATGTCCCTGTGCCACATGACCCTAAACCACAGCACTGATGTGCGAAATATGAAAGCAGGGGCGGAAATGAATGAATATGTGCTAGAAATGCTTTTACAGGGTAAAAGTAGGTCAGCTTTCCTGGAAAAACCTCCCACAGGGAAAGGTCTGTCACAGATAGGGGTAAATAGACTTTAAAGGACCACCTCCTTCATGGTCTTTATCAATTCTCCCCCTTCGCCCCAACAACTTTCTATTTTATCTTCCACTTTACTCATTCCTCCTCATTCCTCACGACCTCTTCCCAAGGCTAAAAAAAATCATATTCAATTTGCCCCTTTTCCAGCAGCCCAAATCCCACAAGCACAGACAGTACTTATAAATGCCAGATCAAATCCGGCTGCCAGAGCTGAATTATTCAGTCTACACTATTTGTTACTTTGTCTGTACTGTAAAGCCACTCAGGGGATCTCACTCCATCAATTTGTCTGAACTCAAACAGCAGAAAACCACAACGACTGCCTGAAGAGATACCACAGCTGATAACAGTTCCGTCAAGGCTGAAGAAACATTTTGTACATTGGACTCACAGACCACAAACAAAAAGACTGTTGTTCACAGCATCTACATGTACTCTAACAATTTTAACATTGTGCAGTTTTGATTAATTTAAAAACAAAAAGCTTGTGGGTAATGCTAGAGATATTTGAACGTATTAGATTAATGGAGTTGTTTGTCTGCTTCAGGAAATGGTATGAGCCAAAGCACCGAACTCTGTGATGGTGGTTGAAGTGCAATGTGGGTAAAGAAGGAGCAGAGTTCAACCAACTCTCATGAATTTAATAGATTATTTTTATGTATTTCGGGAGAAAACATTGTAGTGATATGTGAAGCTTTATTCGGCACTCAACCACCATCCAGTCATATCTGAGTTTTAGAGATATTTTGTTAAATTTAGCCAACTTCTCTCATATTTTTATTTAGTTTCTGGAAGACGACAAAGATATGTACCAAGAAACCGAGGGCAAATTCTTTAAATAAAATCTGACAATCTGAGTTTCTGAGTAGAGTTATAGCACCTTTAAACAAAAGCTGCTACTTTGGTTGAGATTTTGAGACATTTTTAAAAGTAAAATATTCAAAATGTCTCATTTCATCTTGAGACAATTTTGTCTAACTTAACTTTTTATGGTTGACCAGGTAAGTAAATTACTTACTATTATCATAGTAAGTAATTTATTTTACTTATTATTTTACTCTTTAAACTCCCTAAAAAAATAAACCACAAAATAAAATATTTATAGATTTTATTGTTACTGTTTGAAGTATGTTCCCATTTAGATAACAACTGGCCAACTGCTTTATACTAAATATTAAACTAAATGATAATAATTTTAAAAAATCATAGTAATAATAACAACAACAACAAAAAGGTTTACCTTTTAAATCAAACTGTACTCTCAAATAATTGTAATCTTAAATTCTAAGTCAAAGGAAAATACATTAAAGGAAATAAATTCAGGTTGTTTTTCACCCTGGAGATGATTTTGTACAAGATGTAGACGGATAAGTGGCTGAAAGCTAAGCTGAAGTGTTTTGAGGATAATCAGGAGGAAAAAAACAGTGTATTACTAGTAAGCCATTAGGAGAAGTAGTAAAAATAACAATCCAATATTATACAAATTTTAGTAAAAGCTCTAAAGTAGCACAGCACAAAGCCAAATTGCAGACATTAGTGTTGCAAAGAACTTTTTGTCCATATTTCATCTGTGCAGAGCAAAGGCTGAATGCAAAGTTAAAAAAAGAAGAAGAAAAAGAACATCCAGGTTTTAGCTCTCTGAAGGTTTGTCCTCTCTGGTCCTGAGAGGCAGCAGAGTTCAGGTTGAGCAGAGCAGCAGACAAGATCTTAAAAGGAAGGTGTGGCTGTTCGAATGGTTTGATTAACAGTCGCAAATTCCCTTTAAACCCAGTCTGCTGGGGGTCAAAGCACCGCTGCTGTGAGGGGGGGGTTTACCTGGCCGACAACAAGCCTTAAGTCTCCACACATACTGCAGGAAGAACAGGCAAAAAGAAAAACGCTTTTTGTTCTTTAAAAGATGACCTAATTTGTGCACGTTTATTAAAGTGGCATGCTGAACAAAGCTGTTGCCGGAGTGAGAAGAAAGATTTGGAGAAATATTGGATGAAAAATAAAAGCATTGTGAGACAAAGCAGACGTAAACGTAAATCCTCAAATCTAGCACTTCAACTTGGCCTATAAATTCTCAAAGTGAAACAGATCACTAATGAAAACAAAAAAACTTCTGAAACACTTACATCTCTACACACTTACATTCACAATGGCCTCCTTGGTCTGAGCCATGTCTGAGATGACTCCATCAGTGATGATGAGGAGGACGAAGTACTGAGATCCATCCTGGACCGCTTCTGCATACCTGAGTGAAACAAACACTTGATCAGTAGAGAGCAACTCCAGTCACTGGAAATGGTAAAAAAAAAGAAAGGCTACAACTTTGTGGCTCTACATAAAACTTTAAAGTTGGCATAAAACAACCAGGAAAAAAAGTGTGTCAAAGATCATTAAAAAACATGATTCTCTTCCGAGTGAGTGACAGAAAAGTGAAATATAAACATGTAAAAAAAAAGCTAAAATATGCTCTATAGCTCTGTAAATCTCAAAGGTCTATCCAGACACTATTACAAAACCCATCAGAGACGCCACGGAGAGCGTGTCCTAGTTTCAATTGCCCATCGCTGGCTGCTCTATGAATAATTTATTAAAACTATTTATGCAAGTGCAGCAGTCTTATTCTTTCAGAACATTATTGATTGCCTGGCACTCATTTGACCAGACTTGATGAGCCAGAGGAGGGCAGAAAGCAAAAACAAAAAAAACAAAGTGGATTATTGCCAAAGCCAAAGACGGGTCAGAGGTTAGCCCTCCGCTCTCGCCACCAGTTTGATAAATTTGACTGTGAGATGCTGACATTTTAATCAAAGGGTGTGTGTGTCAGTGACAGCAGCAAGAGCGATGAGCAGTGTTTAGAGATTAAAGGGACATTTGTCCTCTGCAGCTTCTTTATTCAGCGGAGACATTCAGGGATATTACCTGAACTGAGAGCAACAGATTCCTTCACACGCGAGAGCTTAGAATGAGCACATTAAAAGTATTCACCATTTATCATCTTATTGCAGTTTTAGTATACAGCACGCATTGTACATAAAACACCGTTCCAACATCATCAGCTGCTTTAGCAGAGTCGTGTAAACTGAGTTAATTTTTTAAACACCGGCATAAATAAGGAATTACAGCTTTTATGTAACACTTTGCGTCCAGTCACAAACAGTGTTACTGGAACCCTTCCACAACTGGTTTCTGGACGACCCTCTCAACTTGCCCTGAGTATTTTAGTGCTTCTTAAGAACTGTAACGTCTTTGTAAAAACAATGGGGTTCATTCCAGTTAGTTTTAACAAACCTGTTGGGACTGTAAAAAGGGTGACTTCATAAATACTTTCAATTGCTTCAAACCAGCGCTATTCACAAACTATAATGTGACATTTTATTACAAGTAAAGTCCTTCTGAGACTCTTTTATGTGTATATTTTTATGCTTGAAATATACTAACTGGGCCCTCAGGGGGTGTTGTTGTTGCAGGATTTCGGTTGACAATATATTGAATTTATTTGCACTGCCAATTGTGCTTTTGGGTTTCTCAAACTCCAACCTTTATAGTCAAGAATCTAAGTGGTTTTTAACCCTATATTTCTGGCTGAAATTGCTCTTCTTTTGTTGTATCTCTGTTGGAAGAAGAATTCTTTCAAACTTATAAAAATGCTAAAAGACTTCTAAAGTTATTGGTAAACAAGTTGGTAAAACTAAGAAATGATTCATAAAAACAGAATCATTTCACACACAAGGAAACCCAAATTTTGATTCAGTTTTTTAGTCTAAAACTTTCATTGACAAAACTGCTGTGTAGTGTACTGTTTTTTACATTTATTTGAACTTTTATTTCATTGCAGACATAAACTTAATATTTGTATCTTTTAGATGCTGATTAACAAATAAATATAAATTGATATGTTATTACCTGGAATGTGGTTGATATAATTTTATTTCCAATAAGACAAAAGATGTGTAAAAGTGAGAATCACTGCAATACAAATAGTGTAGAAATGTAAAAATGTTTTATTTTTCTGTTTATTCACTGCCTTTTTAGTAAACATCCTCAGTGTTGTCAGAAACTGAAAGGATGACGGTTTGGGGTTCTACATCTGTCAGTAAGAAAATTACAACTGTTTCAACCCGAGCATGATGGCTTTCACTTTTTTTTTTAATACAGTCTTCAAATGTATTTTCTGTGAGACCACGACGTTGACATCACTTTAACCATGTTCTGCATTTACAGTAGAGCTCTAATATTGAACAGTGTGACTCATCAACACTTTGTGAACGGCAACATGACATAAAATCAGTACCCCTGCAGTTAACGCCACCTTACCTTCACACTTTCATCACTTTAGATGTCTAAAAATAATACAGTTAGCACTCAAACGTCTGGCCCCACATACGCCTGATTACCATTTCTTTTCACCTCAGCCTGGCAGCTGAATGTTTGTTTTCCCATCATTAGTTCTGCTCGATTCCAACAGAAACCAGCACTTTCTGACTTAATACCTCTGATGGTATGGAAGCAGAGGTTTTCACAGACATGGAAACAGACATTTAGTGGCTGAGGTAAAGATTTGTGCTCGTACTTTGCCACATGATTAACAATGGGAGCGAAGTTGGTGGGTCCGTACAGCTGAACCGTCTTAAGACTTTGGTGGTAAGCTTCGAGAATTCCCTCTATACCATTACAGTATGGGTTTTCCACGTTGCCGTTCTGAAAGAAAGAAAACGAGGGCATCACTGTAACAAAAACATACAAATAAGAACGGACCAAAAAAGAGATCTTAACACAATTTGTTCATATTAATTGCTAAGTCAAACTGCTAAAATGATCAAATTGATTGCTGATTTACACAAAATACTGGCAGTCAAATAAAGTAATTTGTCAGACCTCTTAAAAACAAGTCACACTTTTAGCATAAACCTGTTTCAGAC
>JAVKLF010000152.1:12458824-12485352 GCA_034783495.1 Millerichthys robustus | reverse complement strand
GGCTCTTCTTCAAATTTTATCATATTCGTTGAAATTTGCAATGTAGTTTTGGTCATGGACACTTTCGTCCTCTTTAGATTCACATTGAACAAAATGTGGATGTGTTTTGTAGCAGCATGGGCAAAATGATATCAGGGAGCTAAAGTAATTGAATGCAGTCAATTTATTAAAGTGACTGCATTAAATCTAAATGTTCCTTCTTTTCTGAAGCTGTCATACAGCAATTTCAACGGTGTCACGTCTAAATTGTTCACAGCGCTCTTCTATGTTTTCTGTGTTGCAGATTTGAATGAAAAAATATTCCCTACTATCAGATGGCATCTTGGTGAAACTACAGTATATGCTGGAGTATCAGGAGTGAAATGATATGCTGCTTCCAGCTATCAATGCACAAAATATCCCAAACCAAAAGAAACTCACATTTCACCAACTGGGATGCTCCTAAATACCACAATACACTGAATCACCAAAGTGAACCATAGTGAATCAAACCTTTTTATTTTTAATAATGTCTACACCTGTACAAAACTGCAATTAAATTAAATTATTTTGTAAAAAAATAAACTGTAAATAAATCGCACATTTGTATTTGAAACCTTCTGAATGACAAACTACTGCTTCCTATGTGGTCGACAGCCACTTCAGTTCCATTGCAACATTTTCAGCTATAAAAGAGCATCTATTTGTTATTTATCAGGCAACCTGAAATGTTTTAATGAGCTGCTGTTTATACTTTACATCATATAGAGAAGATGGTGTACTATTAGGAAAAACAAACAATAACATTATTTTTTTATTGTTGTGATGAATACATCAATTAAGGTATAGCCTACTTTTCTCCACACACACATCACTATCACCTAAACCATATGGTGAGAATCTTTTGGGTTAGTTAAAACTATCATATGCATGCAGAACATCAATGCATGGTACATGGTACAGTTGTTGGATATTTTAACTGAGTTCCAGGCAGACATAACAAGTCTTGGTTTAGTTAAAGTGAAAGTAAAGTTACTTTAACAGAATGTATTTCCTTGTTTCTTATCATCATTGCTGACGTTAAAAAGACCTCCTCTAATAAATTTGTGATCAATTGTGCAGCCCTACTCATACAAAATATGAAACACGATTTTAAAACTTTTAAAATGAGGACTAAAAATATTGTGCAATGGCAATCCCACTAATAGCTCTAATTCTAAGCTTGTATCTAAGTGGAACATGTGAGCTCTAAGATCACTGTGACTTCTAATTACAGTCAGATGACATATACCTCAAATAGGATGTATAATAAATAAAAGATGTGACAAATTTCCTCATATTTATTGTGGTTTAAAAGTAACACAAATGTGCTCAAAATAAACAACAGAAGTTCATTTATGTCATCTATGTCTATGTGTCATTAAAAAAGAAGACTGCTGTTTTTTTTTATTAGACCTAAAGCACCTCCTCCAGTCATACTATCATGTTTATGTGTTCATTTTTTATAAAGTACACACAGCTCCAATTTAGACATGTTAAAAAACACAAACAGCATAAATGCATTTATCCCTGAAGTGAACTCAGTTACTTCGATCAAAGTTTTCCAGGCAGTTGTTTTTGCATTTAATTCAATCAGCAAAAATCTAAACGAATGTTTTGATTGGAGCGAAAGTGTAAGAAAATCTTTTGTCTTCTGTTGCTCCTCTGAGAAGTCACCGTTAGCAGAGTGAGGATGAATACACTCACCCTCCTTTGATGTAATCGAGGAACGTGTGCTCCGACTCTACGTTGAATGACAATAAGGACACCTGGGGAACAAAAAACGGAAAATGTCCCAAAAAAATTACCTCATGATTGATAATTAAATGCAATGAAATGTACTAATCTACTCATTAACACTGACCTCCACGCTAACCATCCACAAAATTACTTAGAACGTTCATGCTGCATATTAGTATTACAATCACTGAACATCAGCACACAGGGGCCGACAGATGATCAACATGATGGATAACTAATCACAGATTTTAATTACAGAGCCACAGCATTAAGCAACAGCGGTAAAAGAAAAAAAATGTGTCTCGTTTCTAAACATTCAATCATTACTATATTAAAAGGACAAAGACAAGAGGAAGTTATTGCATTTTAGAGCCGTTCCTGATAAATAAAAAAACAAAAGGAGGCAGGAGATTTGCTTTCATCTTAGATCTCAGACTGACCGTGCCAGAGTTAATGTATCTCTTTTTCTTTAGCTTCTTCTTGGGATTCACCACCTAGTTTAAAGGAGAAAAGAAGCAGTAGATGATGACAATGTACACCTGCACCACAATTCTGCCTAGTCACCCCTTGGGCAAGTAATAAAAACAGCTTTGTCCTTCTATTCTATGTTTGGAAGGGTAATGGTGCAAAGGGAATGAATCCAATAACCGCAGTAGGTGAGAATGAGATACCATTGATCATGCCTTGAAGCAAGACGCAGATTATTCAGGAGGACTTTTTTATAACCACCTACTCTGTATCTTACATGCCCACTATCATGGTAATGATAGAATACTTGTCCAATATTTCATCCCCGTAATAAACATGAAGCATAAATTAAATTGTGTGCAAATCCAGAGGCGCACAGTAGCCTGTGAGATGGGAAGATGTGCATAAACAGGTGATAAGCACAGTGAGTTACAGCATTTTCTGCTTTTGATGAAGCATACATGTAAAGCTTGAAGCAGAAACCATGTATAAAACAGCGAGCGAGGTCAAATATTTTTGTTGCTCAATCTTCGTGTCTGTGCACAAACATAAAGCATCGGCCCGGAGGAAGCTGCACGGCATAATGAAGTATGAAAACCCCGCTCTCTTTCTTTCCCCCTCCTCTGTTCTTCCTGTGCTGTTTCTAAAGTTACGCGTCCATTATGTCCAACGAAAATGATGCCTCAGAGCACCACAGCTGTCACTCAGTCCCTGTCCGAGTTCATGCAAAGTCACAATAACATCACAAGCAATTACAGCAGCCTCTATTATCGTAACCCTGCGGTCATCTTAATTCCTAGAGCTAATGTTTATAAGCTTTGTGCATGTCAGGCTGAGTATGAGGAAGGCTGCGAGCTGGTTTATAGGTGGAGCTCCATGTGTTTTTTTTTTTTTTTTGTCCGCATCTGAAAAGTGATTTAAAAGCACTTGGTGAAGAGGTTACAAAGTCTCTGCTGTGTTTCCTTTACTGATTAAACTGCAGAAGATTTTGGTGAAATGTAATAGTTGTGGTTCTCTCTTTCTGCAGCATAATTTAAGTGTTGTCCTCCTATTATGATAGCAATGATACGACAGCACAATGCATCTATGCAACAGCACACAGAAACTGGGTCCACATTATTCATTTCCATGTGACACCCAGCAACAGCGAGCTAACAAGGAAGTTTGCACACCATTTTAAGCTGCATATTAGACAATATGAATGCCCTGCTCAGATCCTGTTGCAAAAGCCTCAACTTATTTGGCAACTTCTACAAACATACAATTGTTTCTGATGTTGCCTGTTATGGAGGACTGATACTGTCATAATTAGAAATAAAAGCATATATATATATATATATATATATATATTTATATATAAATAGTATAGATTTTATTTTTCCTGCCTTTGTTCTTTTGACATCATCTCCTCTTTTTCCTTTCCCATATGTATTTCTGCCTCCTACCTGGATTACATCCAACAAAGCATAATATGTTATAAAACGTGCTGGAAATGTGTTGCATTTCAATAAAAAAACATTGTAAAGTACAACAACACAATGAAGGCAAATACAGTGTTCATACCCCCAAAACGTGCAAGTTTAAATTTCTTTAGTAAACATTAAAATGTATTTTGTTATGCAGTTATGCTCTGCTGAATGTTTCTGAAAAAAAAAAAAAAAAAAGCAGAACTTGGGACACATTTAAGATAAGGCTGCTGTTGAAGAGCATTTGTAGCAGGAGAGTCACACTGTCATCATGCACAGTAAAATAACACTGCCATGGAAAATAAAAAATACAGATACCTCCTTCACTTGTTTGCACAGATAAAGATTGACACATGCAAGCTGTAAGCACAGATAAAATGTTCTTTCTTTCAGTTTGTTATATCAGCATATTTTTTCTATAATTTTTTTTATATCATAGAATAACTTTGAGTCTGTATCTCCACCCCTAATGTCAGCCTTCTCTCTGTCTTACCTAACCCATCATTTCTTCATTTACCGTATTCATTTTGTTTTCCCGTTTTTTCTTTGTCCAACCCCCACAACATATTCAAAGGTTAATATAATACAGCAGATATTTTAATGAGAATAGAACAATAATACCAAAGCTGGTCTTCCAGGAAGTGTTTTAAAAAAAGGAACTAGTCAAATAGCTGCCATATATTTGTTTCTTTTCCATTTGTATTCTCTCCACAGACACAATTCCTCCACTGGTTAGCTGCAACACTTAACCTCTCAGACTCTTAATGACGGCTGAGGTGAGGACAGAAAGAGGATGGTTGCAGTTAATCTCACACATTCACAATTTGGCTCCCAAAGAGCAAAACCTGAAGACTCTACTGCCATTAAACAAGACCTTGCTAAACCATAGGGTGCGCCGATTTGTTCCTAAATTGAAGGTGATTTCTCAAGCTGGCACCCAAAGATTGAGCACGGGTTTGTGTTTGTGCTGAGCTGAATAATAAACGCTCCCACTCTTCATTTGGTGATAGTTAGCACACAGTCGTTTGCAGCCACGGTGTGTTTCGTTTGCCGTGACAAAGAGACTGAACACATAAAAACTGTTCTTCAGAGCTGGATATAAATAGGGCAGGTTTGCATTGTGACCTGAATTCTGCCTTTAAATTGTTTATAGCAGAGAAACAGAAATGTGCAGCAGCATTCAGTGATTAACAAAAAGGCCTTCTGCTTTGGGACTAAGCAGAGTGACGGGTTGGAATCTTTTATCTACGCTCACCTCGTACACATTTAGCTGGCTCTGGCCCCTGCAGAGCTCTTTGTAGCTTGTGATGAATTCACCGATGAAGTCATGGCTGTTAGAGGGAACAGAAAAGTGTGTCACATAGATTATTTAGGTACAGTGAACCTAACTTTAAATATAGAAACTACAGCACAACATAGAACAACACAAGAGTATTTTGTTTGTTATTGTGATTTTGTTGAAATTTGACTTTTAGTAGAATAAGCTGATAACTAAAAACTGAGCTGTTAATGGAAAAAAAACATGACAATGTTCAAAAACGTTTTAATCAGTTCATATATGTGAATATTCTGCATTTGTGAGCATCATTACCTCCCATCTCTGTCCCAGTCATACACTTCAATCTTGATTGTTCTGTTGAAAACATCAAAACAAAAGACAAAACAAATGGGAAAATGCAAAAATTAAAAACTTGTTAAATAAATTAAAATGCAAAAAAAAATAATACAAAAACATTTCAGCCTGAAAGCATTTAGTAGAAGTGGAGAAAGTGCTTTTTTTATGTTTGAATTGGATGAAAAAAGAAGTGTTTCGCCCTCTCATCAGCTGCTGTCAATCATGTCTGAATAGGTGGAGCAGGAGGCAGGAATGTTAGAGGGCTGCCTTGTTAATTCTGACCTGAACTCAATCTGTCTGTTGGCACTCTTTACTAAACCTTCAAAAAATGTTCAGTTCAAGCAGTGACACACAATTTCAATCGTGCTTTTATGCTCTAAAAATTTACTTAAGATTTAAAAAACAAATTCCAATTACAAATCCAAATATTCAAAATGAGCAGCTTGGTCTGAACATGAAAGTTTGACAAAAAAATTAAGAAAATCATCAAGTGTGGTGTATTCTGATGAGTTTAATCCAACAGAACCTGCGTCACCTGCATTAACATTTTTCTGTAAATCGGTGACAGAAATTTATGACTTTTTTAAAACAAGACTGTAGCACTTTGTACATCCTTGTTGAGCTATCCAACCACACAGAGGTACAACTGTGATATAATATACAATCTTGAGTGGTGGTGTTCAAAATCCATTGTGTCATTTGTATTGGATTGTTTAAGGCTAAATAATACTGTGAGCATACATCTGTTACAGCTACACACTTTTAGGTTTAGTCTCAATTCCAGTAGAAATAAGGGACACATTTTCCTTTCTGATCACTAGCAAAGCTTGATGAATCCAACAGTTTATTAGATTCATACAAGAAGGGAGGAAAGATGTGATTGCAGATAGACAATAAAGACTGGTTATCCTTCTCCTCTTCCTCAACCTCTTCTTTATTATTATTTTCATCTGTGTCACTGTCCTCACAATTGTTTTTTCTAGAGTCTATATAAAAATGTGCACAATAAATTAATTATGAAGTGATAAATATGAACCCTTTTAGTGCTGCAGTTTCAGCCATTCTGTGAGTGTATGAAAAAGTAAAAAAAATATTAATAATCACTTTAAAATGAGTGGAGTAAAACCATCAATCCGAGCGCAGTAACACTTTAAACTGAATTCAAATTTACCATGACTCTAACTGAAAAGAAAATGAAACATTAAAAGCGCAGCGAAGCAAACTATCGACATTTTACAAGAAAAGTGGAGAGACCACAAATTGCTGTGAACTCCTTTTTTTATTTTCTTCCATAAATCCTCAAAGGGAATCAGGCGTCTTTCATGCTTCTGCTCCATCTGTCTGACCCAATTAACTTCTCCGGGCAGGTGAGCAGAGGCAGGATCGAAGGCAGGAACCTTCTCTGACACCTGCTGTGGTGGAGAGGGCAAAAGTTTTTACATGTTTCCCTTCACTCTCATGAATACCTGCATCCACACACTTCTGTGCTGAGGTGCGTGTGCACACTCAAACACAGTCAGCCTCATCCGTTTATTCCAGCCAACTGTCAACATCTATCGAACGACGAAAAACCAGCCACCCTCCCCCCACACCTTTGCAATCTTTGTTTATCTTCTTATTTTCTATTTTCCTGCCAAAACTCTTTCGGCTCCTCGGATGCCTTCCGAGGCTCTTTGTTCTAAAAAAGAAGCAGATAAGATAGGGGGACGCCACTGCCAGTCAGAA
The DNA here is from genome assembly GCA_034783495.1 of Millerichthys robustus. Classification (NCBI taxonomy): domain Eukaryota; kingdom Metazoa; phylum Chordata; class Actinopteri; order Cyprinodontiformes; family Rivulidae; genus Millerichthys; species Millerichthys robustus. The sequence continues at coordinate 12,478,320 of JAVKLF010000152.1, read as the reverse complement.
AGATGAAATGCTCTGAAAGGGTTCTCGTTGTTTGTAGACAAATCAATGAGCAGCTGGGGAAGACGGCATGTGGTCAGAAACGAGCCTGTGATAATTAACAGGTATTATGAGGAAAGCAGATGACACATTATTGAAGAAAATCAATTGTTTTTTAGATTCAATGTGCACAACTCACTCTGGTAATGAGTAATAAAAACTTGTGTGATTGTATTTTCTTTAAAAATCACACATGCGAAGGGATTTTGATGAGATTTACTCATTAAGTCAAAGATTTTGCTTCATCCCTACCTGTTGTAAATTTACACCAATGGGTGAGGGGTTTCCCTATTTGTCTTCTGATTGGCTTGCCAAGAGTTTTCTCTCTACTCCTACCCCTACATTTCAGAAGTCTTCTTAGTACTTGATCTGAAGGCAAAAAAGGGGCACTTTTTAAAAATACTGATTTGCCATAATCTGTTTCTGATTCTCCTATGTTAAAAACCAATGTGATTTGTTTTTGCTGAAGTAGGGTAGAACAATATACAATGTTTTTATTTTCTGCTTGTTGGTAAAGATGGACAATGATGCCCATTGTAATACATTGAAATAAATTAAACTAGACATGACAGTGATTGTTGTAACGTTAACATTTTAAAACACTGATATTTTCTCCATTAAAAAAAAAAAAACATATTGTGTTGGAAGACATTAAAGTAGACACTGTAATGATATTATAGCAAAAAACAGGGGAAATACCTAAATTTGTGGGTTTATTTGCAAATTCAGCTCACCTTATTATTTGAATAGTACCCCTAAGAAAACTGCATTAGATGGGACAGATAGCCTTACCACTTTGTCTTTACACAGTACCACAAAAAACAGGGACCCTGGTGTGATAATGTGATGATAATAGTGCATTTTTTTTCTGTTTGTAATATTTTTATGTCACATCATTGACACTAATGTATGGTATTATGTATGGACACTAATGGTATTATTCTGACGTATTATATTTTTACATTTTTTATTTTATGATATGTCTTGCATAAGTTTGTTGCAGGCTAAATAACCCTGCATTGCAAACATACATACGTTTACATTAAATGAATCAGCAACCATTCCATTTGAACGGGTGGGTTTTTTTTTTCCTAAAAAGAACATTTGAACTTCTTAAGAGTCATGTGAATAGTCAAAATCCATGAGAAGGAAAAGAGTTAGACTGGAAAATAAGATTCAGCCTTAATTACTCAGGATCAGACAACCCTACCTGTCATAGTCCCCATTGCAAAGTGCTCTGACAGGAATGGAAAAGGGCTCCCACACAGGGTTCAAAGTGTTCTTCACCACCTCAGTCTTATGACAGATGGTAAACCTGGAGCAAAAGATCAACAAGGATTTGAAATGTAAAAAAATACATCTTCAAAATGAAACCAAGAGAAATAATTCTTTCCACAACAGTTCTACTTTGGGACCATGTCTGGATGATTAAATCTGTATGCAGTTGAGTTCAAGGTGTCTCAGTAATTCTTACATACTTGGTGCCCTTCATTTCGGAACTTAACACACACAAACCAGGTTTTATCCACACACTGGAAAGCCCACTGAGAACCAGAATCAATGGACAAACTCACGTGCCATCCTCATTACTTCTATAAAAGACCATGAAGGGGTCCGACTTTCCAAAGAAGTCTTTTTTATCCAGTTTATTGGCACAGAACTGCATGGAGGCGTAATCCTACAAAGGAAACCCCAGAGTTAGAGAACAGAAAAACCAGAGAGGAAAAAGAGATAGTAAGCTCGTGCTCCTGTATATGTTGTGCTTCCTGTTATTTGTTTGAACATGCTGCTTGCCAAGACATAAAAGCACTGAAGCACCAAATCATGGGAAAGTGCTGACTGAATCCCAATAAGAGAAGAACAACAACAACCACCGGGCACTAGTTTCCAAAATTTGCAAATGTATTCATTACCACTTTTTGTTTTTCAACACTTGCATCGGAAATACCTTTCTTGTTATGAATATAATAATAGTTATAATGTGAGGCACACTGCAGTAGACACAAACAACTTGTAAAATCTTGTTGCGTGTGGGTTGGGTGCTGTCTATGAAAAGGTGATTGCAGCTATCAACACATTAGGAAAAAACAGGTGTTATTATCAGAGTTCCGCTCAGTGAGGCACCATTTCAGTGTTCACTGTTGCATCAGGGACTATGTCCAGACCCTTTAATGCTTCTGAATCCAAATAGTCTTCCTGTGGTTAGACTGCATTCCATTATAATGAGGCTGCAAAGTCGCTGAACAGGTAAACGTACGTATCAGAATAAGGTTCTTGCAGTGCTCTTCACCACTAACAGCCTTCACATCAGAGCTACATGAGCTTTGTATAACATGTCTTCAGCTTGAAACATACTGCATATGAAAATCAAGTGTCTAATCATCGGTTCCTTTGAGAGAAGACACTCAAACCGAAGGCAAAAAGAGAGGAGCTGTTTTCACCCTGCGAGTCCCTGGGCTTTTAGAGTTTGAAGTGCTACTATTTGATCTGAATCAGCAATGTGCCGAGCACGGCCTCTATTGATTGCTTTGACCCACATCAGTGTGGCACTCCCTGCCTGAGACATACCTCTCACTAACCCCCATCACATCTCCATATGCTTTGGACACAGACAAAGTGCAAACGCGCCTCTGTTGAAGCATTTGCAGAGAGGAAAAATGGATGCCTGCGTCATACAACACCACGAAAAATATGCTTGTGAAAATTACATTTGCTATTTTGTTATCTTCTTTCACTACCAGTAATTGCTTTATCTAACCAACACAATAGAAATGTTGAAATAAGAAAAAAATAATTAAAGCTCATTAAAATGTTGGCATGGAAATGGGCTGTTCTACATCTACTTTCATTTTCTTGTATCACTTTCAATTATTATTTGTGTTTTTAACCAGTTGTAATAAAAGTGGGGAGCACGCTAATTGAAACTTGTCTTTTTCCAGTGGGGCACCGATTTAACTGTTTTAGAGAAATCCTTTGTGCATTTTGTACCAAAAATGAATCATGCTCCCCCCATCTGTGGCTTTTCACAAGAAGACCTAATTTCCCAAATTCCCACTTGGTCGATTTGATCAAATAATGCAGCATGTTGAAAAATGTGCTTATGTCAGTTTTTAAAGCCCTTTAGAACCATCCTCTATAACCGCCCTGCACAACCCTGACGCAGCCTCTACAATTACACTATCATGCCTTAAACCCTCATTAGGCACAGATAACACATACCCACTCTGGTGCCATGCAGTGTTGTCTCATTAAGTGAGGAAAAGGCAGAACATTCATTTCAGCTACTGAGGTTTAGCAGCAGCAGGGGAATACAGAGTGCAGTCTGCATCCTTTCTCTGCTTTATCAAGATAGCGCAGCATGGGGGTAAGTGGCAAAGCGATGCACACTGTCACTTCCACAGAGTGGGTCTGGTCTGTCAAAGGGCTACAAAGCAAGCGAGACAATACCTGAATTCATGTTACATAAACCTCTATGGCATCTTTAGGATTGCACACTGTAGTGAATCACCAAGTGAATCATGTGCCAAAGGATTCTATAGACATTAACTCAGCTCCTTTATGTACTTCACGCATCACTCCATTCATTCATGAACGTGCATTAAATAAAACAAAATTACAACAAAAACAAATTTCATAGTTTAGAAAAATGCAAAAGGGAATTTGAAACGCAAATATAAATGAGGGTTTTGTCCATACAAATCACAAAAATATAATTTTATTATATCTTTTTTTGCATTTAGATAAAAAAAACTAAAGATACAATTAAGAATAAAGAAAGCATATTTAGTTTAGTGAGTTTAGAAAAATATTTAGTCCCCTAAGTGGTATATTTGTGTTTAGAGGCTTCAGCATTGAAAATGGCTTAATTTGACTTAATTGTGCATTCTTAAATAATGCCCCAGTGCTCAGTGTGCTGCCATTTGCAAAGTAGTTACCCTAAAACCAACTACAGCAACAGTTAGATCAGAAGTAAAATCTGAAAATAAGCCAACCCCTGCACAGCAGCCATATGTGCCAAAGAAAACAACAGCCAAGAGGAAGCTTTTGATCCATCCAAAGGCTCCTGCTCTATTCAAGGATACCTGGCAAATCCATCATGAAGGTGAGAGGCAGTCCAGCAGAACCTACCCTGTTGATTCCTCCTCTGCTGGTCTCACTTTCCCAATACGAGACACACAGTGTTTACCCTTAGGCGAAGCAGCACATGAGCTGCCTCAGACGATTGGTCACAGGTGGATTGTAGAGTAAACACCATCCAGATGGACTGTTGTGCTTCTAAACCATTATAATTTACAGGCGTGGGACACTGCTGACAGCAATCTTCACAGTCATCTGGGTTTTTTTTTTGGTTTTTTGTACAATGTTTTTTCTAGCCTAAGGCATTGCCATTTAGGGTTAAAATTCTGTGTAAGCACTGTATATCTGAAGTGACATGTCTTCCTGTCTCTAATTGACTAGAAGCATGAAAACAGTCATTTGTACCAGTAATGATCATTTGCATTTATATTACTAAATTGCTTCTTGAAGTGGTGCTTTGCACCAATGTTGCTAACTCCTATCAACTCAGAAGCAACACACCTGATGACTCATAACAGCCCTTTTAGTACAGCAAGGCAAAATCAGTAATGGTTATCATGGCAGGTTCATTATCAGCACGGCTGATCTGCCTCAGTATAAGAATAGTTACTATTAATTTAAAACAAAAACTCAACAAGGAATAAACAAAGCTTAGAATCTATGGGCCACGACATGTTTTAGGACATAAAACATGAACACGTACTCTTGATGGCTCACTCTACAACTTCGGAGAGAGACCAATTGTTCTGGCCAGTACATTTTTGCTGCTCTCTCCCACTCTACTGGCAGCACTATAATGTTATTATTTACACTCATTATTTAACTGTGTTGAGAGAAAGAAAATGAGCATTAGTGGGTACAGGTTATTAATGTAGACTCATGAATGTGCCCCACATGAGCACAAAAGTCTGATTTAGTGACTAGAATGAAGGCAGCCCCATTAAATAGACATTCAAATTCATAGTGTTTTCGCCATGTACACAATTTCCAAATGACAGCACATTTGCTTGGTAACACAGCATATCCTGCTGGTTTAACGAGGACGTTTATGATTCAATACATCTCACTGACAAGAAGGATATAAAACCTCCCACTTCACTGAAGTAGACATGTGAGCAGTGCTAAACGAGCATTTTGCACCAGTCCAATAAAACTCTGGTGTACCATTTCTTTGGTGGTAAGAACAAATCAGATCAGTGGAAAATTTAAAAAAAAACATTTATTCAAAAACAGAGTAAACAATGTAAAAAGTAAAGAAGTCCAAACTTTCCAGACTTACTCTGCAATTTCCCAGCTCCTCTGCTGACAGGATTATGGTTCCACACGTCTTCCCAGGTATGCCCCTGTGGAAACAAAACATTGTTACTCACACTTTGAACAACAGTGGGCACAAGCCACTGGACAACTCTTGGTAGTTTGGTGGTAAGACAAACTTTAGGACCATTTTTTTTTTCACAGAAACAATTTTGTCTGTGGCCGATATTTTCCAGAGGCAGCTGTTGCCAGTTATGGGAAATTCAGGCAAATTTAAAAAAATATATAGAATTAATTTAAGAATTTTTTTCACTGCTAGATGATCATCAAATAAATACAATTTCAAACCTAGTTTCTTTCAACTCAGGGTCCTTGCCAAGGTCAAGCCATTCCTTTAACATTCACACTTTAAAAAAGTGACTCACATCTCGTTTTCTTTTTGACCGATTATAGCAACAGGGTTTTCTTTGGTGTCAGCCAGTTTCTACTCTTTTGTTTACAGCTCACACAAATTGCTGCAGCTCGAGTCCTGAAACAAGACCAAGACCTCATCTCACCTGTCTAGGTTTCTCTGCACTGAGTCTCAACTCATTTTAAAATCCAGTTTAAGATTTTATTGTTTGTTTTTAAATCACTGAACAGGTTGGCTTCTTCTTACCTGTCAAATATCCTTTGTATGTTCCTAAAAGGTCATCGAGGTCAGACAAGCAGATGCTCTTGAACATCCAGAGGAGGAGCAGATTAAAGCAGACAGGTGAGGCTGCCCCTTCACATTAGGATGTCACCAACATCAAATACTCTTAAATGCATTGTCATTCATATATATATATATATATACACATAATTATACAGTACCAGACAAAGACTAATAAATGTATTGTTTGTAATAAAGCTACTTTTAAAGTTTTTAAAGTCGAATGTATATTACCTATAAATAGTTTTGCTGAAACAATTTTTTTATTCCACATTCCCATATAGAATGACAGGATTCCTGCAGCTTGACAGTTTGACCACTCTAATGCACACAGCTTCTTTCCTACTACCGTCATTAAATGTGAAAAACCTATAAATGCATGCTCTCTTTAGTGTAATGATAAAACGTCTGGGACACAGGATGGCTTTGATCCCCGTTTTGCCTGCAGCATGTTATAATTTTGAAGCTCAGCAAGTTTGAATTTGTTTACAACTTATTTCCAACAATAAATATTTTAAAATATACCACATTAGACACAAAAAACCCCCACAAAAATCCATATTTTATATGAAACATCAGAAATGCTAAACATTCCAGTCAAAACTGAACAAAATGCATTTCTACTGATCAATCTTTCAGTGGCACTCCAGCTGTGGACTTGCTTGTCATCTTTTTATATAAAGAAGGGAAGTACATGTGAGTCCTGCTGGCACCTAAGCAGGAGTCCAATCATCTGAAGGTCAAACTTGTTGCAGATCCTCATCAAACTGTGACAGCTGATCTAACTAAAACTACACTGAGTCCCATTCTGCTGAAACAGTGAGTGTTTTGGAACAACAGCAGCAGAGGTTTGCATTATTAACAAAGTCAGTCTAAAGCACAACGTTGCAATAACTGAACTATAAAGAGTGGATTATGTTTAGGGATCAATGAAGAAGTAGAGTGCCTTCTTCTTTTCTATCTGCCTGAGCAGAAAATGTTAGCGTTCTTTTCAGCTTCTACAGCTATAGATATTCCGAGTAAGTTCACTCAAAGTTCCCAGGGCTGTAATGCATTTAGTGGAATGTGCCATAGAAGCAAACATGGCCCCCAAGGTACCATCTTCAATCAATACCACAAGTCTAGTGACCAAAACGTTCAGCCATAACTGCTGCATAATGTTTAATGAGGCAATAGTTAAAACTAAGCCTGAGGGCAGACACGCTTAATTCTCCGGCTTTTTCTTTAAGGTCCAGGGAGACTGGTCTCAAGGTGAATTAACTGTCCTTAAATTATTGATGCTCAACTCCAAGCCTCCAACGTTCGGCTCAATGATTCCTCAAAGAGCCAGTAAAATGTTCACCAATAAAACCAGTAAACCCTGCCCACTCTGCAGGTCAAATTATCAAATTTGAGGTCATAGCAACGACTGGCATAAAATCCAGTGATTGGTTAATTATCGGTTCCAAATGCATCTCGCTGCTCTTATCTGCTGATAAAGTGAGCAAGAACCAAAAGGCCAATGTTCTTTTAAATTAGTCATGCATTATTGAGCACAGCATTTCCTCTGACACTTACTTGTTAACGTGAAGAGCAAGCATGAGCTGAATGAATAAATACTTTCCACCTGTTACAATATCTGCCATGCAGGACTTTCTTTTATGGGTTTTGTACTAAAAATTGTATTTTGCTGTTATGAGGGGTCCAGCACACATGGCCCCGTTCTCTTTGCATTAATTTACTAAAAAGGCTTTATTGATGATAAAATTATTTAAAATGTAACAGGATAGGTCTATTTTTTGTATATGAACAATGCTAGAAAGAGGGCATATAATCGGCTGGTGACATTCTAGCATTAAAATATTTAAAGGACTAATATCATACAGCATTAAGCTGTTTACAAATTTACAAGTTTCTGTTTGCATCCTACTAACAGTAAGCTATGGACTTGGACAGTTCAGAATGGGAGTAGAAGACATATTTACGGTCAGATTGCATCATGTCCGCTGTTACCTTTTTCAACAAAAACTGGCTAATCAAACAAAGTTTTCTGAAGTAAACAAACAAGCAGAGACAGAATTGAAAGAAGGCCTTGTAGCAGACTGCTTTTTAGTGAGAGAAAAACGTATCTGAAGGGAAGAAATAATTTGTGCTCCTCACTTGCATTGAAACCAAAAGTGAGCCACAGCTGTCTTGACAGATCCCTGGTTTGATCAACTGAATTGAAAGAGATCAAGCAGCATATTTCAGCATCACTACAATTACCTGGCCAAAGATACAGATACTTGTGGAGAATAGCAACGAGAATGCAGGTTCTCATCATGTTCCAGTTATTTATTCCTTTTTAAAAATAAGCTCCAATGACAACAGTATATCTCATATTACATTGTCTTTAATAATGCATTTAGAATAAGAATTAGAAGACAATTTAATGTTAAAATTGATGTTTGCAAAGTGTAAATCCTCCATTTTGTATCAATGTAACAGAAGTGGATCAAGGTGAGAGAAAAGGAGCGAAGGAAACCACCGATGATGCTGTTCACATTAGGTCATTAGGATGAGGAATGTTTGTGATATTTAACAGCCCAGGAATGTGCCGTGCATACTCCAGCACATGCATACAAATAAAACACAACTTATTTTCACAAAAACATAAGCCCAAATTCAAAAAAACTATAACATTTCTTTCACACTTTGGTTGTTGCGTCAGAGTCTTTCTTCATTGTGTTTTTATGAGTTAAAATAGCTGTAAAGTTATCACACTGACTGCTTTACTTTGCAATTTCACACTCCAGCAGAGATAACACAATTAATATGTTTATAAAAGAGGGTAGAGCTAGCATATCAACTAATAATATAAGAAAAGTGGATTGTGTTACCCCAAAAGAAATTAAAAATTGTCCTGGTCAGTGAATCCAGTAAATATGTCTGAATGACAGGGGGATTAGTATAAATTAGCAAAACTAATTTATGCTGTAAAAAAAGAGCAACATAAAAGGATGCCAGGCAGATAATCTGGCTCTGTGCCTTGGTAAATGTTTGGGCTAGTGAGCAGATCATAGCTGCACAGAATTAAAGAAGGTTGCCAAAACTTTATGTGGGTTTAAATGGGATTATACCACTAATCCTACTGATCTACCTTCGCTGATAAGAATTCATAATCCCTTACCTCACCAGGATTAAAGGAAATGATGAAAAACACACCAGCTAAACTAAATGATAGCCGAACACATACAGTGGTTCTCAGAGAGAAAAAGATAGCTGCTTCATACTAACAATGCAAGACGAGCTCGTGTTTGTGTTTCAAGACGATAGCTACAGGCAGATTGTGCAAAGCTCTTTGAATTTTTGTTAAAGAAAGCACACACAAACCACATAAATAGAGCAAAATGAAATGCATGAAAGTAAAGCAGAAAGATAACAATAAAGAAGAAATAATATTCCTATTCTTTTACCGGTCGTAACAAAGTGAAGGCACAATTACTTGTTACACAAGTATTGTGTCATCCTTGACATGGTCATTGTGTATTTCTTTTTTTGTGGGAGTGCCACAATTCTGAGATTTAGTATTTATGTTTTGATTCCATAAATTACAGCCCATCTTTAATGACTGTAACAGTGTTTGATTTCTTGGGATTTGAAATAAATGAGGCTTTCATCAACCACCTGCAAGCTTGAAAGCCTGAAACCGCTTGTTTTGACAGTAATAAAGAAGATTGGGAGAACCTGTCAATCATGAGGCCACTTGTTTCATCCAAACACATAAACTGCTGAAGTCAGAACAGTGAGTTCACTCCAAAACTTGTGCTTTTCTTTTTTACTTGCTGATAGGAGAAACCTTCTGTTTTTTAGAGAGCATCACTTCCCACCGGCAAGAACAGGACATCCCTCTCTATCAGAAGCCAAACAAAGATGCACAGTTCCTTTTGTTGTTGCTTTTACAAGAGCTGTGATTTATCCCACTTTGTCAGACTGCAGGCATGCAACATCAACACGCCACTGATTGATCTTTTCCCAATTCACAATGCTGCTGTGTCACTGCAGGCCACAGGACCACTCATCCTCACTCCTGGCACTGGGTACAGGTAATTACAGTCTTGTTGCATTGGGCTGCCCTGACCCAGATCACCACTGAAGAAGTTTTAAAGGGGCGCAGCAGTTTTGAGTTGCTCTGTCGTCACCTCTGAAGCCAATCCAACATTAGGTCATGACAGAAATGAAAGCCTTCTGCTCCGAGTGCAAAAGAATCCAGCAAGGTTTACCCCCTTACTCCTAATGCCTCAGTTAGTATGCAGACAAAAATCTATTGCTTATTATCTACTGAGCCTAAAAATCAATACCTTTAAGAGCTCCTGAATATACTGTAGTAAATAGGCTATTTTCTATTTTACTGCAAAACAAATGAGGAAATTTGTTTTCTAGGTTATGTCATTCAGCTAACGACTCAACTATTAAAGTATGAACAAGAAAAAAAAAGAAATTAGTGCTTTTTTTATTTTTTGGGTTACTTACAGAACCAAAGTAGTGCCTAATTGGTTTATTGCATAAAAACGTTCTTGTACACTCAGCATGGTTGAGACTTTCCTCTCTCTAAGCAGGATAACACATTATTAAACAGGGACCCTTGTTAGTGCTCAGCCTTGGAGCCCAAATTGGCATTTAGTGACGCAGCAGAATGCTATAATTGTGTGTAATGTCTAGAGGCAGAGGATGCCGATTGCTGTAAGCCATCTCAAACTTGTCACCTCCCGTTTAAGTAGAGCAGGCAAATGTGGGGCTAAAAGTTAAGAAAGCACAGTTCTTTCGCCATTTCATCAACATTTCTGATAGGGAGGACTTTATTTTTACCATAAAAAATAAACTCCCTTTGCTCCTACTCATTATTTTTGAACCATTTTAGTTGTAAAAGTAAAAATCAAAATTTCAAAGTCTTTAATTCTGACTTATTTCTGAGATCTTCCGGTGTTAATCAGTCCATTAAAAGCCTGCAGGTCAAAAGAAGCCTCGTTTAAAAGCGTCACTATCATCACCCCATTCAATGCTGATGGTTTTGTACTTCTGTGAGCGCCATCATTTAACAAGCGCACTGGATAATGTGTCACTCAAAGCCTGACCTTGAAAAGTCAGTATTGATTATTGTCACTGAGGCCTTGTCACACGTGTCAGATCTGGTTTGAAACTAATTGAAGCTTCAGTTGCTTCCATCAGGCTGAGATGGAAGCTGTGTTTGTTCTTTTTCTCAAACTGTTTGCTCTTTGATTGGGAAATGTGGTTTCGACATAAATAAATACATTATTTATTCAATTTAGTTTTGTTTTTTTTTACTGTCTGTTAGACAGGTCATGATTTAATATTTAGGCCTTCATGAGAAAATGTTCAACAGAAAATCCATTGCTTTAATTTTTTCTTGTATTTAATTTTTAGATCAATCCTTGCTTTGGCTGTTTGATGAAAACTGAAACTAAATTAAACTTAGCATTTATATTCAACTGTACTTAATGGAAAATACAGGATGGTATGCTGATGAAATGATGAGAGAATATAATAATCAATATTTCATTTTCAAGGCATTTCTAGTGCAGTGAGTGACTATAAATTATTAAATGATTTTAACAAATTTTGTCTCTTTCATTTTCGTAGCAAACATCAATTTAATGATGGCAACTTTTGTCAATTTAGAAAAACCTTTAAAGCAACTACAACATCTCTTCCACAGACCTTACAGGGCTGCAATGCTGAAAGTGTGTTTTATTTAATTCTTTTCTGATATTGAAATGGTTTTACCATTAAGTGACATTTCAGAAAACAAAAAACACAATTCTGAAAACAAATTATAATGCAAGTAAGTGTTTTTAATTGTTTTTCCCAGAGTGAGGAAATTGCATTTGCTTTAGAAATTGTTATTATTATGAGAAATGTTATGCAGAGACCCCTAAGCGTCTGTGTGAAAGCTGAGCTTCACTTTAACTGTGATTTGGATCGTATTGTAACAACCAAAACAGTCTATGCCAATCTGATAATGTTACAGTTTAGAATGTGTTGTATTAAAAATAAACATTTGATCCAAAAAAAATTAAATTGTGGTTGCAAACTGTTACAGAATTGCAGGATAAGCCTATTCAGAAATGACACCAACACACTCCTTTGTTTTCAAATAAAAGAAACCATGTAGGTCTAAAAAGGGATTTTAAAATTTTTAGCCTAAATTATTTACTTATTTATGCACAAAGTTGCTGCAGTACATGCCAACAAAACAACTCTCATTTAATACTGCAGAAGCAAGTGAAACAGAAAATTAGTTTTTTGATGATAGGTTGATGGTCCCACAGGTGTGAAACACTTCAGGTGAACGCCTAATGCAAGCTACAATTTTCAGCCTACTCTATTCAGATTGCGTGTTATCTAATATACAGTATGTTTTATGTGCATTTCAAAAAGCCTCTTCTTCCTTTCTCAGGTCCCATAGGTGTTTTCAGCCCACCCATGATGAAAATTGTAAATTTGTTCATTTCTAGTTTAACTATTCAGCAAAAAAGCACAGTAAGAGCAAGCTTACCGTGCTAACAGTCACAATACCAGAAAAACAATCTTTTCTAGTGTGCTTAAAGAACATTATTTTCTTGTCACCAAATGTTGCATCTTAAAAATCATTTGCATACGTCCCAAATTTCTTTATTATTTTCGGTTTCTGTTTCACCTTGAAGATAAAATATAAACATGATCTGCAGATATTTATGAGTAATAAAGTATATTAAACTTGTGTTCTTTCTAACAAACCTGCAGGAGTCAACACTCCTAAGTGATTAAAGAAAATTGTCTCAGAAAATTACTTTAATAAATACTTTAAATACATGTTGGTAAAAACCTAGCTACTGGTTTTGAGTTGTCCTCCATGGAGCAAATAAATTAAATTACAGTCAATTTTAGAGTAAGATGAACAATTATGTAATGTGCTGACTCCTTAAGTCAGAGAAAAATCTATTATTTTTACAAATGCATCATAAAAAACTGATATTAGCATTCGAAACCTTTAGCATGACATGTTTGATTACATTTGTCTTTGGTAACATTGTGTGTCTTTTGATGTGGCACTTGCTTTTATGCACACTATAGCATTGATACTGAAACAAAAGTTTTACTGAACGAGACCGTGAAAGGCAAAAAGAAAGAAAAGTGGTTTGGAGGAGTAAGAAAATACAAAGCACAATGAGGGGGAAATAGGGTCAAGGCAGGAAAAAAGAGAATCTGGAAGATAGAAAAGAGGAAAAAATAAAAGATGAAGTGTGGAAAATGGGGAAATGGGTGCTGATGTGCTTCTTAAGCAGGTCATTCGATGCAGTGTGACTGTAGAGGGTTTGTTTAAGCATGACTAACAGATTTCCTGAGTCCTGGCAAGTGTCATTCCTCTAAGCCATGCTGCAGAAAGCCACTGTCATCTAAAAAGACAAGACAAGGAGACGAAGAAGCACACTGCCATTAAACTACTTGGTTATCTTCTGTCGCAGGAGTGGAAAGAAAACTTTACTTTCACTGAAATGAATATTACTACCAACACAAAAACTTACATATCGTACTTTCTTTGTGTTTCTAAATGCCTTGTCGCATCTTTATAAGCTAAAACAACACAAATGGCTGTAAACTATGATCTGAAAAGGACATCAAACTCATCATCATCAGCATCTCAGCAGTTATCAAAGTGCCCCACTGAAGCTGTTGAATCAATATATTTTCTATCATGTCAGCTTGGGGGCCACTGAGTCTATTTTTTGCCTCTGATGTGGGGTGTGAAGCCTAGTTTTCAGCATACTGGTGAGCACAGTCTCTTGATCCTCGTCATCCTCTTATTCAGCACCGAAGGGCACGGAGCTCTGTAATCCAACCCAGAAGCCCCTGGCAGAGTTTATGGTTGCCTCCAAGAACCCCGCTGTTCTCAGTCCCCCCCCTCCCGGTGCCTTGGCCAGCACTGCCTCATACTTCACTTAAAAAATACACAGTGTCTCACACTCAAACATATACCCTTCAGAGTCTTGAACGCTTCATTACACTTTCAATAAGACACATAACTAAAGATCTAGTCAAGACAGGGCAGTTTGTCACCTTTTTACATATTTCATTGTAGTTAGGGGGAACAGAACATCAGACGACGAGAAAGAAGACAGTAGATTGGAGTTGTTTTAAAAACATGTAGTGACATGTGGTTAAAATTGGGCTACTTTGCAGTAAAAAGACAGCATCCTGTTATTTACATACTAGGGGTGTCCCCATACGAGTTTTTCTGTATCAAATAAAATATATAGAATAAATATATTGTTGCAAAACTTTTTTTGAATAAGGATAACAATCAAGATTTTCTTCAACTCGTATACATTTCTTCAGCATGAAAACAAATTAACTTTTCACTTGAAATGTAAACTGTAACACATTCAATTGAGTATCAATACTGATACTGGTATTCCTAGTATCAGGGCATTTTGAAGAAGTACAAGTATTTGTAAAAATGAGCCTGATACCAATACCAGTATCAGTATTGGGAGACCCGTACATGTTGGTACATATATGCTCTTCTTTGTTCTAATTTCCATACCTTATTCATTGGAAAACCATGATCAAGGCTTAAGTATATACAACTTCCCTACAAATATTATTGGTAAAACAAAACATAAGATAAAATAGAATGAAATAAAATTTAATAAAATCAAAACATTAAGATATAATATTTGGGGCCTGAGTCTTAGCTTCAAGCTTTTAATCTCGAGATTACATAAGTTAAATTGGCAGCACAATGTATGTCACATTGATTTCAATCCGCTCTCCATGCTAGATCGCCTCCCTAATGACAGCAACTATATAGAGGAAGCTCCCGGTCATGTTCAATTACACATTCCCATCTAAGCACACGAGTCTATTCTTGGGTTGTAATGTACGGCTGTGGGAGGAATCATTCCTCCTGCTGTAATGTGTATGGTGAGCAATAATTATTTTATTTCAAACTGCTCTATTTGTTTGGTTGGCATAATAAATCATCAATGGGTAAACACAGAAAATAAAAGGACACTCACACTAATGGTTTCTCCAGTCGACTGGCAGGTGAGCCCACAATCTCTCCCAGAGTACAGAAGACCTGTCCCAGGAAGTCCTGTCATGGGGGCGGAGGGGGGTGGGTGGGCAATAAAGCGTGATAGAGAGAGATGTTGTAGGATGGGAGAATGCGTGGGGAGAGTCACAAGGAGAGCCGGTGAGGAGTTAAGCATCATTATACACCTTGTACAGTTATATAATATAACGTCTGCGGCAGACACGTACGTTAAAGTCGTTGGGCTTCCGGGGTGGAGAAGGAGGAAGAGGAAGAGAGAGAAAGACCAGGCAGCAGCAGTGACACAACAGAGCATATCATGGCACAAAAGACACACAACTCAAAAACCAGACTGCCATCACAGCACGAGAAAGAAGAGCAGCAATGGATGTGTGACAAAGCAGAGAGGCAGAGAATGAACTGCAGATTATCAGAGGAGAATAGGAAAGTAAAAAAGAAAATAAAAAAGCTAATGAGAAGGAAAGTGATCAGTGCAGTTATCCAGAGCATGGTACACAATGCAAACACACAATGACAAAAAGATTTTTGATGACACAAATGTTGGTAGTATGCAAACCAAGTCAAATATATTACTGCATTCGACGTTCATATTGTATTTTCTTCATTAAAACTTTCTGCACAAATTCAGAATCCAACATAAACATGTCAGTTGTTTTTAATGCACACTCAGAAATAAAACTCCATCCTCTAAAGACTAGGATTGCATTTTAAATAAATCATTATTATAATCAGTTTTAATTTTTATCTCAGAAATCAACAAGTAACACTATAAAGCAAACAAACAAATGTACTGAACAGCTTTGATAATGATGAGCAATGCTTCATTTCTTATCTTGTGGGGAAAATAAGGTTAATAAGGGTAGAACTAAATGCAAATGAAGCTAATTTTCATTGCTTTTGGAGACTAAAATCATTTTTCTTAAAAAGGGTAATGAATAGAAAATAACAAAACGTCAGATGAAGCATGTTTCACTCATTATCTCTAAATATATTTGAGAGTTTGAATGCTGCAAACTTTGGCTTGCATAGAACCTAAATATGAGAAACATGCACGGTAAATTAAAAGTCAGAGTAAAGTTTAGCTCCTTTTCCACCACACAAAAAATAAAGACGTTCTTCACTTACATGTTTTGCCAGGTCTGGACTTTTAGAATCAATATCATACCTGGAAGTGTAAAGAAACCACAAACCACTAAAGGTTAAGGTGTGGGCAACACAGCACAAGATGGTTCAGGTATATTGACTAAAGATTACTGCCTCTAACAACCCACCTGGGTCCTCACAGGGGGCAAACGGGAGCAACAAAAAAAATGTATGAGCTGTACTCCCATTGTTATCAAGTGTATCATTCTGTAGTTTATGGGAGTAATTTGCGTATTGTGCCAAGGGGGGATATTTTGAAACAACCCATCATTGCAGAAAAAAAAAGTTTTGAGCATCTGCTAGTCAAACTTTATGTAAAAGTAATTAAACCTGAGCACACTCGAGCTCCCACCTCTGCGATAAAAAAGAGATGTAAATTAGTAACACTAATTGTGAGAGGATGCTCGCTCACTCTCTGTCGCTCTATTTCTCTGCTCTCATTCCAGTGTTGCATCATCAAAGCATGTCAAGTGAATTCATTAAGAGTTTAAAGATCCTAAGAGACATGAAAGCTTAGTCCTCGATACATCCGTTGAGGCCACCAGAGACTTCATGCTTGAGGAGTGTGGGGTTTTTGCGGAAGTATTTCTGCTCTCCTACATGAAGCGCCAAAACGGCAAGAGTGAGGGATCTCGAATCAGCTCTGGGAGACTTTGAAATGAAGCTGCACCTCTCTGACCCTCTCATATTCTAGTCCTTTCAAAAGGGGAGACAAGCTGGACAAAAGAAGGACACGAGTCTTTGAACGCTTTATATGACTTGGTTTTGCTTGGCTTTGCAGTGGGGAGATTAAGGATAAGGTTCAATATGAAATATTTATAACGCTTAGATCAATCTTCTCTAAATTAATGACTAGTGAGACGTTGAACAAATAAATTATACCCCAGGAGAGCTGAGCTACTGACAAGAAGAAAAGAGGGAAAAGGGTGATTTACAGAGAGCAAATGAGAGACAGGAAAAGTATATGAAGAGATGAAGAGATTTTCAAAATCATGAATGGGAGATTGTAGAGAAAGTAAAAATGTTAAGAGTTGGAGGTCTTAAAAGAACAGCCCAGTTGAAACCCACACCCAGGTTTGTGTCCTCAGAGAGTCGGATCAAACAGAATAAACTCACACGTCAAAGCGCAGGTTCTGCTTCTCCTCAAAAAAGTAGTCCAGGATGTACTTCCTGACGAAGTCTGGGTTTAGTGTGTTGTCTATCACCTCTGTTCTCCCAAACTGGATCAAAACCAAAGGAAAAGAGGGGGGGGCAAAGGAAATATGTAAACACAGAGCTTTGTGCCAACATATTTTACAATCATTTTTGTACCGTACACCCCTACCCCCCATCTCCCCATGGCTGTGTGAGTTTGTGGGTTCTGATGAGTTCATATTTTATCAGGAGGAATCAGAGATTCAGCATTTGCAGTCTTTTCCACTTTGTTCTCATTATTCAGGAGATAAATAAACATACTTTTAGACCAAACATGAGCCCTGTTTTTGGAAGAATAAAAATCTCCCGAAGTAGGTGTTCATCAGACTAATCAAACAGAATGATATCCTTCCATCCCTTCTCTTATGAACAAGAGGCAACTTGTGGCTAAAACGTCTCTCCAAACCAAAGGAGGGATCCATGTTTTTCTAATTGCCAGCTATGGCCTCAGACTAACAGGCCTGGATTCTCATCCCAGCTACTTTGCACTCAGCGGCACCACCAAAATAAGACCTGGAGGTCATGAACTGCCAACAGAACCACATCATCTGAACCGAGGATCAGTAAGACTCCTAAAGTTATGGTGTCATCAATGCTGACGTGTTCGAGACTTTAGGCTGTCTATGAGCATGGGGAGATGACATTGAGAGTGTTGATTAGCACTTCAGCTGAACCAGCACTGGCCGGGGAGACGTATGGTGTCTTTAGATTAAATAAAGTTTTAAAAGAACACAGAACTGGTTCTCTGCTTTCAACCAAAAGAACGAGCGAGGATATTTTTTTTCACAGATGGGACCCTGTGGTTTCCATAATTGACACGCTCCTACCTGCAGCTGCACTTTGAGATATTGTCCATAAACATCACAAACAAGATCAAAGACGAGGGGCAGTTCTGGTCCAACCTACACCAGGAACAAGCTTGACTTGAAGCTGAGAATGCAGATGCAATTCCTACTACTAAAACTATTTTATTTAATGACAAAAACCACACTGCTTTCTGTGTAACTGAGATTAAAAATCTGATTAATAAAGTAGCATTATACGTATGGGGTTGAAATATAACTTTAACTTCAGCGATATATGCCATTATTTTGATGATAATTTAAATTGGTGTAAGGTGTAAGTTAGTTTATTACCAAAGTCTAATACAGGCCCATCAATCCTGTCTGTCAACAAAGTGTAATGTAAATTAGTTGGCAACACACAAAAACAATATATTTTAATAGTAATCGAGTAATCGTAATAATCGAGAAAAAAATTGTAACCAGCTTGTTCAAATTAGTAAATATTTGCGTTTTATACACACCTTTATTTGTTCAAAAAAGAACAGGAAGCAATAAGTGCAGACAACGAAAAGAAAACGTCAGAACTGCAGTGCAAAGCTTTCAGCCAAGGTTATGAGCCGACAAACAAACCCACAGATAATGTATCCCACAAGCACAAGCACAAGCATGCACATTTACTGTATCCAAAATTAATTTTTCAAAGTCAGGGAACTGATGTGGAGCTGCATAAATAAAACATTCAAAGTTAAAATGCCACCATAAACTGCCACAGTGAATTAATAACATCACTGTTAGGGCTTAAGAGGACAGAAACGAGCAGAATTTGGGGGGTTTCATCCAGCGGGGATAAAAGTAACAGCTAACGGGGGATGGATAAGTTAACAATACAGCAGCAGAATACGTTCAACTATGGTTAGATAAAGACAATATATAGGGCTGGATTAGGTTTGACAGTTAGCTTGTGGGTTTGTAGAAATGCAGCCTGCCATCAAAGACAGATTGTGTCCAAAACTATAAAAGATTAAATGCTGTGTGGCTCCACATCTCTTCTTGCTCCTCTTGTCAGGAAGTGTAAGAGCTCTTCCCAGCTAATGGCAAAGGAGGTGAAGATTCCACTAAAGGAATGGGAGCCTATTTCAGTGACAGACACAGCATGTGACAGTGAGGAGGTGTGTGTGTGTGTGTGTGTGTGTGTGTGTGTGTGTGTGTGTGTGTGTGTGTGTGTGTGTGTGTGTGTGTG
>JAVKLF010000152.1:12285615-12312364 GCA_034783495.1 Millerichthys robustus | reverse complement strand
CTATCTATCTATCTATCTATCTATCTATCTATCTATCTATCTATCTATCTATCTATCTATCTATCTATCTATCTCATTTTTTTAAAATGGTCACGTGGTAAAACAATTATGCGTTACCATGGAGTTGTTTGTAGAAAGCCCATCGCTCATTGGCTGTACGCAAGTCTTCCTGCACAACCATTGGCTGGTTCTGGATATTGGTTGGCCAATTGTGTAGCGAGCTTTTTACAAACTGTTGAGAGTCCAGGAAGTTCTCAGGCCCGTTTCACGGTAAGACAGAACAAAACGAAGGCTCTTTAATTCTGCACTAAACACCTGGTCAGCCTAAATAAACAGAAGTTAGGCATTAACTGTCTTCAACATTTATGAGAGGATTTTTTAGAAGGTTGTAGTTAGGCGTTTTGTATTATTATGAAAGTTTGTAGAACAAGTAACGTTAGCTTGTTTTCGGTTGTGTAGTGTGTGTAGTGCCTGCTTGTTATCATTTTTCTGGCTTGTGTTATTTAACCTCATATCTTGTCGTTTGGATTGTTTTGTCGATCTTCACACTTTGTAAGCATTGTACAGAGTTTCGTATTTGATGCCATTTGCTGCTAAAGAAAACATGCTACGTAAATGTCCCCTAAACTCTGTTCCTTCCGCTCTAGTCCTCAACATGGATTCTATTCCAATTTTTCGTCGGCAAACTCAGAAAAAAAACTGCAGTAATCTTCAAAGGTAAGTCATTTTAAAGCTATTTGAGCCACTAAACAGTAGCAGGAAAAATAAATTTCTCACTTAACTATTTCATATCGGATTGTTTCCACACAGGACAGATAATGAGCAAAATAAGAATCCTGCAGACTTGAAGCTTTCAAGCCAGGATAGTGAAAACAAAGCTCCAGCAGATTGCACTCGAAAGCTACCTTTGCAACAAGGTATGAGCAGGATTCCAGTCCTCGCGAAGACATTTTGTCTACAGACTTCCTCTGATTTTAAGCAGACCTACAACAAGTGGGAGGAGAAATCTTTATCCGTAAGCACCTTCATCTTATTCTGTAGATCTCAAATGAATTAGATTTTTATTTTATCTTGCGTTTTGTGTATGTATTTTCCTGCAGGTTAAAGTTAAGAGGAAAAGGCAGTTCACCAGATCTGTACCGTTCAAACCAGCTAATCCAAACAAAATGCAAAAGGCAGTTGAGGTTCACAAACCTTTAACTGCTTCTCAATCAAAAGCTCAAGCTTCAGACACTTTGAACAGCAGCCGTTCTTCAGTTGCTGGTAAAATGGTACAGAATAAAATTAGTTCTGTGCAGACTGGTCCTTGTGCTGAAGTTGCTTTGAACAGCATGCACTTGCTCAGTCTGAAAGAGCCCTCCAAGTCATCAAATGCTGAGTCGCTGATAGTGCAAAACAATTCTTCAAAAGCTTTAAATGGTAAGATTTTTAATTTGGTATTTTGTTTTGCAGCAAATGCAAATAATTCTTTTAAACTTAATGTTCTAGTTTCTCATAACTACAGTACTTGAACTGAATTTAATATTGATGCTGTTATAATTATCACTGAAGGTGGATGAGTCAAATCAGTTGTTGCTTCTTTGCCCTTCCTTTTTACTACTTCTGGATTATTTAATTTGACTTGTTTGTTCATTCAAACCCTTGTTCAATTGTGCATTTTTAGACAAAAATGAGAATGTACAGGAAGACCACGCTGCATTGCTTCGTGTTCTCCGAGACAAAGTAGTAACTCCACAATCCAAACCTTGTAACAACCTGGTAGGTATGGTTTTATTAGAAAGATTTTAAAATTCCTTGTTTAGTTGCAGAACTTTAGTCATGTCTAAATTTGAGTGAGCGATTTTAAAAAATATATATATTTACAAGCACTTGGTTTTGCATCGTCTTGTCCGCAGCCTCAGCGAGTGTCCGTCAACAAGAGTCAACGAAAAGTTGGACCGCCGGCAGGTTGGCATTACCGCAGAGAATTCTAATTTTAAACTCTATACAAGAATTCATTAAACCTATTTAATTTTTGCACACTTCTTTCACATTTGAAAACTGAATAGCAGTCAGTGCTGGATCTATGTGTTTATACATAACATTTGACTCTTCCTTGTGTCATGAGTTGTAGAAATGGACCCAAGATGAGAGCACAGGAGACAGGGATACAAAAAAACAAAACTATTTATTTCAAAAAATGCAAAAGAAAAGGCTGTCGAGGCAGCAAAACTACAAGTAAAAAGGCTTGAGGCAAGAAAAACTAAAGAACATACCAGGGACTACAGGAACATGGGAGGGACATGAACATGTGACAAAGGAGAGACACTGGGAGCAAACATTTGAAGGGAAGGGAAGGGCTGAGTGGATGGTGAGACACACCTGGGGCAGAACATGAGAAACAGGTGGCAGAGCACAACAATCAGGCACACAGAAACAAAGACCGGGAAAACAGAGCATGACACCTTGTTCATGTCAGCTGAATGTGCTCTCTTCCAGGACCAGTGAGGTGCATCCAGTTCTCACCAGACTCAGCCGCTCTGCAAAGTATTCTTCAGAACGAGGGCGTGAAAGCAGAAGGACCTCTAGGTGCTATGTCAAGAGACTCGTTCTGTCCATCCAACAGAGCAACTTCAATCTACACTGTATGAGAGCATTAAATTGGATACTTCTGGTTTTCTTGATTCTCATTGTATTCATTTTCTGATGGGTTTTTTAACATCTATATTAGGCTCAAAGAGTGCCTCTAAAGAAAAGCAAAGCAGAGACAAATGGCGGTCCAGTGGGTAAGATTGTTATCTTAAGGCAACCTCTTATGTTTCTTATTTTTCATAAACACTTTTTTTGGGCTTCTTTCTCCACCACAGTCAGGGAGACTCCGTTGACAAAAGGAACTCCTCAGAGAGTTCGCAACACTAAACGTCAGCCCATTTCTTCAATGGTCTGTACGCACGGTTTTGTCAGTTTTGCGTTTCATGCAGCTGGTGCCTTTTGTCATCCTACTGCTTTCTGTTTTTCAGAAATGCTATCCGACGCCATACATCACACCTGGAAACAGGAACTGTAAACTCAACCTCCAGAGATTATTTGATGCAGACAACGAGCAGAGCACCGCTGGGGCAGACAAAGATCCTGAGATCCAAACTGAACCGTTCCCAGTAGAAGCCTCCTCTGTATGAAGTTGCATTAAAGCAGGACAAAGATTTCAAATTCATGATCTGATTTTACAAATGAACTTTGGGGGTCACTTTTTCATTTTCCTTTATTTCTTTTTTTTCTTCACTGTAGAAAAATTCTAGTACAGAACCAGTTGAAACGAGCGGCAACGTCAAGGATGAGCCGAAGGCTTTACTAGCACAGCCAAGAGAATCTGTCATCATGTTCTCGTGTAAAAAGCTCCTCAGAGTCCCAAGTTTTGATCGAAAAGTCACAGGTCAGCCGACTCTACTTGATCCTGTTTCATCTGACCAAAGAAACTTGTCAGGAGCTCTAGGTGAAACATCAGCCGAGCTGGCTCATCACAGCAACCCCTCTGTTCTGCGTCTGCACAGAGGTACCGTTAACTGCTCGCTCATTTTAAAACCATTCATGTAGGATTTTACTGCTTCTAAGCTGCTACTTCTGTTACAGACCTCGCTAACCCGAAGACTAATTCTCTGAGTTCTGCTGTGGTGATGTTGCGCAAGCGTTTTCCACCCCTTGAGGAGCTGCGTTTGGATGATGAGGTGTCGACCTACACCTTAAAGTCCGTCACTGCTGCTCCCATATTCCACCCCCCTCGGCCTCGCTGTGAAAACCCACTCGCCTCCGTTTTGCACTTTGAGGAGTCCACTGTAAGTATGCACCTGACCTTATTCCAGTCCAGTCTTGTCACTTGCTGTCATGAAAGGTTTGCAGTTCATTTTAATTCAATTAAAATTAATTTAATGTAAGTGCCTCTTTATGATCACCCCAGCAAACCAAAAATGGCTACAAGTTAGTAATTCTTGATGATTTTGCGCTAAAGTATTGATGAGATGGTAGCTAAGAATCATGCTTTACTTGCACAAAAATGTGTGTATCCTTAAATGCTCAAGCAGTACAACATTTAACATTTGAAGATCAAATACTACTCAAATGGGCTAAATTAATATTATTTTTTTTCTTTTTCAGAAATTTGTTCCAATAAGCTTTGACTCTCCTCCAGCTTTACACAAGAGATAAAATGCACTACATTATATGTGCTGTTTAACACTGTTCATTATATTTTGTTTAGTTGTTCTTAAAGTTGCTATTAAAAACACAAAAAGTCTTTCTACTTTTTAATAAAATTGTCTGTTTTTTTTATTGTCCAACATTCAGTATTAAATGTATTTCCTGTGGGCCTATGTGTGATTTCTTACTCTACTTTTGTTTAAAATTAGCTTGTTTAATATTATTAAAAATGTATATTGTTGGGTGTTTTAAGGGGGATGGGGTAGGTACGTCATCTTTCAGATGTCAGGACCACAGACATCTTCTGAACTGAAAGCACTCTTAAATTTATTTGCTTCATTCTCCTAAAGCGCTGAAGAAACCGTTCACTATTTAAAGATGTCAGTGTAAGTTTATACATTCATACTTTCTTTAGTCTCCTCCCACAGTCCCACAAGCAACAAAAGGCAGATTGTATCTAACAAAAAGTGCTAAAGCAGTTATTAAATGGCACAATGTATAGCACTGTAAAATTTGCAAGCTATAAATATACATCTTCCTAAAAGTGTATGTAGAGTGCACAAAGTACATGGGTTGTCACCTGGAGCTTTGTCTGCTTTTAATTATTTTTTTGGACCAATTTTTGAAACTTATTTCTTTCCCATATTCAGTTTCCAGCTGTATTGAAGTGTTTTGTGTTTCTGTCTTAACTGTCCACTGGTGGTCACTGTTATATTTAGTTTAGCTGTAACTGTTGGAGGCGTCAGGAATAGACACGGTTGGTGCATAAAGCCTGTACCTTCCCTCGTGACACTCCTGAGAAGCAGAGTGTGAAGGAAGAGCACCATTCTTTCCCCTCAACTCATATCAAGGACGCCCATCTCCTCTAGACATGTCCAAAGATCTCCATCCAACCATGGACCCAACGAAAATGGGCCTCGGCCGGTCCATCGCCGTGCTGACGTCAGGAGGAGACGCTCAAGGTAAGCAGGGGGTGAGGCTCTGCTGGTTCGTTCGCAGCTTTATCATGAGCTGTTTAAATGAGTCCCAATGGAGGATAAAGTTCCTGCGCTGCACAGATATTTAGCTCTGAACCCAGATCTGAAGCAGCTGGAGAAGTTTATTTTATAGAAGCAAAGTGTGATAAAATTTGAGCTTGATGAACATGCAGGAATCGAAGGTCACTTTTTTCAGTATTTTAAGAGTAAAAGCTGGCTTGGATAAAAGATGATGTGTAATGTTTAAACTTGAATGTTTTAACGGTTGAAACCTCAAAATGACAAATTGCAAATTACAATTTTGTTTCTATCCTCTGCTTGGAGCTGAACATGAAGCATCATCTTCTGTTCTATTCCTGTCCAGGATTTCACTCCAAACCTTTGTGTTGGTCTGGGTCTTGGGGCTGTCATCAGCCCACCCCACTACCACCCCCTGTCCATTTTTCCTCTTTGGGGCTAATTTTAGTGGTGCTGACCTTTTTCTGGTATGGAGGAGAGAAACGCCCATCCAACCGCAGCTGCTGTCTGGTGAAACAAGAGCTGCCAAAAGGCCGCTTGCCACAACACAAACTTGCACAGTGGCTTCAGAGCGCGCACCCCCCCCCAACAAACCATGCTCCTGTTCTTTATTTCCATGTGGCTATTTCTGTCTGACCTTGTGCCCTTGAAGGTCAAGAAGGGTTCGGAGATTATATATCTGACAGAAGGGATCAAATCAGTGTTGTATTGTGAGTCAATAAAATCACATATGAAGGTGTTTGATTCTCAGGTATGAACGCTGCTGTGAGGGCTACGGTCAGAGTTGGTCTATACACTGGAGCAAAAGTCTACTTTGTTCATGAGGTACTGGCTGCTTACAGATTACTGCACACCAGTTTACCCCAACACGACTCATCAGCAGAGAATAAACGTGTCTTTTCTGTAGGGTTACCAGGGCCTGGTGGATGGCGGAGACAACATTCGTCCTGCCACATGGGAGAGTGTGTCCATGATGCTGCAGCTGGTGAGTTTAACACACTCGAACTCACAAAGCACTTTTATCAGGGGAAACATAAGCAAACATAAAAATAAAATTAAAAATGCACTTTGTTTTAAAGGGCTGGTCTCAATTTAAAGTAGAAAGATGACCAAAAGACTTTTCATGATTTCTCTCCATTGTGCTCTGAATATCTTTGAATTAAACCTCAATTAATGCTGTACATGATTGCCCACTGCCTTTCATGGCTGAGGTTTTGACCAGGAACTTATTGTAAAATATGACACGTTATAGTCATTCTGGCAGGATGTAATGGTTAGAGTATGTGTTGTGAACAATTCTGTTACCCAGTTTTAGTTCAATGTGTGTAAAAGTGTTTGAGTTACAGTCATGTAATGTAATGTTTAACTGTGGCAGTCATCTTGGATTCCAGAAGTTAATTGTAACAAGCAAGGGCTAGACTATTGACTGCGGCTACTAAGCAGCATCAGAAGAATATTCTTTTTTTATAAAAAAAACTTTATTTTATTTTTATTTTAATTGGGAGCCTGAGGTGTGAATGAAAACAAGAGGCTGTGCTTTAGTTTTTGTGAATATAAGAAACATAAGACAATTACAACAACAAAACCAAATAAGTGAGTTAGAATAACTCAGTCAACCGGGTTACCGGGTCAAATCCCCGCTACATCCATCTCAGTTGTTGTGTCCTTGGACAAGACACTTCAGCCTTGCCTGCTGTTGCTGGTCAGAGGCCCTTGGATTTGATAGAACCCTATAATTTCAGGCCATTTACCAATTACCATTTTAGTGGTTCGTGGATACCTGGACTTGACATGAAAATAGGGAAGAGAGAGACATGTTTTTGTTCTTGTTAAGAAATATTTTTACTTTGTTTATGAGCTACCTGACCTTTAAACTGTGGCCTACTCCTCTGGAAGCTTGGAGATTTCTCCAGGGATAAAAGGTTCTTATTACACGATACACTGATTTTGAGTGCTGCCAGCTGACTCAGCCAAACGCCTGAAGGACGGTGAAGCTCGTGATTAACATTTCTCTCATCTCTGGTGTCTAAATAAAGTATCCTGAAACAAATTATCTAATGAGTGGACATGATATCTTGCCTTTGCCCGTGGAAGATGTGACATCATTTGTCGTGAATCTATGACTTCCTAATGAGTTGCTGTAAACATTTCTGCTTTAAATATGTGCCAAACTTTTTTATTCAAAATCAGAAAATTGTCACTGTGTCAGGCAACAGATTCCCTTCTCTACACGTTATAGGGAGGCACTGTCATTGGCAGCGCTCGCTGCAAAGACTTCAGAAGTAGGGAGGGTCGTACAAAAGCCGCCTGTAATCTGGTGAAGCTCGGGATCACCAACCTGTGCGTGATCGGAGGCGACGGCAGTCTGACCGGAGCCAACGAGTTTAGGACTGAGTGGAGCAGCCTGTTGGTTGACCTGGTTCGAGCAGGTAAAAGAAAGAAGAACTACAAATCTGTCAGATTACTATTTTTTCATAGGTTTATACACAAATGTCCCCTAACTGATAAAGCATGTCACTTGTTCATTCCTGCAGGTAAGATCACACAAGAAGAAGCCAAGAAATCGTCCCACCTAAACATTGTTGGCATGGTCGGCTCCATCGATAATGATTTCTGTGGCACCGACATGACCATCGGCACCGACTCTGCCCTGCACCGCATCATCGAGGTGCTGGATGCCATAACTACAACTGCACAGAGGTCAGGCATCCTCGTACACGTGACAGATCAGAAAATCAGTTTTGTTCTTCTAATCAAGTCAAATCAGTGTAATGAGAGAAGATGTATTGATGGTTTCTCATAAGTTATCTTATCTTTGTCGTAATGTCTTTGTGGCAATAAAGTTCTTATATTTATGATTTCTTTGGCCATAATGTGAAAACACCATATATGTATTGCAACTGTTTGCTTGGTCTGTACAGAAATGGTCAGTGTCTGGATGTGATGAGGTTTTGTATTTTGTGTTGATCTGCAGCCACCAGAGGACATTCATACTGGAGGTGATGGGCCGACACTGTGGGTCAGTACATGGTGCTTGGTAACACTTTCAAAAATAACCTGTATGACCAAAGTGTTGTAGAAACTAGAAATTTTAGTCCAGTGATGTAGTGATTTCTACATCACTGGAGCTAAACCACATTTAAGATCAATATCTGTATAATTGACTGAATTATTGGCATTTTGTGTTTAAGGTCAGATAATTGTGGCAACCATTTTGAATTATGTTGACTCCATAAGTTAAGTGTTTGAAGAACATCTAAAGATTACTTTTTAACAGCTTCATTACAATTTGTGTAATGGTTTGTGAGATATTTGGCTATCAGTACATGAGCCTTGCATAGCAACGGGTGAGAATAATTAGTAAGTACTAAATATACACAACAATTAAAGCAAATGCATTTTGTTACACTGTATTTGTTTGTTTACATTTTGTTGCCGTGATATACCCATTGTTGTTGACGTGCTGTTAAACGATATCTATGACAAGTCATCATTTGTGCCTGTGTGGCGTTCAGGGGCTGCTTGTACATTGTGGTGTTTTGGTTGGTCTTGCTGCAGGTACCTGGCCTTGGTGACGGCTCTGGCCTGTGGTGCTGACTGGGTTTTCATTCCTGAAATGCCCCCAGATGAAGGCTGGGAGGATCATTTGTGCAGGAGGCTGACAGATGTGAGTTTATTTAAGTTGCAGATGGTGGCATTTACTGTTCCTCTACATGCTATTTAACTACAATTGATATACAAGCACTCACATCCTTTTTGCTGATTGCATTTTGAAAAAACTATTTTAGCAAAGTGTCCTGGTACATCTCAATAATTATGGTAGAAAAAATTAAAAAAATAAGTCCTCTAGATGGGTTCTTTGTTGAAACATTTTGTGTTTTCTCCAAGAGACTTCTTCGGTCCGAAGAGTTACAGGTAAATTCAGCCTTATAAGCAGTACCTCTGCAAAGTGGATCAACAAATTAATGACGACAATTGAAACTGGTTAGTTAGTTGGTTGATTGTCATTGTTAACTTGTTGATCTAGTATGCAGAGGTACTGCTTATAAGGCTGAGTTTACCTGTAATTCTTCAGACTAAAGAAGTGTGTTTAGGGTTAGAAGAAGTCTCTTGGTGAAGAGATGAAACGTTTCAGCAAAGAAGAACCCATCCAGAGGACTTGCTCAATTACTATTTCTTTTATTTTAGCAAAGAGCCAGAGGTTGTCGACTGAATGTTGTTATCGTAGCCGAGGGCGCGATCTCCAGCGATGGCAAACCCATTTCATCTGATCAGATCAAAAAGGCAAGCTTCTTCTTTCTGGAATCAGTTTTACTCAGGTAAAATACTAAAAAATTAACTAGGTTTGATTTTCTTCTCCAGCTGGTGACTGAAAGACTCGGCTTTGACACCCGCACCACTGTTCTTGGACATGTGCAGCGAGGAGGAACACCCTCTGCCTTCGACAGAATCCTGGTGACTATCAGCAGTTAGAATTAGGAAATGCATGTTTTCACACAAACCAGCTGATGATCCAAGTATTTCTGTTGTCCAGGGCAGTAGGATGGGCGTGGAGGCGGTGATGGCGCTGCTGGAGGCCACTCCAGAAACTCCTGCCTGTGTGGTCAGCTTGTCAGGGAACCAGGCCGTCCGGCTACCCCTCATGGAGTGTGTGCAAGTGGTGCGTCAGGTTCTGTCCACTTGCAGAGTGTTGCTGCTTTATTCCTACATTCTAATCCTCTTCACACATTGTTCATCTCACAGACCAAGGATGTGACTGCGGCTATGGCTCAGGGTAAATTTGAAGAAGCCATCAAGCTCAGAGGGAAGTATGTACTGTCACCTGAAATGTCACCTGATTTGTAGATATCGCCCGCTGCCAAAGGCAAAAAAACAGTGATGTTTTTGTGGTATTCAACTTAAATTGACTGTTGATTGACTGATTGTCTTTTTTTAATATTACTTCCCTTTAATAATCTAAACAAAAGTGTATTTTCAGTTGTTCTCACAATGTTCCTCACTCAAACTGACTGCAGGAGCTTTGAGAACACCTGGAACACGTACACGCTGCTGGCTCACATAAATCCTCCCGATGTTAAGGTGAGCCTCCTGTCCCTTTTGTTTTTTCATCAGTCTATGACCACTTCTGTGTTTTGTTGTGATTTTTTTACCTGACCCTCTGGTGGTTTTGTTTAATGTCAGAGCAACATCAACATGGCTGTTATGAATGTGGGAGCTCCCTGTGCCGGAATGAATGCTGCGGTTCGTGCAACAGTCAGGATGGGGATCATCCAGGGTCACACCATGTTTGCTGTCCATGATGGTTTCGATGGTCTGGCTCACGGACAGGTATGCTAGCTGCACCTTTCCATTTTCATCCTAGTTTTTTTTTTTTTAAGGTACAAGACTGCGGTATTTTTTTATGCGTGAGCCCAAAAACCCATTTTTGTTCCTGTTCCCATAAATTTTGTTTCTTTAAATGGATGCCAAGTGCTACTCGAGAGCATCAGATCTTAGCTTAAACTTTAACTTAAACTATCAGAATCAGTGATTTTATTTTATTTTGTATTTTTGATGCTGAACACTATGAAATATATTTCATATATTACTTAATATAAAATATGTAAAACATGTTTTGAGATACGTTAATGATATTTGTCTTATACTTTTTTGATGTAACCTTTTTATTTTCTGGCTTACTGCAGATTGAACCCATTTCCTGGAACACTGTGAGCGGCTGGACTGGAAAAGGAGGTTCAATGTTGGGAACCAAGAGGTAAACAATTAGTTTAATATGGCTTCATATTTGCTTTGCTTAATGTAAGTCTATGTTTTGTTTAAGAACTCTTCCAGGAAAACTGTTAGAAGAAGTCAGCCAGAACTTGGCCAAGTTCAACATCCATGCGTTGGTGATCATTGGTGGATTTGAGGTGCGTGGGGGTGGGAGGGTGGTCAACCATCTTGTAAAAGTTGTCTGATCTGTATCTCTGGCTCTAGCATGTAGTTAAATCAAAACAGTAACCTTCCTCTCATGTCCTACTGCAGGCCTATGTTGGAGGTCTGGAGCTGGTTCAGGCTAGAGAGAACTACGAAGAGATGTGCATTCCCATGGTGGTCATCCCCGCCACCGTCTCCAACAACGTTCCCGGCTCCGACTTCAGCATCGGCACTGACACTGCGCTAAACACAATTACCTCCGTCAGTGATCAAACAATGGAGAAAAACACCCTCAGACAGTGAAAAACAAACACATTTATTATATTTGTTTATCTGCAGACCTGCGACAGAATCAAGCAGTCTGCAGCTGGGACGAAGCGCCGGGTCTTCATCGTCGAAACGATGGGAGGATACTGTGGCTACTTGGCCACCATGGCAGGTCTGGCTGCAGGGGCCGATGCTGCATACATCTTTGAGGAAAAGTTCACTATCAGAGATCTGGAGGTGAGATTTAAGTTTCTTTGTTTTAAATCGTAACTTATCGTGGACGTCAGTGTTAAAGACTCGAAAAGACAAACAATTCTCAATATTCCTGAATTTTTTTCATCAGAGGACGATGTGTGCATTAATCGTGTGTTTTCTGAAATGTGGACTGCAGGTAAACGTACAGCATCTCCTGGAGAAGATGAAGACGACAGTGAAGAGAGGTTTGGTTCTCAGGTGGGTTTTGTTTAGGTGAAACCGAAACAATGTAGTATTAAAGTTCAAATACCATTTTTCCAGACAAACACTTCTCCAAATCGCTGACAAGCAAGCAGTTCCTTAATCTCAATTTTGAATATGGTTGTGATTTTATTTTACCTTTTGACCTCAGAAAAAAGTGTAGAAACTAAAGTCCTAGAGTCCTAAAGGACTAGAGTCCTTTTTTACCTTTCAAATAACTGCTGAATAGTATATACATTTGAATAATGTTCCACTGCTTTTTCTCAAAAGGAATGAAAACTGCAGTGCTAACTACAGCACAGACTTTATCTTCAACCTGTACTCTGAGGAAGGCAGAGGAGTCTTCGACTGCCGTAAGAACGTTCTCGGACACATGCAACAAGTGAGAGTCATCCAGAATACAAGGAACACACTTATTTTACCCCCTTTTAAAAATATTACATTGTAACTGCTGTCATTTGACTGCAGGGTGGCACTCCGACACCCTTTGACAGAAACTTTGGCACAAAGATGGGTGCCAAGTCTATCCTGTGGCTGACTGAGAAGCTCAAGCAGTGTCACAGGCATGGTATGTGCACCTAAAAATAGTATACATGTCAAACTAGCCATCAGCTCATCAGTCCAGTCTTTGTCTTCAAAGCAAGGCTGTTCGATGAGCTATCTACAACGAGTTAGATATGAATTGTTAATGGAATTTTATGCAGAGCTCCACTTTAAAAGATCTGAACTACCTCTGTTCGCTTGCAACATTATGCATCCCATTCTTCAGAAAGTTTTTGAACATTATCAGTGAAGCTGAAAGCAGGAAAAAATGATCCAAAGTCCAACTTTAATCATAGAAATTACTTAAAAATTGGTTTGCAGAACCTGACAAAGAGGCCGGTGTTTAAGCTTCTATAATAATTTCCATGAAGTCCAGAATCTGTGGCATGTGGTGGAAAATAAGAATTACACAACAGGTTAACGATTTGCTCATCATTCAGGTCGTATTTTTGCAAACACGCCGGATTCTGCCTGTGTGCTGGGCATGAAGAAGAGGTCGCTCACCTTCCAGCCTCTGGTCGACCTGAAGGCAGACACAGACTTTGAGTAAGCTGTTGACAAACTACTCACTAGCTATAGCATCAGCTGTAACAATAACCAAACCCTCTCATTCTGTTTTTACTGCAGACACCGGATCCCAAAGACACAGTGGTGGCTGAAAATCAGGCCTATCATGAAGGTTCTGGCCAAGTACGACATCAAATTGGACACGTCCGAACGCACCGACATGGAGCATGTCATCAACAAGAGGGTACCTGTCAGGATGTAGGCTCTGCTGGAGCACACCAGCAAATTAAGGAGGTGCTTTCTCCCATTTCCTCTCCAAGTGCCTTAATAAAGCAGCTGCTGATCCTTTCCTGCCAGTGAATGTGACCTTTCTTGAAAATTCAGGGTTTTTTTTTTTGCAAGGAAGTTAAAGGTTCAGATGAAACTAACTTATTTAACATCATTTATAACTGTGTTAGTGAGGCAATAATATGCTTCCTTTTGTAAAACAACAAAAAAACAAACGCAAATCCTTAAAGTAGAAAAAAATCTATATAATACTCCTGAAACATATATTACAGTGTAAGTATTTTGAAGCACGTAAGTGTGATTGCTTCAAAGAAAACGAGAAAAAGAATATCGGATAAAGGAATTATGGGTGATTTTACACTTTTGAACAGTTCTGTTTAAAATATTAAAAATATACATAAAATGATGCATTGATCAAACTTGTTAAATTATTTGAAATACGATTCAAATTATATAAGAAGAAGACAGGTGCAGAACACGTTTACCGCAGAAAAACTACAGGAAGCGGAAATGGTTTCTTCAAAGGTCACTGAGAACGCGCGGTGCCAGCCGGGACGTTGGCGGACTGTGTGTGCTTGCGCCGAGAAAAGCTGCATGTCCCCAGTGTCCGCTCCGGTCGCCCGGTTAGGAATGCGTCTGACGAAGCATATCTGTGGTGTATAATTTTATTAAACGCCGGCGGGGACTGCGCTTTAAGACGAGTCATGGTTTCTCGTTACTTGTACCTTTAGTATCTCTGCGCGAGTGCTTGATTCATTGAGCTAGCTGTCGTTAGCCAGCTTCGGTGATTCATAGCACGCGCTAGTCAAGTGGAGCTACTTCGAGGAGCGCTCACTGCGACCAGGAGACGAGCCGACTTGACTGCTGAACACAGCCGGCGTTTGTGACGAGAGGAGGTGGTGGCGGTGGGGCCGGAGGTACGCGACGGGGTAGAAGTGAGTCAGGAGCGGCTGATGAGTTCAGACCAGAGCGGAGAGCCGCCGCTGCTGCAGGAGGAGGCTGATCCCGGACCGAAGAGCGGTGGGAAGGACGAGGCTCCGCTGGGGAGCGAGGGAGGCTCGAGCGGCATGGTGAGTGAGGCCTCATTTAGCTAGTTAGCCAAGTGGCTAAGCGACTTCTGCTCACCAGAGACCTATTTGCTCAGTACACCCCCCTCTCTGCGGGATGAGTAGTATTTATCAGACAGGAGCTAAAATTAACCCCAAGACAGTGAACGCTACACTGGATAATGTTTAGCCCAGTTTTGACTTTCTGACTTGGTGCTCAGTCAACACGAAGCGGTGTTGCGACAACAGTTTAGTTTGCAGCGTCTTCAAGCGAGTAAAATTACGCACAGATGATTAGCCGCGGCTCCACTGCTAACTCTAGCGTAGCCACCACATCAGGCACGCTTATTAAGTAGTTTGCTGAGTAATCATTAGCCTGGAAGTTAAGTTTTGACGCAGTTATAGAATTTCAAAAGGCGTTTTGCGTAGCAAAAGTCAGTTATTCGTTTTTTTCATTTACTTAGAGAGTGATCCACACTCTTGATTATTGGCTGAATGGTAGACGTTCATTCACCGTAATGTTGTGTATTGGCTAAATGGCGATGGTGGCTTAACCGAGTTGGCGCAGCGACATGCGTTGAAAATACCTGGCCCGCTCTGCGCAGCGCAGTCAGCTGACACTTGGGTTCTCCTCGGCCTGTGTCACACAAGCACGCTTTCCTAGCATGCTTCTTACTGTGTCAAGTTGCAAGGCTCATAAATGTCCTTGCCTGTTAGAATGATAGACTGAGGCCGATATGTTGGGTGCATCCATTTCTTGACTGCTGGGGTGCAGAGAAGACTGCAGGGATCCGTTAGCAGGTGGAAAGTGACCATGTCAAAACAGGAAGCCACTAAAAGTGACAGTTACTGATGTTTAAAAAGTTAGTGTAGAACTGTCATCCACTTCTCAGTGCGCAAAACATCATCAGCAGTTTGTCCAGGAAAGTATCATTATTAAATATTACCCTTTTGAGAGAAAACTTCCCAAAGCTGTATTTCATTTGGTTTAAAGTGCACCTTCATAGAAAATAAAGCCTACTTCAAAACACTAGAATAATCATTTTAAACTACTGTTATAATGTTGGATTCTACAAAAAACAAACAAATGCATGCAAGCATACAAAGCTTTTGTAATGTTTATTTATAAATTCAAACAAGTTATTTGCCATATGTTACCTTTTTTATTCGCTTGAACATGTTCACATAATAGATGTGCTGTTTTTTATACTTTGCAATCAGTTGTTCTGCATTTGGTTTCGCTGCCTTCATGTCACCTAATAGCGACAGCATCTTTGTTTGGTAAATAAAGCATAATTTTCTAACTTTCTGTATCCAAAATCATTTTCAAATTAGGTCAATTACACATAAAAACAAAAAAACACTACAAGTTTATCTAATCTTCCAGAATTTCAAAAGAAACATTTGGTAATTAACACACACACTAGTGTTGATGTTGAAAGCAAACATTGTGCAAATCTGATTTATAAAAGACAGTGCAGTATGTGGCCTGTTTCTCTCTACAGATTTTTTTTTGTTAACCATATATGG
The DNA here is from genome assembly GCA_034783495.1 of Millerichthys robustus. NCBI lineage: Eukaryota > Metazoa > Chordata > Actinopteri > Cyprinodontiformes > Rivulidae > Millerichthys > Millerichthys robustus. The sequence continues at coordinate 12,296,643 of JAVKLF010000152.1, read as the reverse complement.
ATGTAAAAGTCTGATCAAATTATCACATAACTATTTAAACTGTTTTCTTTTCATTTTCTTTGTGGCACACCGAGAGGCTAAAACTCATTAATTTGTTGAATTCATGTTCTGCATTTTGTTTCTGTTCTGATGGTTTTGCTCTTGTGGCCAAAGACTAAATTGAACAAGATAATGTACATTACTTGTCTGGGAACAGCTATTATGTTGAATCCTTTTGTAAACAAAACATTAAGAACATGATAATCTTCAAGTGTCTGACCTTGATAACTGACCTTTGTTCCCCTTTTTAAAATTCTTTATATGCCTGGAATACAAACATCACACTGCTTTAAAAATAAACACGAGTTGCTTGTCTGATCCTGCAATTTTCTCCATTTTTCATTTGAAGGTCACCTCAAAGGGTGCTGGTTTAAACCCAAATGCCAAGGTGTGGCAGGAGATCCCCGTGGCCCCCAGTGAGGCTGTTGCCAGCAGTCCTCAGTGGCCTCCCTCGGACATCAGTGAGTGCTCCAAACCTTTTCATGCTCTGAATTTAAAAAAACTCAAAACACATTATTTTACAAATTGCAAAACTTTGTTTGCATGCATGTTTTTACCCAACTTCTGTATTCTTCCAATTTCAGTAATAGTTTTTTTTGCTGGCAAGATGCAAATTTTCAACTATCTGCAGTTTGTTCTGAATCAAAAGTTCTGTACCTTGTGGACAGGTTATTCCGAACCGCCGTCAGCTGGGTGCAAGCAGTACACTGTGGGATACACCGCCCTGGGTGATGGCAGCTCCACAGCAACAACTGAGATAGCAGTAAATGGAATGGACCCTCAAGATTTGGGCTTTTCCCCCACTGAGCCCACTACGGGAAGCTCAGGTCTGTCACTTCACCTCACATGCTGTCATCTCCGCACATGGTTGCTGCTCGGGAGATTGCTCTGCTTTTAATACATTAGGAAGTGATAAGGGTTGGCTAGGATATAAAATGTCACATGCAATGAGATGCCCTTGAATGTGAAACAACCTCCATGATTTAAGTAAGACTATCCATAAACATAGCAGTGTTTGAACATGTATCATCTGCAGTTCAGATTAGCTCCAAACCTTGTGTCTGACCTCAAAGTTAAATTTGTTTTGTAGCCTTGTGAAACATGGTTTGCACACAGACTATTTGGTCACACCTAATCCATTCAGCAGTTTACCTGAGAAAACCTAAACTGTTCTTAGTGTGAAACTGTAAACCCAGTCGCTCTATTTGTTAAAGTTGAAGTTTAACATGTTTATCTTCCTGTTATGTACAAGAAGGGATTATAGGGTGTCTGTAAGGAACTGAGTGACTAAAGCACAACATATAAATGCTTTCAACATATAAAACAATTGAACACTATTTGAGTAGATTAACACAGTTGTAGCACAGCAGCTTCCTAAAATTTATTTTTATTGGGTTGGCACGTGATAATGGTTTGTGTGTCAAGAAAAGTGCAAGCTGGTTGAGCTTGCATTCAGGCAGTAGTCAAAGTTCAGTGTAGAAGAACTTTGACCATTGTATGACGTGATGAATACCCACATTGCCAGTAGAAACGAGCCCTCCAGTTAGGCATAGAATGTAAAAACCACTGAACTAAAATTATATATCTGGTTTCCTTCAGTTAGACACTAGTTTGCATCCAATTTAAAGCACGTGTCAGAATGAGTTTTACATCCTGTTTGACGTTGTTTTTTTTTTTTGTTGTTGTTGTTTTTTTTTTTTTTGGTCCACGAGCTTGTTCTAAAAAAGGCACAGAAAAAAAAAGATATTTTCTATGAAAGTTTCAAATACTTGGAGTGCAATCGTGTAAAAATGTTTGTTTCTGTACTTACTAGTGTAGCTACTTTTTTTTGTTTTGGTTTGATGAAATGTTGATCAAATTGACTTGAGGAAAAAATAATGGCGCTAGGAGAAAGAGGACAATTCAGAACATTTCTGGGACAAAAGTAATTTCAGTCCTAAGGAATAAGAACAAAAACTCATACACTTCACTGAAATATAGTTTTTACATGCCTTTGCTCACATTCCAAAGTAAAACTACATTGAATTGAATGCAAACTCATAGTTCAGTAGTTTCCAACTTCTAAAATCAAGAGCCGTTTTCTTTTACTTAATAAAACCTATCCAGTTACAACACATGCTTGAAACTTGAAAAATAGTTTTTTTAGATAAAAATACTATATATAAAACGTATTAGTTATTAGAAACTAAAACTTAACACCTGTAATAAATTCCCACACCCCTTTTAAAATAAAGTTGTACTGAGTCAGATCTGTCCTGCACAATGTCGGTCAGGGTTTGTGACAGATATCAGTTCAGTGATAGACAAACATGTGTTTAATGGATTATTGTCTTGAGCAGAAGTTTACTCGTCATCATTTAAGATGGGTTTAAAATAAAGGAAGCATTGTGCATCATTTGGGGATGTAGCAATTGTAAACGGAATACCGCCCAACAAACAATTTTTTAGGCTGGAAAAATCTAAGCAGCATATAAACTGCTGCTTCTGAGCCAATCTACACACACAAAGAAAGAAAAAAAAAACACCCAAGCAATGAAAATTGACACATTGATATCTAAATAACTGTAACCAGTTGCGCTGGTGATGTGGACAGATGAGTGTGATTCAGACTGTGACTGTACTTCAAAACTTTGTAGTGTTTGTCAAACGGTGTATTTATTTATTTATTTTGTGAAGAAGAAAAAAATGTTTTCTGCTCAGCAGATTCCAAAACTGAAGAACAGCAAATGTCCTCTGAGAACCTACGAGAGTCTCTGAAAAAAGAGCTTGAATTTTATTTTTCCAGGTATGAGCTCAACTCTCGAAGCACTTTTGAAATGCATGATTTCAACTGTGGGTTCTTATTTTGTAAATCAGGGTGAAGCTAATTTTGTACTTGCTTTGTTATTGTGTTCTTCAGAGAAAACCTCTCTAAGGATTTGTACCTCATGTCCCAAATGGACAGCGATCAGTTTGTCCCAATTTGGACTATAGCTAGCATGGAGGGCATCAAGGTCCTTACTACTGACATGGACCTTATCCTGGATGTGTTGAGATGTAAGTAAAGGTTAAGAATGATGTATAGTAAAAAAAACACACACATTAAATGTGGCTACATCTGTATTATTTTATTACTCTTTAGCTTCTCCTATGGTACAAGTGGATGAGAAGGGGGAGAAGGTACGGCCTAATCACAAGAGATGTATTATCATCTTGAGAGAAGTCCCTGAAACGACACCTGTTGAGGTAAATTATTCATACACTAATTGGAAGCATTCAATTAAGGTTGAAATTCAACCTGATTTAAGATACTTCTTGGTATTGGATTCACAGGAAGTTGAGTCACTGTTCAAAAATGACAACTGTCCGAAGGTGATAAGTGTTGAGTTTGCGCACAACAACAACTGGTACATCACATTCCAGTCAGACACAGATGCTCAACAGGTACTGCTGCTTAAACATCGCGTTTCTTCACTGTGGTTAAATATTACTGTTAAAATTCAGTGGATGCAGTCACAGTACAACATTTTTTACCCCTCCAGGCATATAAGTACTTAAGAGAGGAAGTAAAAACATTTCAGGGAAAACCCATTATGGTGAGTAAAAATGGTGTTTCTTTACAAAGAGTTGTTGTAAAGCTTTTTCTTTTGTGTGTGTCTTTATCATGTTTTCCCTTCTTGTTTTTTTGCTGACAGGCCAGGATAAAGGCCATCAACACATTTTTTGCAAAGAATGGTTATCGCAGTATGGACAGCAGTCTTTACACTCAGCAGTCCCAGAACCAGTCCCAGTACAGCTCTCCACTTTACATGCAGCACGTGTATACCCAGCAGCAGTACCCAGTGTATGGCATCGTACCTCCCACCTGGACGCCTACACCCACACCCTATTTTGAAACTCCTCTGGTAAGAATACCCTGAGAACCCGGATGGAAAAATTTGCTTGTTGGTCATTACACAACCTAATTGTAACAATTTGTCTCTTCTGCTCATGTATGTTGTCATTGGTTTTAGTGACAATTGTACTTTTTCCAACAAAAGTAATTGTTTCTTTTTAAGTGACCATTGTTGGATGGCCTATTTTTTTCTTGCAATTTATGTAGGTCTTGAATCACAATGGTCTTTAAAAGGTCTTACATAAATGAAGTCTGCTTGTGTAAAAGACTTTGTGCTGCAGGTCATAGTTTTTGTTAATCTATTAATTTTCTGAGTCTCATCTGGGACCATGTTGCATAAATTTAGTCAGATGCCACTAATCTAGTGATCTATTTTTGCACTATTAAAATTAAATTAAAATGAACTAGGGATGTCCAATCTTTGTCTTTGATGTCTACTTTTCTGTATGTTTTCTATTTTAATTGTTGGTAATGTGGAAGTAGTTCAGCATAGAAGTCCCAAAACAAGTAAGCAGGTGTACTTCCAATATTACATAATAGTGAAAAAAAAACTTCAAACCTTCATTTTAACTTAATTAGGATTGTTACAGTAGCATAAGTTGCAGAAATTGTTAGGATTTGTAAAAAAGACAAGCTGCATTTTCTGTCTGAGCAGGCACCATTTCAAAACAGCAGCTTTGTGAATGGATTTGGCTCTGCGGGACACTACAAAACAAACTCCTCTGCTCTTAATATAACTCGCCCCTTCAACAGGAATCGGTAAGCATTTTATTTATTTGTTTCTTCTCATATCTGAGCTTTTTTTATTTACCACTCGTGTCATTAAACTGTTAAACTGTGAACATCAGATTATCTGCAATGCAGTGTTGTCTAAAGATAATGTAACCTCACCAGGAAAGTGCTCTTCACCTCAGGTTTTCTTACTGTCCCCACAGTGTCCCTCTCTATTCAAGAAAGAATGTAATAAATGCATTCAGGTACCACTATTATACTGTATAATAAGCTTCATTGCTACCCTCATGATTTACCATACTGCTGCAGCCAAATGACTAAATCCATAGCTGGGCAAAGCCTTCTGACGGTCAGATTTGTCTTTTTCTTTCTTTTTTAAAATTCTTTCCATTGGTGCGAGGATGTTTGGTACCTTTTATTGAACATTCTGGGTTTGTCATGTCATGATAAATGCCAGCTGCAGTTTGATTTTGAGTAGTTAAGGACTTTTGGCTCCAAACACATCCCTTTGGCATTGATATTAATTCATACATCACATTAACGTTTTACCTCCATCACTGCCTACCTTCCTCCCAAATTTTGTGTTGTCATTGCTTTTATCAGGCTTATCCATGTGGTGGTATGTGCAGTAACATAACGGCTGAGAAGTTAAGAGCTGGTTTTTGGTCGCTTCTGCTTAAATCGGGATGATGTCTTATTTGTTCACACAGTCAAAGAGGATCTGACAACGAAAAATTCTGACCTGATGATGAGATCATGATGCACATAGAGGGATAACGGGATGAAGCAACTAGCTTTGGTTTTCTCTTTTTACCTCCTCCTTTTTTCTCACCCCTCTGTTCTTTCTTTTCAAAGCCTGATGCTTCACTCCCTTCCCAATGAGTGTTCAGATTATGAGATCTGAGGGTCAACGGCTGACATATGCATTTGTAAATAATTCTGACAAAAGTTAGATTTATAAAACGTGTCCAGTTCTTACCTGGTGTTAAATCTGCGTGAGTTTGTTGCTGTCTTTCATTGCTTCAACCAGTCATGAGTGCAAGTGAGTCCAAAATCCTTCTGCATGTGTACATTTAGCCTAAAATTGCAGCATGTATTTTGATTTTTTTTATCATTTGCATGTTGCCGTTTTCCATACATTTTGTACACTGAATTACTATTTGCCATTTATTACAGTAATTTAAAGTCAAAGCAATTGAATGGTATTTAAAAAAATTAAAAAGCTACTGAAGGTTTTGCAACATTATCAAATATCTAGAACAGTTAAGATGCACAGTTATAAATTTTATATTCTATGGTTGAAAAAACACATCTAAATGATGGTGAATGTATTGCTATTAAATAATTTGGAGAAAATAAAATATATGCAATGTTTTTGACTCTTCACATCCAATGATGAAATCAGAAAATCTCTTTTAGTTGACATTTTATGAATCCTGGTACTTTTTTAGTAAATGGACTTGCAAGAAAGTATAATAATCCTTTATATAACACACCGACTTTTTTCCCTACCATGTCTACACGGAAGTACTGTTTGCTTGGTGGTATGATGAGCATTTTATCTGAACATTGTTGCTCATTTTCTGTTTTTCTTTTTTGCAACAGAAACCACGTAAAGCCCCAAGTGAGATCAGCCGAGGTGTCGTCCGCGTCTATAACACCGGTCTCCTTGGAGAGTGTGCCTGGACTGCGCAGCCCACAGCCTTCAGTTGTTGCTGCCGCTAACCCAATTCAAACAACGACTGACCTGAGCTCCGCATTCTCACAGCTGTCCTCCTCTTCCTCATCTCTGGATCCTAGTGATGAGACTGGCGCAGCTGGACGTGGAAGGTAAATTTGAATTTATTTTGTTCTCGTTTTGGGTAACAGAAGCTCAATGAGCTACTGCTCAAGGGCTGCTGTGCTAAATCTGTAGCTAAAACTGGTTATAGTAAATGGAAAAAAATCTTTGATTGTTTTTTATTATTAAAACTACCACAACCTAACTAGGTATGTTGATAAAAGCATGGAGCGTATTTCAAAGGATTTTATTTTTCCATCTTTCAGTGGTGTTGCACTTTGCAGCAGACCTTTCAAAATAAGTTTCCATCTGATTAACTATATTTATGCCAATACACCAAATGTAAACTCAGGTCTGGTCAATAACTTTTTATTTATTTCCATGCGTTTCAGACGGAGCACAACCTACAGAGGAACACGAAGGAGGCGAGAGGATGAGCGAATCACGGTAAGTAACAGTGCCTTCTTGCCGTTAATAATTGTTGTGTAGAGAGCTTTCTGTGTTGGCTTTAATATTTTTGGGGGTATTTTGTTTGCAGAGACCTTTAGCTGAGGTGAAGGTTTCCCCTCCCAAATTTGACTTGGCTGCCACTAACTTCCCCCCTCTTCCTGGCTGTGTGGTCAGCACGCAGGGAGAGCCAGTGCTTGAAAACCGAATGTCAGATGTTGTTCGTGGTTTGTACAAGGTAAGAAATATTAACTGATTCAAAAATTATCAAATCAACTGTTTTATTTTATTTTATTTACTTTTATTTAGACAGGTAGTCTCATTGACAGGAGAGATTTTGTATTGTTGATGTGAGGTCTTCAGAGATTTAATCGGTGGGCTTTTTGCCTTTTTATAGACTGAACAAACCAATAAAGAAGCCACTGTGAGTTCAGGTTTAGGCCAAGCCTCATCCACAGAGGAGGCGGCTGCTGCCTCATGTCCTGCCCCGACACCTGCAAAACCCATTACTCAACCACTTGGACATCTGTCCTCTCGGTATGATGTACCCAATAATGTTTGCTTTTCAGACCAGAAATATAAAGTTTTAATTGTAACGCCTGAAAATTTTTGTTTTGACAGTGTCACTTATCCAGAAAAGAGAGTTGAGCGGTCAGAACCACCTGCTTCAAAAACGGCTCTACGTACACCGGTTCAAGCCATCATCCCTTCCTCTTCCTCCTCCTCCTCCTCCTCACAGCCTGTGCAAAGCTCGCGACCTCAACCCTCTGCTGTCTCCACACCCAGCACACCAGCTGCTGCTACCCCTGCTGCAGTCACTATAACCGCCCCTGCACAGGTAAATAGCTCATGTTTTTGCAGGTAACAGCATAACTGTCTTATGATGAGATATTCTATGCATAGAGGGAATTATGGGAGTGAACTAACTGGCTTTCTTTTATTCTTTTCTTACATCTATTTATTTCTGTGCCGTTTTTTCTTTTTTCCATCTACTTTTTCTAACCTTAAGTCCATAATGTTGACTCCTACCCCAGTGAGCATCAAGATTATGAGATCTGAGGATTGGACTAGATGAAACATACAAGTAAATTTAATAACCAGAGTTAAGTTTTAAAACTGTGACTTTTCTTTTTCTCAGGAGCCCCGTAAACTCAGCTACGCCGAAGTGTGCCAACGGCCACCCAAAGACCCTCCCCCTGCAGCCCCTGCACCATCTTCCACCAGCACAGCGTCTGGCCAGCCGTTACGTGAGCTACGCGTGAACAAGTCCGAGGAGCCGGGCTCCAGCAGCAGTCCTACAGACAAGCAAGAGAGAGGTCACGACAGGGAGGGAGGGTGGGAGTGCAAGGAGAGCCGACCGCCACGTGAACGTGACTCTCAAGGAGGCTACTACCGCAGCAACGGCCCCAGAGGCCCGGGGGGCCTCAAGTTTCGGGAGCAGCGGCGCCCACCCCCCAACCGACGCAGCTCCCCACAGGGTGGCTACAGGCACACTGGCAAAGAGCAGAACATCCCACCCGTATCGCCAAAGTAAAAAACTTGACACGAGAAGAGGAAAAAAAGATGTATGAATAAATATATAGGTATATATACATGGATATATATATATATATAATTATATAAAAATGAATAAGATAAAAGCAACAACAATATGGTAGCCACCGTCCCTCCTGGAACTTGTCCAAAGAAAGGCTTATAAAATGACTGACACCCAGGACTTAAGGGCAAAATGAAACTGATGAACTTTGATGAGCAATTTGAAAAGGAAACAATAATTTTTGTTTGGCTTCCGGTATTCAAAAAAAGGAAAGAAAAGAAAATTAAAGTGCGATTTATCTGGAGGCCGTTCATTTTTGCTCAACAAGAGAAAGGTGGGATGCTGGGCCACATAAAAGGCCCTCTACCATTTAAAAAAAAAATAGATGTTGGTCTGCAAGAACAATATGCACTAGGATGAAAAGAACATGCATACATGTCATGTACATATAAAAGATATCACTAACACGCAATGAGACATCAGTTTTTTCCCTTGTTTGCTTAGGTTTGCAAGTATGACTGAAGGGTTGACTGATGTCTGTGTTTGTATTGATTGTTCGGCAAAATGATTGAAGTGCTTCAGTGTGCTTTTGCACCGAGATAATGATCATTTTGATTTTTACAGCAGAGATTCTGAGTCATTGTCCTGGAAAAAAAGGATGATGTGGTCTTCTAATGTATATTAATGAAATGTGGTCTATGGTGGTGTGTTGATTGCAATCGGACATCAGGAACTGTTGCTGTATGCCACAGTCATCTGTGTGGTTTTGTTTGGAGTCGGAGTACTATTTGGGGGCGCTCACTGTCCTGTTAGCCACAGTGAACCTTGCTAGCCTGGTCCAAAGTTTTTCATGTTGAGTTTTCTCTCCGTTTTTATCAGAACTGTATTGGGTCTGCCTATTGCAATGAATTCAGAACTTTGTCACATGTTGATAATCAGTCAGGTTCTCTGTTTACATGTGTTGGGTTGTGTGGGGAAATCGTCTTGAGGGGTAAAAAAAATATATATATAATAAATGTACATGTTGATGCTTCGATTTGACTGTTCAGTGTGCCTGGTGTTTCAGGTGACCTTTGGCTTTTCTACATCATCACAGGATATCCAGGTTACGCTTATATCTGTGAATTGTTCATAACAGAGACATGATTTCAAAATAAAAGACGGAGGTCTGCTATTAAGGATGATAGCTTCACAATATCTGGCAGCCAATTGGTGGGTATAAAGGAAAAATAGAAAACTTTTTCATGCTATGTGCCAGCTGTCTGCGATCATAGAGTTTTAGGATAAAGTTTTGATTTTTAATAATGAGGACTGCTAAATAATTTAGTGTTTGGGAAGCATTTGATTCAGTGAAACTGGATTTTTGAGAAGCTGTAGAGGTGTAGTTGCCCGTGCTATATTGTAATAACCCTTCACTAGAAATGTGTGTGGGAGAATGTAATTGTTCTAGTACTAAATTTACAGAGGGCGGTTTTTGACTGCAGGTTTTCATCAGATTGTTTTTGTGCTTTAGAGTGAGTTTTCTGTTTTGTTCCTATTTTCTTTTTCTCAATTTTTGAAATACAGGTTGATTTAGATTTTGAAGTTTGACTCGCTGTATGTGTTGCTTTTTAAATTTATTTATTTTAATTCTAATGCACAACGCTTTTCTCCCAATTCTTGGTAGGCTGGTTTCCCCAAAGTTGCGTGAAATCGCATTGGCAAAATAAAATCACACGTATGACATTTGTACACTGATGGAGATGTCAGCTGAGAGAAAATACTTGATGAATTTAGTTTGGGTTTGATAAAGCAGTAAAGGAGGATCAATCACTGGGGCTGACTTTTTATTTTTTCATTGAGTATGAGCAGCTAGTGATTTTAGTATCATTAAATAAATGCACTAACTTGTTTTTGAAAAAAATCTTACTCATGAGTAATGTGAAATAATTTAGACACATATGTTGATGCTGACAGGCTTGCAAATATCTACAGAAATTGCTTTTCCCCCTGCAATATTTGTTTGGGTTTATTTTCTGTTGATTTGGGTTGGGGTGGCAACAGGAAATGTAGTAATGGATCAACCAAGTGTTTGAGACACAATCTTAGAACTGTATGAAATGTCACCAAAAATAAATTATTTTGATTTGGCTTTCCAGTGTCATGTTTCTTATGCTCGTGTTCACATTACACACATTTTCTGTTAGTGTGATTGCTGATTGTCATTGTTGACACTTTTTAAGCTGTCCTAACTATTGGGTACTTTAAAGTATGAATTAAATTTAAAGTGAGTCATGCATAAAAATTTTCTGTTTTTCTTTGGTGGGTGCTTTGAGTTCTGTTTTTGTGATATTAACCCATATATTATATTTTAAGCTATTTTGGCTACAATTTTGTGTTTGTTTTGCTATTTTTGGATTGCTTTTATTTTTTGGCTTGTTTTTAAATGCTTTGCTTTTTTTTGCTCAGGGGTCTGCAACCTGTGGTTCCTGGGTCACCTGCGGTTCTTTGAAGCGTCACCAAAACTAACATGAGAATTAATTCTTAGTTGTTTTTTTTTTAAGCAACAGAACTGGCTGCATTTTGCAGTTTTCTTGTCAATTTGTTCAGATATGTGATTGATACTCCTAATACAAGGAG
>JAVKLF010000152.1:12262597-12283379 GCA_034783495.1 Millerichthys robustus | reverse complement strand
TTAATTGTATTATTTTGTTGTGTTTTGCAATCAATCACCCAATCACCTAACTTAACCTTAGATGTTATCGTATATTCATTAAATACCAACTGTGTTAAAATAAAACAAAACATTGGTAAATGGTGAAATATGGAAAAAAAAATGTCATGTACATTTTTTATTGATAAAAAAAATTGGCACAAAAAAGTAAGTAAATTTGTGTTTGGTAGATTATAAGTTTATTTGTTGTTTTGAACCTGTTGTGTCTAACACTTTTTTTAAAATGTGCATTAGTGTGCTGCAGTGTCACCCCTACCTGGGTGCCATGTTCCTTTGTTACACATGAGCTCTACTATGTGGTACATCATGCAGAGCATTCAAAGTAAATACTCTTTGTCTGAGCGACTCATCCGCACCATCGCAGCCATCCGCTCGTTTCCTCACGACAACGTGGAGGATCTCATTCGAAAGGTACATCAACTCATACAATAAAAAGTGTGCCTCAAGTAGTGTTGGTGAAGAAAAAAAATAAACAAAATTGTCATTATCTTTGCTTTTCTAAGGGAGCAGACGTGAACCGGATGCACGGCACACTCAAACCACTTCATTGTGCCTGTATGGTTGCTGATGCTGACTGTGTGGAGCTGCTGCTTGAGAAGGGTGCAGAGGTAAGCTGTTCGGATTTCTGTTGGATACCAGGAAGAATTATTTTGAACTTAAAAGCTCTTAAATTGAATTCTGGTTGTATTTTCCACTCAGAACATGATCAGTCGATTTGTTTGTTTCTTCCGTTAGGTTAATGCTTTGGATGGTTACAACCGCACCGCTCTGCATTACGCTGCGGAGAAGGATGAGAGCTGCGTAGAGCTGCTGTTAGAGTACGGGGCCCAGCCAAATGCCCTGGATGGCAACAAGGACACTCCTCTTCACTGGGCTGCCTTCAAAGACAACCCTGAGTGTGTCAGGGCCCTACTGGAGAGTGGCGCCTGTCCCAACACCCGAGATTACAACAATGACACACCTCTGAGCTGGGCGGCAATGAAGGGCAACCTAGAAAGTGTCAAAGTCCTATTAGACTACGGTGCGCAGGTCCATGTGACTAACCTGAAAGGTCAGACCCCTATATCCCGACTGGTGGCTCTCCTGGCCCGGGGCCTGGGCACCGAACAGGAAGAAGAGTGCTTGGAGCTGCTGTGTCGAGCAGCAGGGCGGTTTGAGATTCGACGGGCTGACGGCACCCTTCCCAAAGAGCTGAGTAAAGACCCCCAGCTGCTGGCGAGGCTGACCAGCATGGTGAATCAGGCTCCGACGCTTCGCTGTCTGGCACGCTGTGCCATACGGCAAAGTCTCGGCGTGCAGTTCCTTCCCACTGCTGTAAAGGAGCTTCCTTTACCAGAGACTGTCAAAGATTATCTACTGTTGAGAGACTGATAATGACAACATCTAGGCGTTCTCAGACCTCATTGATAGTTAGACAGCTCATCACACTGCATTTATAGAAAAATTGATACAGATACAAGTACTGAGAAAGATGTGTAAAAAAGTCCTGTGTCATTATTTTGTAGTTGCACAAGAACACCTGGATGAGCAGTAACTCAAGTGCAGATCATTAAGTCTCTTCCAGCACGTTTTCAACAATGTAACTCTGTTTGTTTTTTTTTTTTTAATGAATCTTGGCAGCACAGAGAACTCTAAGGTTGTATCTCACTAAGCTGACACTATTGGGAGACTAGTTGGTGACTCTAAATTGTGAGAAAATATGTGAATTTTCTCCATTTTTCTTTTGTGGTCCCATTGAATTTTGAGTGTTTACAACCAGGCGGCCTTTGAGCTGTTAAAAATGGTCTATTTTGTATGCACAGCTTGCAAAACTGTATGCTTGGCCATACACATAATTTTGTTGTCCACCTTGGCTTGTTTTGTACCCACTATGTACCCCTGCATTTCTGATTTAATCTACTGGAGTGAGCTTTTGAGATTCGGATAAGACAAGCATATTTTGACCATTCATTCAATAAGTATTGTTTATAATTAGTGTAGTTTTTAGATTGCAAGTGTCAAAATACAGCTAGAGTTCTGGCGACAGGTCGGAGATGTGCGTGGTGCAATTAAGGTGGGATAGAAATGCCCACAATCACTATTTTGAGGGGAAAAAAAAGTTGTTGCACAAATTATATTTTTGAACTCGTTTAAAACCCAAGCAGCAACGCTGTGTGCCTCGGCGACTCACGTGAGGAAATTAGGAGCTCTGTGAAAGTCGCAAGACATTCTGGAGCCGTTCGGTGAGCAGCGCAGTGAGATGCTAACTTTATAAGTTGTGTCAAATAACCTGGCTGTTAAAAACTTGTCCACAAAAGACCACCAGTAATATGAAAGTTTTAGTAAGCTTGTTATCATGATACTATTTTGATTGGTAAATCAAATTTGTGGTAAATAAAATGCATTATGTTGAGAATAATCAAAGAAAAAAACTGAAATCTAGAGTATAGTTTTAATTGAGAAGTCATGATGTGAGAATAAACATTTGGTTTATAAGTGAGGGCTATTGCAAGAGGACCCTATGTGAGTAATTTGATTTTGAGTGTTCAGTTTCTCTGCACTACAAAAAAAAACATATACAAATAGTTTTAATAGTAGCAATTGTCCTATCAGTCATAGTTACAAGGAGGACTTTTTTAAAAGCACATTTTGAGGATAATAATTGGTGCCAGATGGGATCATTTCATTCATTTAAAAGGCTGCGGGCTGCAAAAAAAAAAAAGATTGGTTTTAGTAAATTTGCCAGATAGTCTTTTGAAAATGTTCAACACTAATAGAGGTGATATAAAAATATCTGCATTCAAAAATGATTCATTATTTACTTGGACTTCATCTAACTGAAGAGTGCAGTTCTAGCTGCCACATGATATGGCTATTTTTTAATAATAGAGTTTTGTGGTTGTGACTTAAAAAGTTTAGATTTTCCAGGGTGCTCATTTGTCACTTAGTTTTAAATATGTTGAAATGTAACCATGACATGGCCATGATATCTAAGTTGTGTCTAGGTTTTGAGACAGCCACTAAATGAGTTTGCAAACTGCGTGTTACGTATCCGACCATTTCATTTGCCTGCCGATGGATGGGGATAAAAAAAATGAACCCTAATGTCACATCTTGTGTGTGCAAAGGTGCTTTATTTTTTGTCAATGTGCTGCAAGTAAATGCTTTTATAATAAGTTGCCTTTCATTTATTTTTTTTCTCTCCTCTTTGCCTATAAACATAAAATGTTTGCATCGTTCTGCAAATTTCAGCTCCTGAAACATACTAAAAAGACTCGGCTGCAGGGGTTTTTGACACATCAACCATCCTCTGGTTTTTTAAAATTTATTATTTATTTAAAAGTCTTAAGTGGAATTTAATTTTAAAATGGCCAAAATAAGGTGAACCAAAAATTCCAGAGAGGAAGTTAGCTAAACCTCTATGTTACTGGCTTACTGTGAGTTTTCAGACTCAAACAGAAACAATCAAGAACATGTTCAAATCTCAGAGGATCCACTAGGGGGCTCTCTTATATGTCTTTCAATTCAGAGGCAGTGAAACCTCTGTGTATGAATATTCAACCACACTTGTACTGAAATGGAAATTTACATTTTCAAGCAACATTTGTTATTGGTTACATCAGTTGACTTTTAAATCAACTTTTTAAATGTTTAAACGGGCATGACCGTTTAAACATCTAAAAAGTTAAATTAGTATAATTTTCAAATATTGGCTGATTGTTGTTCGACACAGTTTATACGTGTTCAGTATCTTTCTGTTAGGCTCTTTCAGAGTCAGGAGAGTAAGATGAAAATACACGGAAGTAAACCAAAGCTGGTTTAGCTGTATTTATAGGCTAGAGTTTGCACAGCCACCTAACAGCTTTGGTAGTTTTTCCAAGTTTTTTAAACACTTGCTGATGGTAGAAAAAACGTCGGCCTCTGAAACAAATAGACCGTATAAAAATGATTTAAAGACATTGAAAACGTTTATGCAGAGTTCTCACGCGCTACACATCTCATTAAAACATCTCTCTAAACATGTTGCTTCTGGAATCTCGTGAATTCTCGCGATAGGTCTCCGTCAAGGGGAGTGTCAAATTCCAAGAGAGAGGAGAGGAGAGGGGAGTCAGAAAGAGGGGCGCGAGGGTGAGTTTGTAAACACTTTGTTAACTTTTATTTTAAAAAAGATGTGTCGACTTTATTAAACTTTTACATATTTTTGCATCAGGCGACATTTCTCGTTGCTTGTTACTGCTAAGTTCGTGTGATTGTCAGTTGGTTTCATTTGGACCCTCTGTCTGTCTGGTCTCGCTTTGCTCTCAAGTGTCATTCCGCTAACCAACTAACTGTTTGCCTTTTTACTTTGCTGTTGTGTTTTTCCACAAAATATAGTAATGTCACTAAAACACATCGACTCACTTGAGATGTCGATAAATTCGCGTTCATGTGTGTTTGTTGTCAGCACAGAAACTGTTAGTAACCTTGTTATTACTCACTTTCAGTGTGCGCTCGGCCTGTTGGTAACGTTAGCAACAGCAGCTAAGCCATTAGTTTTTTATGCGAAGATACAAAAAGTTGATTTCGTGGTTTTAACCAATAAGATTCGACTGGCTGCTGTTATTGACAGGGTCCAAAGCTATGTGTGCGTGACATGCTGTTGATTGACGTGCTTTGGGCCAATCGCTGTAAAGAATAGGCGGTCTTGTTACGGGAAAAGGCCGAACTAAGTCTAGAGCCAGAAGGTAATGGAGGCTAAAAGAGACTAACTTTTCTTTTTTTTTAAAACCAAGTCAAGCGTTGTCTGGAGGAAGAAACTGAAGTTTGTGAATTTTTGGGAAATAGTTGACACTGCAAGCCTGGAAGTACGCAAAATATTTTGCACTCCTTTATGTATTATGCCAAAAAATATAAAGAAAGAAAAGTTTTGGTCTTTGAAGAGACTAAACTCAACACCTCACACATAGTATTCTGCAACCTGAACTCCTGGCCGTCTGACTGGCTGTGTCCCCATGCATGTCAACACCTCCATCAGGAATGTAGGACATGTTTTTGGCACAGTTGTACCCCGTTCCATCCTTTAGAGAAGAGTTGCACCAGAGAAAACTGCAGCATGTTCTGCTCAGTTGAAGCTATTGACCCATTCCTAGAAACTACAGTACATGCACTTGAAGTTGTATGCAACATAACATGTATGGTTAAGGAAATAAATAATAAATAATTGTTTTCTATTAACTTTTTACAAGCATCAGAGGACCAATAATATTTTGGAACACTAGAATAATGCTATATTATTAAGCTAAACACTTTTTGTTTGTTGTTTTGGAGCCAAAATCTCACAAGAGTACAAATTAGTTTGGCACAATGTTTAAACTTTAGTTTTAGAAAGTCTGTCCTGTTTTATACTTGTAGTTTGGCGTAGAGTTAGACTGTATGTTGGTCTGTTATGCACACGTGGATATTGGATTTCATTTGTTCCACTTACTAAATCTCATGTTCACTTTGCTTACATAAATACATATTAGCTGCTGTGCTTATAGGCTTCACCTGTGATAAATATCACAAATTATTCCTCTCTCCCCACCGTCATGTCTTTCTCTTCTGCGGGGTCTTCCCTGTCCTCTGGCAATTCAAGCCTCAGATTCCAGCGTCATGGCTGCAGCGTGAACTATTAATACAGTTTGTTTAGTCAGTTTCCTAGCAGGCTGCATCAAACACTGGATGGCTGTCGCTGATTATAGCTGAGACTTGTCCCCTCACCGCCACACCTGCTGAGTCGGAGAAATCCAAGTTAACGGTGGCACTGTGGCAGAGGCTCAATAAGGGAGGGAGAGGAATTAGGGTACTTTGACTGCTTCCATGTCACAGTAGATGAAATGGAGGCAAAAACAGGTGGAGTTGATATCAGCGGCTGTAATAAATATCAGCGACGTGCATCAAGGGTGCTGTAACTAGCAGACCGATTTATTGTTTTGCACAGAGTTCTGCACAAAGCAGACATGTATCACTATGCAGTAAAACTTCAGCTTGTCAGTTCTTAGATTACACCCAGTTTCCTCTCATTGAGACACTTGACAAAAATGCAGCTTTGCAGAAACATTTCTTTTTTTCTTTTTATAAGTAATTGAACAGAGTAGTGCTGTGTTTATAGAGCTAACTCCAGATAAATTGTTTCATCTTAAAACTTAAAAGTGCTCACTGCAAATTGTGAAATCAAAAAGGTTATCCTAAACTACTGAATGGTAGTTCAGTTCTGAATGGTGTCGTTTTAAAGAGCTTATTTCTGTGGTTTTTCCAGATATATTATTATGCAACTTTGAAATTAGGGTATGCACTCAATGTAAACAAAGCACTTGGCTGAACCTGTCAAAGTACGTGGACAGTTGGGCCACGTGATTGACTTATAGTAGGCTGGCTGTAGTTTTTGTAGGTAAATAAATGTGGACAAGCAAGGAATCTGGAGAAGACATTTAGTTGGAAATATAAAAGTGAATCTGCTGCTGAACTGGAAATAAAAGAGAAATAACGAGTAAGAGTTCTGTCAAAAATAAATATCAAACAGGGTGGTGACCTACAGTAAAACCTGAGCTTGGCATGCAGACACATGCTAATTTTGCAAAGTTTCTTCTTGACCGGTAAGTTTACAGGTTCATCCTAACCTACCTTTTTATTTGCGTTGTTTACTCAACAATTCTGAGCACTGACCTTTTTACAGTTACTAATGTGTATGTGTAAAATCAGGCATCACTCCCTAAATATATTCCACATCTGGAATTTAATGTTGGCGTTCAACACTAGTCAACACTTGCTTTTCTATTTTCTATACCTAATTGTATATACAGTCATATTTATAAATTAGTTTTATTAGTATTGTGTTGTATTGGGTAAACGTCTTCAACATACAGTGTTGAAAGGACTGCAAAGAACAGCTGAAACATATGAACACTATTTTAACAAACTGAAAGTAAGCATGAACGTATCTAGATCACAATCCATCGCAAAATACAGATAGTGAGCATGCAAATCATTTTCTTTAAAAAGGTCAATAAATATGTACCGATACATAAAAAAAGTCAGATTTCTTGATCCCAAACGGATCATCCATGGACATTGCCATTGTTGACTTTTTTAGTGACTTTGGCTGTTTACAACACAATAACCATCAATACGAGACAAAACAATTTACAGATTTTGATTCTTCATGAAATTCTTTTGACTGCAGTGAGTACCTTAAAATCTTTTCTAAATGTTACTTGTGACAATTTTTGATAATGAATGGTACTTTCCATCGATGTCCTAAGGTATTTATGGTCTTCACAAAATCGTATTCCATATGTTATGTTTGTGCCAGCCAACCAAGTAAACGTTTGACATGTCTTTGGTAAGATGTAAACTCTGAAATGTGTTCCCACTCCTGATGCCAGATGTGTCCGTTTCCCCACTCAGTCCGCACCCTTGGTATAATGAGTTAAATAGAGTATCTCGTTTGGCAGCACATCTCTGCACAAATAGACTCAGTGACTTGGAAACAGTTTGTGAAGACTGGCACTGACACTGACCTGTTGCTTTTGTCCATCATATAGGAGGTCTGCTGTGCTTTTGTGGGATTTCTTTTGCAACTTTTTGCTTGCAAATGGGATGCATATTTAATAGTTAGGCCCATTGCAGCTCGGCGTCATGGGAGCGTCGTATTCCAGTGCAGGGCTTCAGTAATCATGTGTTGGCTCAGGGGCAGTTGTCCTCAGCAAAAGGAGAGATGGGGGATGAAGAAGGAAAATGCACTGACTTCAACACTGGGAAAACTTTCAGACATTTATGCCTCGCCAAAAAAATGAATAAGCTGTCCCACTCAATAATGTTAGGCCACATGCTTCACCCATATATAACAGATATAAAATGGGTTTTCCTGGTCAGTATCTCAGTTTTCAATTTACAAATCTTCTTGTGTTATGTCTGGATGTGTTGAGCTTTTGAAGCAACTCTTTAGGGTATGTACAGGAGTTGCACAAAAAATTAAATAAAGTCCCAAAAGTTATTATAGGTGGTAGCTTTTGTTTCTTTTGTTCTTTTTTCGTACGTAACAAGGCATTTGATGCATGTTGGTGGCTCCGTTGCTGTCATTGGGACAGAGTTGCGTAATAGCGACCAGATGTCACTTTGTGCCAGCTGAGAATGCTAAAACATTCATGTCTGTCGTCACCCTTTCCCCGAATATTACCTTGATTTAATTTTAAGGAGTCATTTTTGTTTCTTTTTTTGTGCTTTTCTAGCTTGTCTTTACAAGGAGTTTTTTTCTAGCTGTGCAAAGAGAAGAACTGTGCAGTTAGGGTGGAGTTGCTGATAGAAGCAGCAAGCGATGCTTAACAAGAGGAGAAACCAGACGAGAGCTTGTGCATATTTAACTCTTTACAAGAGCATTTACTCAAAAAGAGCGAGGGATAAAGGCATTTTTGGAGCTGTACGGGTGGTTTCTGAGGAGTTAATAGTTCTGCAGCACTGTTCTACATGTTTATCTTGGATGTCTTTAAAATTATTCAGGCTGCAATCACACACAAAAACTTATTGCTAAATAAAAGGTAAAAGCATATCAAGTTATTTATTATGGAAAAAGCGTACTGTTTTACATAGATCTCAAAATAGTTATAATTAGTTTGAGGACTACATATCACTTGCCACTTGTGTTATGAATAACCCGACTATTACCAAATCAAACTCATTATCTGTAATCTTGTCAGAGTTATAGTCATTTTGTCTTGGCTAAGGTCGATTAGTGGTCCATGAAATATTTTGCTAACATACAGACAATGCTGACTTCAACAGATAGTGCCAGTGTTTTTAGCAAAGCTGTTGCACAATATGTAACATTCATTTGTATGTAGCTCAGTCACTACCACAACAAATTCTAGCCCATTATCTGGAAATTTGGCTGAATTATAGCAATTTTTATGCTTCTTATGGTCAGTTAGCTGTGGAGAGCATCTTGAAATAGATTGACTCCAAAAGGTAATTAGTTACAGATGTACAGTGCATTATTACTTTGTGAGAGTTGATAAAATCCATCCGGTGGTTCACAAGATGTTTTGCACATGGTCGACTTCAATAACTAATAGAAAGTTTTAAAAACAGATCTTGTGCAATCAGTGCTCAAAGTATGTGTTGGAAAGGACTCTCAAGTACTCCCACTAAACCTAAGCAAAATATCTGTAAAACTGGCAAAGTTTGGCATTTTTGTGTTTGCTAAGGTTTCTTAGTTGTGGCAGCCATCTAAAATGGGATTGAATGTAAAAGTTAATCGGTTGTAGATGTGAATCCAATGATTATCTCCTGAGAGTGTCAATAATATTAGTCTACTGATTCATGAGACTTTTTTTGCAAACGCCCCAGATGTATGCACACACCAACAGGGCCAATTATAAATGTGTGAGCTGTTATAAAGTTTCCAGCTTAAGCTGCAGTAAAGTTTTCCACTTAAACACTTATTCAACTGACTGTAATAGTTGAGTCAATAGGCATTTAACACTTTGACCTATTTTGTCTTTTTTTCACTCTGAGGCAAAGTAACCATTTCCTGAAAGCACTATGATAACATGATAACCAAACTGATATTTGAATTTTTTCTCTTGACTAATAAGAGAACAAATAAGTTACAGAAAACAAAAACAAAACAAAAAGAACTAGCTGAACAGAGAGGAACAGCTAAAAGCAGAGCAGGAAACTGTGACTGTAAAAAGGGAGAAGGAAGGTGTTGCCGAGGTAAAGAGGGAGTGGTAATAAGAGAACGAGTGGTTATAACCAAATGTAAATGAATTGAAGGTGGCAGCAGAGTGAGATGTGTTTGTGTAAATTCTAGCTGTCCTTTACTGTCAGCAGCTCCTCATTGGCCAACCAGAAGCCCCTCAGTGCGAAGGAAGTATCACCAGGGAAACTTCTTCTTGCTGCCTCTGTGCATGTTTTCCTCCGGTGCCAGGGTTATTTTTAAACAACATTCGGCTTCCTGCTCAGACTACAAGCTGCAGCATCCCTGTTTTTCTTTTTTTATTTCTTCTTTTTTTTGGTCAAGATTTGTCTGTTTAGACACCCAGAAAAGTCACAGGCAACAATGTTCTCCTCTTCTCCTTTTCCACAGTTACACTGCAGGCTCTTTGCAAAAATGGGGGACGACAAACCTTTTGTGTGCAATGCTCCCGGCTGTGGACAGGTAAGTCTTTTCGCACCTTCACCCGCGTTTCACACGAGCGGACAACTTAAGCGAATGTGAACGGTAACTGATGGTTGGGGAAATTTAGTTTTTTCCTTTTTCCCATAATATCTTCTCTCTGCTGACGTAAGCAAGCCATCTGCGATTTATGCAACTTATAATGAGCATCACACGAGTCCCTGTGAGACGAGACAGTCTCCTTTAGCAGTGACTCAGACTGAAAGCTCCAGTGAGTAATCAGAGCGCAGTTATTGTTTCAACCTGTCACTGCTGAACGCCTGCAGGCACAGGTTTGAGCCACGGCAGTGACTCAGCGCAGCACTGGTAGTACACTCACATGCTTCTTAGTTGGTGTACTGCCGGAGCTCGGCTTGATGTGATAGAATAGAGGAGGAAAACAAAAGCTCTAGCACACAATTATTCACACAGGAAATGCACTTCATCTCGTTTAGTTGTCTGATACTCTGTTGTTGTGGGACAGAATAGAGTCTGTTGTGGGAATGTCTTTTCAAAAGTTTAGACAGTTCATGTGGTTATAAAAACTTTTGACTAATATATACTTTTAAAAATATTTAACTAGAAATTATCTGTTATACATTACTGTGGGATAAACAACAGTCATCTAAAGCAATCCTACGCGCTTGATGGATAAATGATCCTTTGTTCTTTATTTTCCTCAAACTTGTGGTAACTGAGACGTTTTCTGACATATTTCTTTGATGTAAATGGATTTCATGTGTAATTCACAAGATTATTTGTTCAGTAAACAGCCTAAACAAGAGCTTGGAAGCTTTTCAAGGCAAAGTGACACTGATGACGGTGCAGGTCCGCAGCTGTGGTCCTGTTTGAGTGTCAAACTAAACACGTCTGGGTTTGTGTTTTGGTGTTAAACATCTGGGGGTGTTTTTTAGTATCGCAACAATCACAGTGGTTTATAAACCCTTGCCTTTTTTTCTGTCTGAATAACTCAAATCTTTTTTAGCTCTGTTTAGGCCCAGTTTGGAGTGACGTTTCTTACGCTGTAGCCAATAAACCATTACTTTAAATGAAGTTTGTTTTCATGTGTTTAACTGATGATGGGTGCCAGGTAGCACACATTATTTCTTATTATTTACCCCTGAAGATGAAGATAGCAAAATCTCATGAACCAGTGAGCAAATTTTAAATAAACTATTAGAAAATAATTAATGGCTATACATCTGAAACTAATTAACTTTTGGAGTCAGACCAGTTTGAGATGGCCACGATGGCGGTTTTTTGCCAGCTATTACAAGTCGTTTGTTTCCATGCAAACACTGACGAGTACACTTCAGTGCACGCTAAATATTGAGTCGGTAAAAGAATCCTTTGAGGTAAACAGAGTTGGAGGGAGAGCAAGAGCATCTGAAATTGAAAATGTAAAGATTGTTTTGGTCTCTCCTGAAAACAAATGGCGACTAAAAGCTGTGAGGATTAGAGTCGACAAAAGTAAAGTCATTTTAGAGGAAGAAATGGAACGGTGGAGAGTGTTAAAGCAAAATATGGAGCTCGATTGTATAAATATGATCTGTGCTGAGATATTCAAACTCTAATCAGATGGTGGAATTTAGGTGTGATTAAAATGATTTAATAATGTAGAATTTGTATTTAAAACATACAAATTGTATTCAAAACTTGGTAGGGGCATGCATTTTTACAGCTATTGTAGCTTTAAGCACTAAAACATCTCATAATATCTCAAACCATTTACAAGGTTTGCCTTCACTCCATTTTCCTTCATGTGAGGATCTTAGTTGGTAAACATTGGTAAAAAATAACCCACGCATGTCTTTCAGCCTTTTAATTGTTTATGTATTTTTACTACTCATTATTTTGTTATATTTGTTGTCTTCAGCTTAAGAATAGAAGTCGTTGCTTTGATTTTTATTGAGGTTCAGTAAGCCAGTGTTTTGTTGTTGTGTCCTAAATAATATCACTATGATCATATTTATTTATTTGTGTTAGATACAGAACATCCTTAACATTGCAAGGTCTTAACGTCCAGATGCAGTTTTACCGGTGCCCTTTTATAAGCAGCAGTTGTCCACCGGGAAAATCTGAATCGTGCCAATAATAGAACACGGATGATTGACTTTTGGCTTTGCTCAGGGTTTTCCTTTGACCAAGTTAACATCAACAATAACAACAGCAGAACACCCCCTCCACCCCTTCTGTAAATATGATGCTCACTATTTCTTGCATGGCAGTCTTAGCTGGTATTATCTCACTCTGGGAGATTAGTAAGGGATAGTTTTCTCCACAAGATCTAGTCGTCTTGTTCACAGGGAGGAGACAGACGGAGCATGTAGATGTATCCGTGAAGCGGGGCTAAAAATAAGGCTTCTGACACTCGACTGTGTTTCCACTTCACTCTCCTGACTGAACTCTTAACTGCGACGCGGCACCCTAAAATAAACCACAGAGAATAGTGAATCGGTTATTTGCCAGAACCAGAGATTATTCCTCCTACGTCTCTGGGTGAATCACATCGCCAGTTGTCAGGAGAAGACATTCCATGTCTCAGAGGACGACTGTTCTTTCTTTTATTTGCTTGTCTGATTTGGATCTGTGCCAGACATCCTGTAGCTTCCAATGATCGGAAGTAACAAACTATGTGGATATGTGGTTAAACTCAAATAAATACTCAAAATATTATTTGTCAGGAAAGTTTTGGTTGGTATGAGGTTATTTGAGCCCACATCCTGTGTCTATAATGAGCCCTACAGAATGCAGAAATTGTATACCACTGTTTTCTCTGTTGTCAAGTTTGTACTGTATGGGCTGTAAAGTGGTGTGCTCCGTCTGTCTGTGATTATGGCAATATGATATCTGGGTTCAGTTAAATGGTCTGTCTGCTCAAGTCACCAGAACCCAGTTCTCTTTCAGCTAATTCACATATTCTTATCTCTTTTCTTCTTATTCACTTTGCTTCAGCGGTTTACCAACGAGGACCACTTAGCGGTTCACAAACACAAGCACGAGATGACACTGAAGTTTGGACCTGCCAGAACCGACTCTGTTATCATTGCAGGTAATGTGATTGTCCGCGTCTAGCATTCAGATTTAGCTGTGTGTACTATACACTACTTCTACCTCCACGTTATTTTGTAGTTGTGACGTCTACATCTTCAGACTTGCAGTCTTTTAAATCGGTCTTTAGCCAAGTTTTTTTTTGCTATCTAAAGATTTTTCAAGGGTTTTTTATTTAAATTTTTATTGGTATCACCATTTTGTGTGTGCTAATCCCATTAGGAATTTTCCCTACAAATCATCCATGCTAAAGAAAGGACTTAAACCAACATTGTTTCTTTATACACCAAACAAAAACAAAATATGTATATTTTGCATGTTTAGGCAAAGATTGTTTGTGTCAAAAACAACACTTATTAACAATGTGGGCAACAAGAAAATTAGGTAATTTTCAAAGAAAATGTTGGCATGTAGACATCTGTTGTGGTCTTTAAATGACAGCAATTGAAACAAAAAAAGTGTCCCAGTATTTGAAAGAACTGTCATTAAGAAATATGAGAAAATCTTTCTCCAGACAGATTGAGAGTCATCATCCTTCAGTTAATCATCTGCATAATGTCAATTTTCCAGCTAATAGCTCTTTGGGAATCCCCTTGTTGGTACTAAAATTCTATTTTTGTGTCAAACTATGTTGTCTTTGGTATTTTTGTTGATACAATAAAGACATTTGAACAAATTGTGTTTTTGTGACATGCTGCTGGGAACAAAGTACCAAAAAATCCTCATTATTTCCTCCTTTTTATGCTTAAACGATTATCAAGTCAGCGTTAAATGGCCTAACAAACAAACAAATCCGTTATCTAAAAATGACTGTGTATACACAGTAGCTCAGATTAAAAACAAACTGGTGTTTTTTGGGAGCAGAATATAAAAATATAAAGCTTGGCTCAAAATGTTCAGGTAGATGGATGATGACTTTATTCATCTCAGAGGGAAAAAATGCTTGTCATTGCATGTTCTTGTGCTTCTCAAAATTACGACAGCAGCACAAAAAATAAAATGCAAAAATAGTAGATGATATGGAGTGGTAACATTGTGTTAAAGCTATAGTTGGTAATCCTGTTCAGAAAGACTTTTTGACTTTTTTACCGGGTGAAATGGTCCTTCCATTCTGAGAGTAGTCAATACATTATGTGTTGCTGTTCTTTTGTTGGATAGGTAATTATTTGTTTTGCTTTGGGGGATGGGGGTTGATATTTTCATGAACCATGTTACGTAGTCACGTCGGCTCTCCTCTGCTCCGCTGAGTTCTGGTCAGATGCGGGTTTAAGTTTGGGGAGGGGGCGTGGCTTCGAACGGAGCACTGACGGGTGAGGGAGGAGAGGTGGAGCTTAGAGGAGACTGTGCCTCTTTCACATTTTTGCTAGCTCTCCAAAATTACCAACCCTAGCACAGAATAGTATGACTATGATATCCATATGGTTAAAACTCAGTAAAACGTATTGCTTGTTAAATTATCTCTGTACATGATATCAAGATAAGTATGTTAACAGAAAATGAGCAAAGGTTTGCACAATTCTGAGCTTTACCAGTTTGTTCTAACTCTGTGTAAACTGTGTTTTTATACTAAACTCTAAGTGTGATTTAAGTGCAGAAGTATGGCTCCTAATAGTCATTTCTTTCGTTTTTGTAACCTTTTCCCAGATCAAACACCCACCCCCACCCGTTTCCTTAAGAATTGCGAGGAAGTTGGTTTGTTCAACGAGCTGGCCAGTTCTTTTGAACAAGATGATGATGATAAGAGAGCCAAGCACGCTGTAAGAAAAACAGATGATGTCTTTATCCGCTGTGTGCATGTTCATCTCTGCATGTTTTAATATGTTCAGAAACCAGAGAAGGTTTTTGCAGGATTCCATTATGTGAAAAACAAAACAGCCGCGTTGTTTTAGTTCCTTTTTTTTAACCTCAAATGCTGATTTAGACAAAAATTACATCTTGAAATTCCTGCCTTGCACACTTGTTATGCATCATTAGAATGTCAGTTGTTGTAGCAGTTTGTCGAGAGTCTTTTATTCAGATGCTGCTGTTTTATTGCGCTAAAAATGTGAGTTTTTGTTGTTACCAGCTGTGACTGCTAGGACTGTGTAATGATTTCTAACTTCCTTTTTCTATATACTGTCTTGTTTTGACCAAGAGAACTGAATTCTCTTCATTTCTGTGACTTCTTAGCTTCCTGCAGTCAACTCTGTGGCTTTGGACATGAGCCTGCAGACATCGTCAGACGTGAAGGTGAAGAAGGAGGAACCTGTGGAGGTGGATTCTTCGCCACCAGGCAGTCCCGAGTCAATATCTGGAAGATCAGACAGCAACAATGAGCCTGTGATTAAAGGAAAGGTAGTACACATGAAAGGAGGACGGTTTGCATGAGGGTACAGAGAGGATGGTGTAGCCTTGTCACTTATGACTTCAGTTTTTGTAAAAATAGTGATTAAAAATACCAGTGTTACTTCTTTAAAAATAAAAATAGGACTAAAATTTGAAAAATATGTTTGTTTCATTTCAAACGCCAAACTGTTAAACATGTTGCTCATCTCCTAGGACACACCACCAAGGAACTCAGCCCCCACCCCAACTATTGTACGACCCGGTTCTCTTCCACTACACTTAGGCTTTGATGCTCTTCATCCCACCATGCCGTCCCCCACCTCTGTCATCACACAGGCCCCACCTTCAAATCGCACTTTGGGGTGAGTAATATCATCTGTCTTTTGACCTCTGCTGACCTCAGATGCTTCATAATTATTTTTCCTGTACTGTTAGAAAGAAAAGCAAAGCAGGTTGATAAGTCAAACGCTGGATCACTTGTCTTATATGTGTCGAGCAGAACAAACATTCAGTTACATCATTTTGCTTTTCTGCTTTTTTAGTTCCTGCTTTATAGACACTTAGTAAAATGCAAGCAAATATATACATTTTCTGGCACTATAATGCAAAACAATGCCTTTATACTGTATAACTCTGGAGCTGCAAACCTGTAAATGCATCTATTGTTTTGCTCATTTATAGAAAATAATATAGATCAGAATAATCTTGTAATTGTTTCTCAATGGGGAAACTTGTATTTAATAGACATAATGCTGACTACAAGCATGAAGCATTAAAACATCTTTTTAAATCGTAACTTCTGGTAAGTATGTTCCCTTTGTGCATGCGTGGGTTTTCTCTGGGTACTCTGGTTTCCGAACACAACCATTTGGCTAACTGGTAACTCTAAATTGTCCCTAGGTGTGAGTGAGAGTGAATGGTTGTTTGTCTCTATGTGTCCCTGTGATGGACTTGGGACATGTCCAGGGTGTCCCCGGCCCCTTGTACTGTGACCCCCGTGACCTTGAAAGGAAGAAACGGGTTAAGATAATGAATGGTTGGATGGATGGAACTTCTGGTATTTTTGTTGTGTGACACTTTTCACAAACACACATTTTGTTCCCCTTGTTTTAGTTAGCTTTAAAAACAAATGTCAGAGAAAACCCAGAACGCTTGGCAATGATCAACTAAAACACGATCTATCTCTTAGGTCTGTTTTTTTTGTGTGTCTTTGCTGAATATTTTTGTCTCTGTTACTTAAGGACATCCCTCTAAGACACTGTTTTTCTGCAGTTGATGGTTATTTATATCTGCTACTTCTTCTTTTGTCCTCCACTTCACTTCTTCAGTTTTGCAAAACGTGTTAAGGACACAACTTCTTCAGCAGTGCGAATTCATATCACATCAACATTCTGCGAAATGTTATACCGTACGTGTGAATTTCGTTTTCAATAAATATGACTGTGTCGTTTTTTTTTTTCCTGTTTAGTTCACCAACCAGCCATTACCCGATGATGATGCTTCCCTCTGGTCAGCCAGTGCCGGTGCTCCCTGGTCCCGTACATATACCGTCTGTTATTAACGTAAGGCAGCCTGCTGTCTGTTAACTTTTAAGACAAGAAGTTGGTCAGGTTTTAATTTATATGTATTTATGCATCATATCTATATGGTGTGCAGCTGGCCCGACCCATGTGTATTCCTGGCATCCCTGGTCCCCCTCTGGGAGGAAGCAGCAGCGGCTCAAACTCCCCCTCTGGCTACAGCATCCACACAGAGGCCAAGATGGTCAGTTCTAGATTAGCTGTCTATTTTTAATCCCTTTTTATTTCTTCTTCTCTCTATCTTCACCCTCTAGGCTGAGTTTGTTCATCATCTGACTTTTAACTGCTGTAACTTGTTCATTTAACTCGTGCAACTCTATAACACAGTTACTGATATTCTCACACTCCTATTATCACACACAGAACTAAGGATGACATTTTATCTATATAAGCCTTGATTGCAACTAAAACATCCTTCAGTTCAGCCAAGTTTCAGCTCAGTTAAAATGTGCAAAATAAAACGCATTATTCAAATTATTGCATATTGCTTTGAAATCATTATTTTCTTCAGGACAAAGATAAATCTCACAGCAACATGGTCTGAAACTTGCCCCAGATGATGCAACGCCTCAAGAGCAAACTCAGTACAAAGAAGTTGAGGTAGATCAGGATGTCACATGAATATGCTGCAGGAAGAAAACTTACATAATTTTGGCTTTTCTACTATAAATACTTTTTCATCACACATTTCACCACTGATGAAGGACCATATTCAAGCAAATGTGAGCTTAAATTAGCTCTTAGTTTAAGCTATTCTTGCGTAAACTTGAGCTGAAGGGTGAACACAAACTAACTAACTAATGGCTTCTTCAAAGTCATGAAGCTCTTTTTATACTTTATTTTTGAAGGCACTTTGGTTTGGGAGTACTACTCCCTGAACTTGTTATTAACACACTTGTGAATGTGCTCCTGCAGCGTCTGAAGGCTGCCCTGTCCCAGCAGAGCCCATCAGGACAGAGTTTGGGGGTCATGGCCATGGGCAGCAGCCCCATGGTACCTCAGAAGGCAGAGCAGAATCAGCTGCTCGTCCAGCAACCAGACGCTCCATCACCGGCACAACCTCAGGTACTTCATTTTTCTAATATCTGACTGTTCTATGAAGAAGAAGAAAAAGTACTTTTTTTTAGGTTACCAAAAACATGTCGTACTCCATGCGGTTAAATCTTTGTTGGCTTTAAATAATAAAACGGTGACTCAAACTTGCCTTTTCTTTCTTGTCTCTCGTTCCCCTCGCTTTTCTGTCTGTCTGTCTCCATTTTCTCCTTCTAGGTATCTCCAGCGCAGCCTACAGGTGGGCGTCGACGACGGACGTTAGACGATGACCCAGATGAGAGACGGCAGCGCTTCCTGGAGAGGAACAGGGCGGCGGCGTCGCGCTGCAGACAGAAACGCAAACTGTGGGTCAACTCTCTGGAGAAGAAGGCCGAGGAGCTCAGCTCTCTGAACATCTCACTGTCGGTGAGTGGGTTTGGAGTGGGTAGATGGGGATGAAACGCACCGCTTACAGGCCTTCAACTAGTTTGGGAAGTTTGCAAGATTTATTCCAGATGAGCAATGTCAGATAAAGGACATAATGAATGGATTTAAAATGTTGTGTTGCAATTTTGAAATCTTGGAAGTCAGCATAACTTATATAAAATCATGTTTATGTTTTTTTCTTTTTTTCTTTCCTCTGTATACCGACTTTTTCCCTTTGACCTTTAAATGTTTTGGAGTCAAAACAGTATAAAGAACATTTTAGAGTTGAAATGTATTCAAACTCCATCAAGGGAAATAAAAGAATATATTAAAACATAATATTGGTTGTACAGTGTTACCAATAAATGGAGTGTGAACTATACTCTAGTTTCTTTGCTCTTTTCAGAATGAGGTGTCTCTGCTGAGAAATGAGGTGGCTCATTTGAAGCAGCTGCTGCTGGCTCACAAGGACTGTCCTGTAACAACCCTACAAAAGAAAACCGCCTACTTAGGTGAGATGCCGACCTACAAATTTTGTCTGTCCTTTAACCTACGTTGTGGTATTTAAATTTGCCTGATGAGGAAGCTTGATTGAAAAAAAACTTGTCAGAAGATCACATCTTTATTTTCAGTTTTATTGGCAGATCTGTTTAACTCAAGCTGCACCAGTAGCTGATAATATTGCAGAAACAAACATTATCTTCCAGCCGAGCACAATATAAACTGTTAGTGAGACTAAAATACAAGCAGGTTCTAAATATGCACAGTAAACACCTCCAACACCACTAATCAAAGTTGTATTTGTTTGCCAGCCTATTGGTTTTGATCTGCTTTTTTCTCTCTGTAGCCGCAGAAGAGAGTTTGAAAGACTCGTCAGAGCCCACAGGTTCCCCGGCCCCGGTCATTCAGCACAGTTCTTTGGCGTCGAGCCCCTCCACAGGGCATAACGGCCTGAGCTCCAGGGCTGCGGCTGAGGCCATGGCCATGTCTGTTCTGGCAGGGATGGGCCAGCACCAGAGGGCTGAGAGCGGACCCTCTCACATCATCATAGCTGCACAGTCTCAGTCTGCTGCCAGATGATGAGCAGCATCACTGCTGGCCCCAGACTTGGCTCGTCACCCAGGGGAAGAAAAGACTCTCCGCCTTCCTCAACTTTCAAGTCCAGATTTCACACCTCCTCCTCCATCCTTCTTACCTGTTTTAAATCTTCCTGCAGAGCCATGAAGCTGTGGCCTGGAGCTCAGCAGCCTTCTGGTAACGGACTGAGACTTTTAAAGGAGCTTCCTGTTCACTATGCCACAAACTACAGGGGCTGGACTCCAGTATCCCCCTCCCTTTTGGTCTTCCTGCTCCTCCCTCATCTCCCTCACTCAATATGATTTCTCACCAGACAAATGGACTGCATCGAGTAATCTGCCGTGATGAACCTTTCATGTGAAGACGTACAGCACAGTTTCAAACACAGTTGTTTCATATATAACCTCGATCAAAACGGATTTAAAACAGAGGGCTTTGCATCACTTTCAGCGAGGAGTAGTGCCTTGTGTTGCTAGACTCTAGAACCACGCCATCTCCCACACACCAATCATTTCACATCCACATTTCTGACAAACGGTTCCAGTTTGATGTGATCTCAACATGGACCTTATAGACACCACTTTATGGTCAAATGCATTAACTGTGTGTGTGTTTATTTTGTAAACCAAAACCTACGCATTTGCCTGCTTCAGATTTGATGCATTTGACTTTTTCTAATAAAGGACATGCAGCTATTTGCTATTTACTAATTGGCAAAACCTTTCAAAATTGTCTAAAAAACATTCGATAGCAGCTTTAATTTGGTTTAACCTGACCTAAAGGAAATAGAGCCTTTACATGTTTATTTTAAAAAAAGGAAAGCTGTTGTGGTGTTTGGTAAGTTGGTTTTCTTTTTTTTTAGATGCAATTTCTCTCTTGACTGTTTGTGCGTGTGGGTCCAGGACTTCTTGTAACTGCTATTTTCACACTTCTCAGGATGGCTGAACATCCTTGCTGCTCGATGGAAGTGTGATGAACCCTTTGAGTCTTTTTTTGCTTTTTACCAAACTTTAAACTAAGCCATATTTACACACACACACACACACACACACACACACACACACACACACACACACACACACACACACACACACACACA
>JAVKLF010000152.1:12218933-12232795 GCA_034783495.1 Millerichthys robustus | reverse complement strand
ATTATACTTTATATATTTTATATTATGTATTATATTATATACATTTATATCTTTTATATATAATATACTTTTATTGTTTATGTGTAGCTGTCTTCCAAAGTTTTATAAAGGCTTATAAGAGTTGGGCTAAGAATGGAGGTAAAAAATGGATGAATCTTTAGTTTTGGCACCACCTGGCAAGAGTTTTATCCAATTTGTAGAAAGTTTCTAAGTACGTGGAATATTTAACATATGCCTAATTTATACACACCTAAAAATGTTGTATCTTAAGTTTAAGATTGATTTTTGTGCCCCATCTGCAGGCCTGGTGCTCGTGGAGCTCCTCTCCCAGCCAGGGCCATCCTGTCCATGGGTGGGCTGAGCCACGGGGTCATCAGGGTCAACACAGAGGACAAGAACTCTGCTCTCACAGTTCAGGATGTGGGCCACATCATGCCTGGAGGTGAGCCGCTGCAGATGGTTACAGTCGTCTGTAAAGCAGCTGCTGTATTTGCTGTACATTATCTTTGTTTTTATAGAAGGAGAGCCTGAATGTATGCCTGGTAATGTTGTGACCTAATTGTGTGTTCCAGCACTGATGTGCATCGTGAAACCAGAAGGACCTCCCCAGCTGTGCAAGACTGATGAGATTGGAGAGATTGTGATCAGCTCTCGGGCTGGAGGCACGATGTACTACGGCCTTCCTGGTGTCACCAAGAACACTTTTGAGGTCTGTTAGAAAATAATGTTTAATGTTGCTATCCCAACAACAACATTATTTTAACTGGTAGAACAGAGTCTGAAATGTGTTGTGCTGATGGTATGAAACATCACTGTATGATTTCACTTGTAAATTGTGAACTGGAATCAGCTTGTCATTTAATGTTTTCTCAAAAATCATAAAATACTGGATTATTTAACATGTTAACAACATGAATCATAGGAATCAGTTTCCAAATCTTCCCAGTTAGTTTTATTGTTCTGTATGTTTTCTGTTTTGGAAATGCTCTTTTTTTTTCTTTAAACTATTTTTATATTTTGTTCTTTAGGTGATCCCTGTGAACCAGGCTGGAGCACCCGTTGGAGAAATTCCCTTCAGTCGAACGGGTTTGCTTGGATTTGTGGGGCCGGTAAGGAAGACTTTCACTGGTTCATTCACAGGAAAATATTTAGATGGATTATATAACAATGTGGATGTGAAGCGTTTAGAAAATGTTGCTTTCCTTCTTTTTTTCTTTTCCATTTTGCAAAGCATTAATGGTGATAACTACTTGCTGAAGTAAAAATATCTGCTCCACAGGGGAGTCTTGTGTTTGTTGTGGGGAAGATTGAGGGACTCCTGATGGTGAGCGGACGGCGCCATAATGCTGACGACCTGGTGGCCACTGCTCTGGCTGTGGAGCCTGTCAAAACAGTCTACAGAGGAAGGTATGACAACGCCTGACCTCTCTTAGCTACAGAGAAGCTACAGTTCTATATATACAGTTCTATATACTATATATTCTTGTAGGTGGGCATAAATCCCCATGAAATTGATTTTTATTTGTTACAAATCTGTTTCTGTGTATAAATCTATAAATGAATAAATAATTTACCAACCTAATGTTTGTGCAAGGTATGTTTTTGTTCACAGCTCCTTTTTGTCACCTGTGCAGGATTGCTGTCTTCTCAGTGACGGTGTTTTATGATGAGAGGATAGTTGTCGTGGCAGAACAAAGGCCTGATGCCAGTGAAGAAGACAGCTTCCAGTGGATGAGTCGGGTACTGCAGGTAATTTATATGTTTGCTTTTTTCTCCCTGAATTAAAGAGTGTAAGCTTTGTGCTCATTGAACTGTATGACCTATTTGTATTACTTGTGTCCTCTGAAGGCCATCGACAGCATCCACCAGGTTGGCCTTTACTGCCTCGCTCTTGTCCCAGCCAACACCCTCCCAAAGACACCACTAGGGGGCATCCACATCTGCGAAACCAAGCAGAACTTTTTGGAGGGTAACCTGCATCCCTGCAATATCCTGATGTGTCCACACACCTGCGTTACAAATATGCCCAAGCCTCGTCAGAAACAGCCAGGTGAGCCATCCAAGACATCAGCTGAGCTTAAAATATAATCATCTGTGTCATGTAATGAAATCACAAGTTTTAGATTTTAAAAGCAAAAACTGTACCACATTCAGTTTGGCTGCTATCCACCTTGTTTAGTAGTAAGGTAATGTTTTTGTTGAAATCATATTCAATATGTGCATCTTCTAGTCAGTACTTTCACATAAAGTGGGGAAAGTAAAATGTGGCTGAAGTTTTATCAGACCATTTGACTTCTTTAAAGAGAATAGTAGCTGAATATACATTAAGTTAATTTTTGCTTTTGGAAAGTCAGTCTCTGAGTATTTGCTCTGTTATTATTGTGACTTGTTCACTGTGTTCTCTGTTGATGATGGTTTCTCTGATTCTTCCTGTTGTTTTTAGTGGATGTAGGTCCTGCTTCGATGCTGGTCGGCAACTTGGTTGCGGGGAAACGAATCGCCCAGGCAACCGGCAGAGAGCTGGGTGTGGTGGAGGATCAAGATCTCATCCGAAAGGTACTACCTCACAAAGTAGATCACACGTTCCCTGATTTTACTGTTACTATAGGATGATAGCATGGGGTTATAGAGCTCAATCATTTTTAGTGCCTTTTTTAATGCAGTTTAATGCAGCAAGACTTGAAATTTGTGTACATGCCTGTATTGTTTACACTTTGACAGTTAAACAACAATATCTGTCAGCATTTATAATGCAGTTATTATATTATATGCTATATTATAGAAAACAGAAAATTACAAAGCTAGTTTTTGATAACATTTAGAAAAAATATCTACCCATTTTTCCATTTTCTCATTAAATTGTACATTTTTTTGGATTTTAGCAAGATGTGAAACTAATGGAATTGAAACTGTTCAAATTAAACTGATGGATCTCTTGGATGATACACTGCATGGATCATCCGAGTTAAAGATGGCCCTGAATCTGTCAGGGGAAATGGATGCTTATGTTTTATGCTAAACCTGTGTTGTTGTTTTGCCTTTGCTCGGGTTGGGCTTTAGCTCTGTATGTGGCCCACCATGATGGTAAGGTTCTAGTCTGGCCCCGTCCCGTCTCTGCTTCTGCTGCTTCTGTCAGTCATGTGCTTCTGCAGCTGTGATCTACCTGACGGCATCTAATAACAGCTTGAGCCAATGAGACGACAGTCCAGACTGGCTCCTTTGCCAGCAGGGGTCCACACAATGACTTTGTCATATACTTAATGATTTACATATAAAGTCAGGTTTTAAATTTTTTAATTTAACAGATTTGACAGATGATGTGCTCACAGAGGTCCGCTCTTTGATTTAAACACAGAACATGTTTGTATATTTTTATCTGGGAGCATATTGGTGTGCACCTCTGCTTGCTGTGATCAGTGAGACACTCCCATGTGTTGCATGGCTTCACGAGTGGTCGAAGCAACCGAGCTGCATGACGTCCCTCCTGATTCAGAGCACGATGTGTTGTCTGACTGAGAGAGTTGATGTCACAGAGGATGACTCTGATAAATGATTTAAGTGAGGAACGTCAGAAAAGCTGCTCAGTATTGTTTGTGTGTTCAAAAAACCTCACTTCCTTTTATCTGTGGTCTGATGTTTATGCGTCCTTTTGGCTGTAAAGACACTTTTGGCCTAAATGTTCTCTCCTGTCATGTCTGGTACTCTGCAAAGTTCTTCCACTTTTTGCAAGAATTGTAGAAACAATTTGTTACTGTAATACTAGCACCTTTGATCTGGCAAACATTTTAAATGTTATAGTTTGAAAGGCTCATAGTATGTAAGTTTTTCCACAGATGTTAAATTCACCTCTAATGAGGTGTAGAACCTGACTATGACCTTATAATAGTTATTTTAGGGACTTCTGTGCTCCTGACAGGTCAATAGCAGGACAGAATATCTTTGACTTGTTTTATAATATTTTAATTTTTCTTTACTACTCAAATTAAGTGATTTATTTCATTCTAGAGTCAGATTTAGGCTGTTTGGTTGATAGCTAGGATTTTTTAAACCGTTTTTGTATTTAATGTTTTTAATAGATTATAGTTTGCCAGTAGTGTAGCTTTTTGTCCAGAGGAAAGGCTGATTGTCTAACCTTTCTAGAAATGAATTGTGTTTAGAATTATACTGAAACCCTTCTTTTCAATGAATATTTTCTTGCAAAATTTATTTTACTTTAATATGAAGTTCCACATGTCCTTTCACGTTCTTTTGAACATTTTTTCAGCACCAGTTTTTGTCTGAAGCTCTGCAGTGGAGAGCCCAAACTGACCCAGACCACGTTCTTTATGTGCTGCTGAATGCCAAGGTAGGTTTATCACAGATACACACAGATCTACAGAAACTTGGTCTGAGAAATCTGTTAATAAGGAGCTACTGAACAAGTGCTGAACAGGGATCATTTAGTTTTTTGTTTTTTTTAAGCGGTTGGAAATGTTGAGCAGGATCATTTTTGTTGCAGGGCGTAGCCGTATGCACAGCCACTTGTGCGCAGCTACACAAGAGAGCAGAAAAAATCACGGCCACCTTGATGGAAAGAGGAGGCCTCAACACAGGAGACAATGTGGTGCTGCTTTATCCCCCAGGTGAACATGCAGATTCACACAGCCCACATTATTACAGAGTGCCATGGAATAAAAATGGAAACATTCTTTTTTTATGTGACATTCCCAAGGTTTTCACAGTGTCTCTCTCTTTGCAGGTATTGACCTGATTGCTGCCTTCTACGGCTGCCTCTATGCAGGGGTCATCCCCGTCACAGTGAGACCGCCTCACCCTCAGAATCTGGCTGCTACTCTACCGACAGTCCGTATGATCATCGACGTGAGTCTACATAGCCCCAAATCACAAAAGATTATAAGATTAGATTTTACTTAACCTTGGAATGTCGGTCCAAATTTTAAAGTCACCATTAGTCACTGAAGCCCACTCTTTAATATATCTGTATAGCAGTTTTAACATAACTGTTATAGTATTTAGATTATATTTAAACTTCATTTACTTCTGCTGTTGACTCCTGGAACTGATTTCCCTGGAGGGTTTTAAACACAATTTGACCTCATATATCAATAAACTATCAATAATTAAATCTTTGTGCAGAAACATGCTATGACGACTTTTTTTCCCCAGTAAAAAAGGCACAGTGTTTGTTTTTCTTACATATAAGTGTGTTTTTGTGGTGGTTCACAGGTTAGCAAAGCAGCTTGTATCCTCACCACTCAACCCCTCATGAGAATTCTCAGGTCCAGGGAGGCCGCAGTCAGCGTCAATGTCAAAACATGGCCAACGATCATTGATACAGGTACTAAACTCTGACATCTGCTAAATTAGAACTGCTTTGGGGCTGTAATTTGTCAGCAGGCACAACATGAGGGAATCTAGCTGTGTTGAGATTTATCTTGTGCACTCCGTGGTGTTTATGACCCAACTCTGCATCTTATTAGTTGTTTTTTCTGCTTAATAACTAACTGAATGTAGATCAAGGTTTGCACCATAGTTTCAAATGTGTAGATATATTTGTTGTCATTTCCTTAAACATATGTGTAATTTATATTTGTGACACTTGTAAACTTTCTTGTGAAATGTTTTGTCTGAGATTAAAACAGCTTTTTACACCAGGCAATTGAATATTTGAAGTGTATACTTATTTTTGATAAGAGGATTTGAAAAACTGATTTTTTCCCCTGCGTTGCCAGATGATCTCCCCAGAAAGCGACCTCCACACATATATAAGCCTCCTACAGCCGAGATGCTGGCCTACCTGGATTTCAGTGTATCCACCACAGGCATGCTGACTGGAGTCAAGGTGAATGTTAAACACAAATAATTAACTTCAGTCACATCTTTGTCTTAACTGAGCAGAATATTGTCTTCGTCTTATTCTTTTTTGAAAAAGCGAAACCTTGAACCATTTTCTAGGAAAACTCCAAATACTGAGTTTTGCTACTGAACAAAGACTCATTGCTGAATAATTTCATTTATTTGTTCTGCAGCATTCAAGGTGTTTAGAAATGCAATCATGCTGTTTCACAAGAGTGTACTAAAATTTTTTAATTATATTTTTTTAGATGTCTCATGCAGCGGTCAGCACTCTCTGCCGCTCCATCAAGCTGCAGTGTGAGCTCTACTCGTCACGCCAAATAGCCATCTGCCTGGATCCGTACTGCGGCCTGGGCTTCGTTCTGTGGTGCCTCTCCAGGTTGCAAAAACACACAAAACATCACTTTTTGTTTTTCTTTACAGATCTCTTAGCTCTTGCAAACATAATATAGCTGCTTCAATGAGTGTGTTTTCGTTTTCCAGTGTTTACTCAGGTCACCAGTCCATCCTTATTCCTCCACTGGAGCTGGAAACCTCGCTGCCTGTGTGGCTGAGCACACTCAGTCAGTACAAGATCAGAGACACTTTCTGCTCCTACTCCGTCATGGAGCTCTGCACCAAAGGCCTGGGCACACAGACGGAGATGCTGAAGGTCAGAATCAAACTATTTGCTTTGATGTCAGAACACTTGTTTTTTTTCTTTGTCAGCCTCAGTCTACGGTTGCCTTTGACCTTTGTGTGTGTTCAGGCGCGGGGTGTGAATCTGTCCTGCGTGCGGAGCTGCGTGGTGATAGCGGAGGAGCGGCCTCGTCTCGCTCTCACGCAGTCCTTCTCCAAGCTCTTTAAAGACCTTGGCCTTTCACTGCGAGCTGTCAGCACAGCCTTCGGTTCCAGAGTGAACCTGGCCATCGGCCTGCAGGTGGGTTTCAAACCAGCACCCAGGGAACTGCAGTGGTTTCCTCCTTGATTTCATTCGTTTTTTATTTATGTGCTAAAAGCAGCTAATATTTGCTCTCTATGCCACCAGGGCACTTCTGGACCAGATCCCTCCACTGTTTATGTTGATATGAAGTCCCTGCGTCATGACAGGTCAGACTGAAGAGTCCAGTACAAACCCAGACCCTGTTATTGGAAAAATCAACACTGGGTATCTTTCAGATCAATCCAATGTTTTATTTTTTTCCATTTGTCTGTCAGGGTGAGGTTGGTGGAAAAAGGAGCACCACAGAGTCTTCCACTCATGGAGTCAGGCACTGTAAGTGGTGTTTGTTAAACTTATTGAAATTATGCTCTGATTGACCTCCAGAGAGGTAAGTAAATTCTCCGTGTTGTAATAAATGTTCAACTATCATTTTGTATTTTTCTTTTCCACCTTAAAGATTCTGCCAGGAGTTCGGTGTATTATAGTCAACCCAGAGACCAGAGGCCCGCTGGGAGACTCACATCTTGGGGAGGCGAGTTTGCAAAAACGATCAGAGGGGGACATGTTATCTCTTTTATTTCAGTGTATCTTACTCTTTTAGTGTTTTTAGTATTGCCTAAAATGAAAATAGTTTATAAGCAGAACTAAGCTTAGTTAGAATTTGACAGTTCATTCTTTCCAATTAAGCTTGGATTTAGAGCACAAATTGAAAAAGTTTCCCACCGTCCCCTCCCTGTCTGTGTAGATCTGGGTGAACTCCCCCCACTGTGCCAGTGGCTACTATACCATCTATGGAGAGGAGAGCCTGCAGGCCGATCACTTCAACACCAAACTCAGCTTCGGGGATCCTCAGACTCTTTGGGCTCGCACCAGCTACCTGGGTTTCATCAAAAGAACTGAGCTGTTGGACGCAAGTGGAGGTCAGGACAGTTGTGAAAACTGACCTTAATCAGTGGCTTTGTTCAGTTTAGTTTTATATTTCTTACTTGATTAAATCTGGGTATGATGAGTAAGAGAAATACTTTTTTCTGCCACAGATCGCCATGATGCCTTGTTTGTGGTGGGTTCTCTGGATGAAACCCTGGAGTTGAGGGGGTTGCGTTATCACCCTATTGACATCGAGACGTCTGTGTCTCGAGCCCACCGCAGCATCGCAGAGAGGTGAGGGTCTTTATTCTGTTGAATGTTTTCAAGCAACAACAGTGATAGAGCTATTGACTGAATTCTCTCTGTACTGTCACAACAGTGCCGTGTTCACCTGGACCAATCTGCTGGTGGTGGTGGCAGAGCTTAGT
This sequence comes from Millerichthys robustus, assembly GCA_034783495.1. Taxonomy (NCBI): domain Eukaryota; kingdom Metazoa; phylum Chordata; class Actinopteri; order Cyprinodontiformes; family Rivulidae; genus Millerichthys; species Millerichthys robustus. The sequence continues at coordinate 12,224,722 of JAVKLF010000152.1, read as the reverse complement.
GGCTCAGAACAGGAGGCCTTAGACCTGGTGCCTCTGGTCACCAATGTGGTTTTGGAGGAGCACCACCTCATCGTTGGGGTGGTGGTCATTGTAGACCCCGGCGTGATTCCCATCAACTCCAGGGGAGAGAAGCAGAGGATGCACCTGCGTGACTCTTTCCTGGCGGACCAACTTGACCCCATCTATGTGGCCTACAACATGTGAACAACTTTCAGAAACTGATGCAGAAAACTGAGCCAGGACCTGAGAAGACATGAGGGACACGGATACGGAGAAGTGCACAGTAGCAACGTCAACATAAACATTTAGAAGAATTGAGCAATGTGGGAACACAGGGACAGTACTGTAAAGACAAAACGCTTCCCTCTTAGAAACAGTTTTTTTAGTTTGCTTCCACCTGCTCAATCGCTGCAGCCCCAGGTTCACAGAGATTTTGAAAAAACAAAGATGATTTCTTTCTCTTCACTTGAGAGGAAATGCATCCTTCACCTGGAAGAAATTAGATCTTCATCTGCTGTCCGAACCCCACTTCTTACACAGCAGTGAAATCATTTTTTTAGAAGTCTTTTTATTCACACACTCTCCTTAAAGAAGACTTTAAAAAATATTCCTTTGCCACCAGCTTTTTTTTTTTTTTGCTTTGCTTTTAGTTTTTGCACCTCTTTATTCTTAAAGTCAGGGGAGGGACGCTTTGTAACGTCCTCCTTGCCTTGCACGTCTTTGCACGTCTGGCTCCATGTCCTGTCTCACCTGCCTCAAAAAGGACATCCCACTGCCTACATCTGCTGCTTCTGCGAGAGCAACTCCACATCAGTATTAAAAGTGCCACAAAGCAAGTCCCCCTCCCGCAGCGGAGGTCCGGGGTTTCTACCAGGTGCACAAAGACTCTCACCTCTACAGACCGTATTTACCAGCAGACGCGGCGTCAGCATTCATTCATTCATTTCAAAATGTCTGAAAAATACGCTTGAATTACTTGTTGATGTGGATAAACGAACAATCCTCATAAACATGCAGACCTGGATAGTAAAAAAAAAAAAAAAGTTCCTCTTCGGTGTGCAGAGGGCTAGCTACATTAGATTGTATAATTGTGATAGTACTAATAATTTTATATTCTGAAGCACCAATAATTTTCAGACCAGTGTCTGCAGCTGTGCCTGGTGTTTGAGTGCATGTTAACTGGGAATGGAGTCGATGTCTAAGAAAACAACAACAACAACAACAAAAACCCTGACAAACCAAGGAGACTTAAAACAGTGATTGATTTTAATGTTCAGGCTGGTTTTTAGCTCTAATTTGTGCCTCTCATCAAAACTTAAATACTGAATACCTGATGGTATTCCTAATACTGTGTTAAAATGCTTTTTATGACAATTTTAAAATTATCTGGTCCAAAAACCACTCTGAATACTGCTGCTTTTAGACACGTTTAAATATCATGTTGTCATGATATAACACGTGTTCTCTTCTAAGGACCCCAGTTCATGCCAACCATCGACATCATCATCATCTTTGTGTGAGTCTTGAATTATTACAAGACCCTCTGAGATATAAGGAAGCTCTTTTGAGGAAGCCAGCTAACATTTGGATTAACTATCTCAGATATCACAGTCAGAATGTAAAATCTTTCGTTTCTCTGAGTTAATTTATCGTTCTAACATGTTAAAGTGACATTTCAAATCTTTTGACGTTTGGAGTTCTGTAGAAACGTTACTGACAAAAAAAAACCATTATGTAGATAGTTCTTCGGACAACTTTACTTTGTAGAAACAGAGTTTGATTCTGACCAGATTTGTGAGCTAACTGCTGGTCTGAGAAGAGCCAGGACCGTAAAACAACTTTAATCTCAAAGATTATATTGTAGTTTTTACAAACACTGTTTTATAAACCTTAGCATTGCCGTCATTGTTGCATTAAACAATGATGCTGGTAGAAATATAATATTCCTACTGGAGCGTCTCAAGGTGCACTTGAAGAACTACAGCTTCCTGCTGCAGCTAATTGAGCCTGGTAATAACTTAATATTAATATGAAAATAACATTTTCATTTAAAGTTAACAGCTATGTAGAGGTTTATAAAATAGAGTTTGCATGAAAAGCTATGAAAACCACTTTGATCTTATTCCCATTCTAACTAGCTGTTCGATCCAATCAGTTAAACTTTCTTTAAATTGAGGCTGTTTAAAAAGCTAACTACAACAGGTGAGATATTGTTCAGAATCTTTCTACTTCAAAACTGAATTGTGGCTGTAAGGAAAGAATGATTTGAAAGATGAGTCAGTGAAATTAGAAACACAAAACAGGTTTTGTGATGTTAGTTTTTAGTATGTGATACGTTCAGTGTTTTATTACGTTTCAGGAATAAAAAACAATTTCAGATACGGAAACAGGAAGTTGAGATGTCAGCTAAAACGTATGTTGATGTGGAAACTTTAAGGTTTGTTGAAATGTTTTATTTAAGCAGGTCGATCTGCAGTTTTAACTACAAATGACCAGATGTCGGTGCATCATCAGTCAATCCCATCCACACTCATCCAGTCAGCTGTTTGTTTTCAGTTAAAATATTAAATGCTAAAAAGAAGCTCTGATAGACAACAATAGAAATGTGAACTTTTGCAAACACTTTTAAACACATCTGATGAGTTTTGTATCAAATGTTGAAATTTAAGTTTAGCAAACAGGTCATTTTTTTAATCCAAATGGTTATGTTTTTAGAATTCTGAACATACTTTCACAACATTTGTTTGTGTATATGCATCATTAAATTAAATCAATTTAAAATTATACTGGGTGCTGATTCTCTCAAAGATCTGGCTCCTATAAGAGGCACAAACCAGTTCTGTCAACAGAGCTCCTAGATTAAATTTGTTCATCTGTTTGAGAGCAGAAATTCAGCAGAACATTAAAGCTTTTTTTATGGTACATGACTTCTGAACGTCTTCAAAAGAAGGTTGAGATAAATCCTATATGACGCAATTTAACATCACTGTTTTACTGACAGATTCTGAAACAAGCTGCTAACTTTCAGCCCTACAGCCAATTTGGTAAACATCAGAAGGCAGGTCAGTGCCTTTTACCTTGGAGACGTTTCTGATTACGAGCTCCCGAGCTTTCTCATAAAGAAAATGACAAAGAAAACTTTGCCTTACTGAATCTCTGGAACACCAAACACCCTCACATCTCTCTTTTTTTTAAAAAAGGACTGCATTTTTAGGTTTGTCCAGCCTTTCTTTGTATTTATTTTTATCAAAACATTCTCAGCATTTAAGTCGATTCCTTCCAAATGTCTGTAACTCTGAAGGAACAAAATAACCAGGAGCAAACCTGCAGAATTCTTCTTTAAACGAAAGGAACTAATTGGTAGTTAGGATTAAAATGTCTGTGTACTGTATTTTAGACGTCAAATACTGTTTTCCTAGTGTTATTGTGTACATGGAGGTGGAGTCTGTAGATAAAAACTTGACTGATCTTTCATATTTGACATTTTTCTGCAGTTAAATGACGTCAAATTAAAAAAAGCAAACAGGGAACAGGTTATTTGGGCAGAAACAATGCACTTTCCCAATATCATTTTATGTACAGTTGTGTGTTTGTGTGTGAGAACGAGAGAGAGAGAGAGTGAGTGTGTGTTCAGTTTAGCAATGATATTTGGTTTTTATGGTGCAACAAGTTTTATCTTTTGTATGGAATCAATTCCAAAATATTAAACCTTTTTTAAATTCTTTTTCTTTTCTAATGTCGCCACCACTGTATTTGTTAGCCTGTTCATCCAGAATTGGGATTTTTAATATATTTTCTAGAGCTTTCATCCATGTTCTCCTGATGTGATTTGCATTTGGACCTGCACAACTTCTGCAAAACAGTAGGTTCTAATTTAGAAGCAGCTCGGCACACCGACCGCTGAGGACACGAACGCCAGCCAGTAATTTGGTTACTCATGAATAACTGTGTGATAATTGCTTTGTCGCTACCGTTTCACTCCAATGACTTTTAATAAAGTTTTATTATTTCATTCCGGCCTTCAAGCCTTTCCAATAGACGCTGGTGCTATTCAATAAGCCGTAGGCAGATTTCTGTCCTTCAGTCTCTCTGAAAGCCTTTACAGAGAGTTCTTAAAGGTTTTCTCTTACTTTCACTTTAAAATTGGTTCATTTTTTTATTATCAACTCTGATATATGATGCAAAATCTCTCTACAGGAAACTGGACACAGACAATGCAATGTTATGTTACTTTTCATTATTTTTTCCATCTGAATATTCTGTTTTCAAGTTGTGCTGAAACTTTTGAAATGTCCAAAGTTCTTCTAAGCACAAGATGTAACTGTACAGGTGTGGTAACAAAAAAAAAAAGAGAGAATTTCTCATGCACAGAACTAGAGAAAAGAAGGCCACACTGTATACCTCAACAACAATCTGTTCACTATGCATCATGGAGCTGCAGCAAAACCCCATTCTGGACTAAGAGTCAATGGTGCGAAAAACTTCTAACATGTCAGACAAAAACACTGTCACGTTGTCACTGGATGTGTTTCATGTCAAATAAAAAAAATGCTTTGTCAGATTTCTGCTGCTGCTGCATTTTTTTTTTATTTTTAGCTCGTCCAGAAAAGCTTCAGCTGCTTGATTAAAAACAAGAAATCCCATCTTTCTACCACGAGATGTTGCTGTTTCCACTTCAGCCAAAAGAAAAATGAACCATCAACAATGTCAGCCCAGTTTCTGTTTCACGTTTGTAAATTCATATTTATATTCTTTACAACTGGTTGACATGCACTGAACGATAGTTTCGCATGTTTCAGATCACATTTTTGCAGTGAATGTCTTAAACATTCATTTTGTCAGCTTTCTGCAAGTTTATATAAAAGAAAAAGAAGCTTTAGTGTTAAACTAAGAATGAAAACATTATTGGGACTCCAGAAAAAATATAAGCTCAGCAATGGATGCTTTAATGAATGTTTAGCCTTTAAATATTTATGGCAAGAAATCTGCCTTTGAAACGTCCATAAATGGAAAAATGTCTTACAAGACCGTGGGGTTTGTGTATGTGGCGATATTTACTAGTGCTCCTATTCACTTTTTGTTTATCTTTTTTTTAATCTATATAAAGAGCTATAAACTGCTTAAAGTCTAAATAAAATTAACTTTATAGTTTATAACTATTTATATAAACTTTTAAAAAATTTGTATTTGCAGAAATTATCTTCAAAAAAAGCAAGACAATTTCATCATTAAGCTACAAAAGAAGAATCTGTGCAACGTTCAGGTGTGCCTGTGGTTCAGCATTTATTACTGACAGATTGGAAGTTTTCAGAGCAGCCCCAGAGACAGACTGAGCAACACTGGGATCAGTTTTCTGTTTAGTCCTTGTGAATCAGAAAATGATGCAGATGACGCGTCCTGATTCTCCGCCAGCCAGTCTGCGAACCTACTGGTCTTTGAATACACCCCGGGCTTGAGTGGAAATCCGCACCCCACTCCGAAGCTCGTCACTCCCACCACATAGAACCTGTCTTCGTCCTCACTGTAGCACTGCAGGGGACCTCCGCTGTCCCCCTGTGTTAAAGCACCACCGCTGCATTAGAGGTGCGTTTTAGAGCTCTAAAGCAGATCCATCAAAAATACTCCGAACCTGACAGGTGTCGACACCTCCACTGTCCCGTCCAGCGCAGAGCATGTTCTCTGTGATGATGCCATCGTACCAGGTGGGCTGGTTACACCGATTTCTGTCGAGGAGCTCCAGTTCAGCTTCCTGCAGTCTGTCCACCATCTCTCCTGCAGAACACACACAC
>JAVKLF010000152.1:12208659-12218833 GCA_034783495.1 Millerichthys robustus | reverse complement strand
TACACCGATTTCTGTCGAGGAGCTCCAGTTCAGCTTCCTGCAGTCTGTCCACCATCTCTCCTGCAGAACACACACACTGATATACTGAAATGAATCCACATCAACAAATTTCAGATCAAAGTCTAAAGATCTGAACCAGGTTGTGATTTCTAAAAATCCACTCCTCTGTGAATAATCATTTACTCTGACTGTTTCTGTGTAGCTGCCCACTCCTGAAAGGTGGGTGATAATGTATATCATAGCCTGTTGGGGAGGCATGTGAGAATGTGTGAATTTATCTGACCCACCTTTGTAGGAGGTGCTCCCCCATCCGGAGATGAAGCACTGGGTGAAGTTCAGGCTGACCTCATGGTTCCCATTAAGAGGTGTGCAGGCCGGCTGGATGTGATCCGTGAAGTTGAGAGGAGAGCTGAGGAGCAGCAGCGCCACATCGCTGTCAAACGTGTCTGGGTTGTAGTCCTCATGGATTATGATTTTTCTGATGGGGCGGATCTGAGCGTAAGGTCCAGGATCGGACAGCACGGTCAGTCCCACCACCACGCGGAAATAGCTTTTGTTGATCTGCCTGAACACAAAACAGAATGGGTCTGATTCACTGTGAGGGAATTGTTCAGGTCTTTGTTTCACCTTGTTTTCCACAGATTTGTTTGCTTTTAGAAAAAATAGTCACAGACAAGTTGTCCTCTTTTGAATGCCACTGGTTGTTTTGAGCACTTTGTTTTTACTTTCTTGTTATTTATGGTCACAGACTAGTAAGGTAAACTACTGCAAAAGTCTTAATTTAATCCTCATTTCTTCATATTTTGCTTTCAAGCAGTGAGACATGCTTGTGATCTTTTAAAGTGGTCTTGATCAGTATGTTTTCAGAAGTTTTTCTTTGAACTATTGCCACAGAAGCAGAGAGGATGCAGTACCTGACCGTTTTCAGATGAATGTTTTTTTAAGCCTATTTATTATTCAGGTATCAAAAAGCTTGATACAGTTTGATACAGAAATGATTTAGAATAAATTTTGATCAGGATCACTTGCAAAGATTAGAAAGGAATCTGGCTCCTTGGAGGAACAGCATATCACAGATGTGGTGGTTTAAAATATTTGCACAGCACTGTAAACAGGATGCACACTGTGTTTCAGACCAGTTTTACTCACAGGTATCTGTAGAAGCAGTGGGCGGCGCTGAGCACCCAGAGGCTGTTGATGACTGTTCCACCACAGTAGTGACTGGACATGATCTGGAGACTGACCTGCCAGGGCCAGGCCCCCTCTGGGGCTTCTCGCCCACCCACAATACGAGACACATCCGGGCGCCCAACCAGAGTGCGCTGCCCACAACCTTATCGACAAAGTCAGAGAAAGTTTTCATGTCAATTTTAAAACAGGAAATGTGTTTAACAGATGTTGACTAAGTGTGGCACTATATTTAGCTATTACATAAGTAAACATAACATTATAAATAATAATATCCACAAGGTAAATTTTAGTCAGGTGATTTTTGTAACTCAGACAGATGCTGATCTTATTTAATCACCTTTTTACAGAGATAATTACAATTTCTGTTGATCAGCATTTAAAGATGACACTCGTAACTTTAAAATAAAAAAAAACTTGTTTGTATATGTTTGTTATTTGTTTAAATTCAGATAAAACAGATAATATGCACAAGTAATCCTTTAATACATTTACAAAAACTTATCTGATTGTGTACTCAACAACATTCATGTTTGCTCTAAAATATTTTTTAAACAGTTGCTGGACGAAGTATCGCGAGATTTCATTCTCTGCCGTTTGTAGTTGTGGGTTGAAAGACGCACACACCCAATGTTTGTAAAACTTATTCCATTATAACCCTTTTCTATTTTCTAAAGTGAATTAAGTGTGGCATCCATTTTGACTTGGGTTGAGTCCAAAATTTATCAATTCTAGGTCAGAACAGCAACAGTTTATTGACTTTCACGATTTTGCTAACAGACTGCTAACAGATAGCCTAGTTGACTGTAGCAGATAATTCCAAAGTTTTAAATAAATATTTAGGCCTACAGCTCACAAAACTGTTAGCTGATCCAATTGTACTTTACTCTATAAAGACTTACCAAGTTGTAACCATTTTTATGTTCGATAGCTGACGATTAGCCTCGGTCCAAAACGAACACGTTCACGGACACAAAGACGACTACATTATCGCTCATCCACAAACGTCTTAAAAAAAAAAAAAAAGCTTATTATTTTGTTTTAACTTACTGCGCTGTGCTGAAGTTGTCTCAGTCAAATACAGGACACTCACGAGCAGGACAAGAAGCTTCATTCCCGTTTGAACTCTACCTTTAGAGCATTTTTTTTCTAAATTATTTTTTTAACCGCAAACCCCAAAATTCTTCCACCTGACGTTGGTGACGTCATGCAGGGACAATTGGTACTGAAGCAGGCGATACATTGGTTCCAGAGGGAAATCAAAGCAGTGGCATTACTGCATTACAACCTTATTAAATAATTAAATCCTAATTAATCAAATTGAAGACGTTAAATAAACTAATCAACTAAATTAAATAACAAAACATTTTCCCTTTAATCTTCCTTTTTCCATACTGTAGAATTAACTGAATTAACAAGCTTGTCACAGGTGGGAAATGGTGTCCAGCTGTATAGACTTGAGCACAGATGAGTCCATGAATGTTACTGTGAGGCCTGAAGTGACAGCAGCTGACACTGAACACACCCCTGTGCCTGATGATGGTGCTCTGCAGAGGATGCTGGGTGTTGTCCAGTGTGGTCACCGGCTTCTCAATGTCTTCTTCAATTTTAGCAAATGACTAACATACAACTAACGAGAAGCTAAAAGTAAAGCAACAGGCTACAACTAAATGTAAGGGAGATAAATATGGGGGAAACAATGTAGCCTAAATAAAGTTATTTTTAAAGCATAAAAGTTGTAAAAACCAAATGCCTTAGGATCTAGCTTCATAAACCAGCACATAGATTGAAAAAATAAAACAAACAAAAAATAGAAAAATAAAAAACAGGAAAGGGATGTGTTATTTCATCTTAATAGTTGGCTATAAATAAATTTGTGATTTTTCTGAGCACCAGTCCTGCAGTGGCCTCAGACTGGATGAGACTAAACTCGGAACCAAGGCGTGTCCGCTCATCAGCACTCTTCATCTCCTTCAGGCGCTGAAAAAGTGGGTCTCGTTTGGGGGGCTTACAGGCCTCAGTGACCTTTAGGATCGGAAGGGCCGACACTCCCTCCACATTTCTGAGAGTCATCAATTATGCAGGGAAGCTGCTGCTGCTGCTGCTGCTGAAGGGGGGGAGAGAGCAGCAACAATATGGCGACAACCGCAGTTTCTCCCCGAGCTTTCCCGCATCTGCAGTCCTGCCACGGCTCTCCGGATTCACTGTAACCCACATAAAGTGAGTATGTTTCATTTTGATGATGTCCGAAGGGAGTGGAAGCGCTGACGGCTGAGAGCGGATGGTCTGTCGGTGTCGTTTTTCTTTCTTTCTTTTTTGCGTAAAGAACCCCCCCAACCCCCAAATGTCGCAGAGCTGCTCACGGCCCCGCGTCTTTTTCTGGAGCAGGATGGAAGCAGAGGGTGTCAACTGAGCACAACTCGGCTTAGACCAGAGCTGGGATGTATATATCTTTACCAGTTAGTCGATGTGGATTGCAAGATTGCTGCAATTTTTTCTTGTCGAGCACCTTTAGGCGTTTATGATGGGGGAATGGGTTTCAGTCAGGGCGCAGTTTGACTTCTCCGGAACGAAAAGCCTAAAAAACACAAACAAATAAGAATTTTTAATAATCCCTTTTGGTATTTTTTTTAAATAAAGATCCGGACCACAGGATGATGAAGTTAAGACAAAAGGCTTCAGAAAAAAAGCTGACATCGTGTAAGTATCTCATCATCTTGATTTAAGACATGTCTCCAGGTGATCTCGGTGTTTGTCAGCGCCATAACCCGTCGTCTGTCCGTCGAACCGGTCCGGTCCACATCACGCCACAGCCCGTGGTTTTGTTTGTTAAAATTTTTTTTTGCTCTATGGAAGCTGTAGCTCTGGCCTGTGTTTTTGCACACATATTGATTTGCCGACATGATGGCTTCTCGGGTGTGGTGCAGATCATTTACGCGCAAAAAACCACGCACATCATGTCCCGAAAGCGCAACACCGGAGCTTTTGTTTTACCATTCTTTTGCGGACTGTCAGACAGGGATTGTATTTGGAGATTGGTGTATAATGAAGAATGTTGAGCGATGTTGGTAAATCTGTAGCTGCGTTTTCTCCCCATCCCAGCGTGACATTTGCAACAGACAAACCACCCACTGCAGCAAAATATCGCTTTGGCAGGTTTGCTCGGAACGGGCCACTTTTTTTCTGCGCAGAGAGTCGCAGCGGGACTTTTATGCTTCATGAGATAATAGGGAAAACATAGGTAGGCTAATGGCGCATTCAGGTCATCCTTCCAGTAAAGAAATTAAAACTGATCATTTCATTTAAAAACAAATCTCCGAAGATCTCAGTATGCAGAACTTAAAGGGATAACCGTGCTGGCACGCAGTATCTTCATTTCTTTTCTTTCTTTCTTTATCATTTTTTTTTTACCTTGGTTTTGATTTCCGTCCCTGTGTGCACGCATTCACGCGCCCCATGCACGTGTCGATGCGCGTGCGCCCTGACGGTGCTGAAGCGGACAGCGGCAGAGCTGAGCAGCAGAAGGTTCCTTTATATATATATATACATACTGCAAAACAGCCTGCTCGGATGATTTCTTCCCCCCTGCATGGTTTCATCTCACACGCACACACACACACACACACCCTGCCATGTCAGGACAGACAGAGTGCAGTCTTTTCCTGTCTGATACCGGATTCACATGGGGAGCATTTGCAATTAGAGTGCGTTATGCAAGAAGGAGAGGTGGGAGCAGGCCTTGTGATTTTGTTCTGTTCCACCTTCAGTCCTCACAGAAGCTGAAACAAACACAAATTTGTGTGGACTGATGAGAGGGATTCTCACCAGCAGAGAGAAAACAAGGGTTAAAAGGTTCTTTAAATTTGATTTATTTCACGTCTTGCAGGTGGGACAGAACTTTCTAGTTGTCCTTTCTTTCTGTTTGCAGTTAGTATTAATGATGAAGTCTATTTATGTTGCGGATTATGTTATTTTGCAAAGCCTACATCAAAAGTAATGTAAGGCACAATTTCATGTGATATGGCAAGATGCCACAAAACTCTTGGTTACTACCACATCAAATTTTATCTCAAAATCTGTCAAATTCACTGAGTTATAACAGTTCAAATGTTGGTTTCTTTGGATAAGCTGCCATGTCCATCTCCCAAAGTTAATCAGCTGTAGCTGTGCATCCATCGAATATTTTTCAGGAAAGTTCATGAAAAATTTCCCAGTGGCTCTGTAGGTATTTTGCTAAAATGCAAACAGGCTTGACTCTTAACAGTTAATGTTCATGTAAACTTGTAGTATTTGGAATATAAGTTGTCAATTATTTTCAGTCATTGTCACACCAAATTGTATCCTAATATTTGTATAAAGTTATAGCTATTTTTGTGTTTTTTTAAAGGTCAGTTGGCTGTTTTAAATTGGGCTGACTCCAAAGACTAATCAGTTGTAGATGTATAATAGAGTTGTAGAGTAATCGTACAGATTGATGTGCAAGTTTACTTATAATTTATTTTGTGGCTCTTGTGATATTTTGGCAACAGACACACAGACATCATCCAGCTTTGCCTTTTGGTGGCAGGCATTAAGAACTTATAGTCATGGGAAACATGTAATACCAAAAGAAACACTGCTTCATAACCATATTTGTAGATTTTTTGTTTAACAACTTGAAAAAGACTCACAAGACTATGAGAATTCAGAATTATGATACTAACATAGAGGGGAAATAAGAAATTATAAAACCTGAAGGATATCTCTGTCTTTTTAAATTTCAGTAAAAAATAATTTACTGTTTGAATTATACAAAAGAAAAAACAGAATTTGTTATTCTGTAAGGTTTTAATGTTTATTGTTCAAATGATAGTTTCACAAATCTGTTGCTGTTTTAAAAAACTATAATAAGTTTGATTTCATTAATTTACTTCAGCAAGCAATAATGCAGTATGCTGCTTGAGGTATTATAGACATGTCACAATGTGTTGTTACCACAATGAGTTTGCATATTTTGTTCAGTTTGCCTCTAAAGCTGTGTTTTACCATCTGATATGTTTCTACTGTCAGTTGTTTTCAATAAATAAAAAGGTTTAGTTACAAATTATTTTTCCTCTGTTGCCTCCTGCAGAGCTCCTACTGTGAACGGTCCAAACCTCATGACCAAGTAGCTGCAGGATGAAAACATGGCTGCACCCCTTCTCGCACCGCCAGGACCTGATAGCTTCAGGAAGTTTACGAGGGAGTCTTTGGAGGTCCTTGAGCAGCGCATCAAAGAGGAGAAGAACAAAAAGCCGCCCAAGCAGGACAGCAGCTACCGCGACGACGATGACGAGAACAAGCCCAAACCCAACAGTGATCTGGAGGCTGGGAAGAGCATCCCCTACATCTATGGGGACGTCCCTAAAGGAATGGTGACAGTACCACTGGAGGATCTGGATCCATTCTACCTGAATTCTCAGAAAGTGAGTTTGGGAACACAGAAACGAGCCCTGCCCACTCATTTTGTGAGGACTGGATAAATGTTTCTGGTTTGTGTGGTTATTAACCCTGGTAAACATTGTCAGCTAAAGAACTTGCAGAAAACATTTCTGTTTGTTCAGCTGTTCTTCAGACAAAACAAAGGTTTTGCTCAGACCTTTGACAAATATTGTCTCAAAATACATTAAACATGACATACTATTACATCCATGTCACCTTTTACTTTTTATGCATCACCTGTTTTCCCTTGAGAGCAGGGTATTCAAAAGTATTTTTACTTTTGGATGAAGTCATTTTTCAGAACCCTGATATAAAACAGGTAATTAAATTCATTTGTCTAAGTAATGAATAGTCTGTGGTGTTTTGTAAAGAACCAAGTGCCGTATTTTGGACATTTTTGTTTGCTTTTTAAATTTAAGGGAGCTGGAATTGTTTGTTGTGCTGGTTTTGAAACTGTTAAAAGTATCAGGTTTGGTTTAGATCATTTATATATTGATCGTTTTTACTATAGTAATAGTAACCAGTCAGCATATCTTGTTATAAGCAGATTTGCACATCATGGCACAATTAGATTGGTTTAAGGTTTAAAATTGTTGCCATTTCAAAAATCCACAACAAAAGGTAATCGTGGGTATTTTTTATTCTTACAGTCGCTGGGAAAGTGTAAGAGTTTAACTTTTGGGACAAGAAGTTGTCATCTCTAAATGTCTTCACAAATGTCCTCCTTTGAGGAAAAGGTCAGAGGCAGCTGAAGAAACTGTTGTTCCACACGATAGCCTGATGGCCACATGACAGGACGACGAAGCACAGAGGACGCAGGTTGTTTGAGAGGGGACACGTGTCTCTCCGGGGTTTCTGTGACATGTGACGCTCTGTGGGAGGATGGTCAGGTGTGACCTTGACAGGCTCTGAATATCACCAGCTTATTGTCAGACAAAGCTGCTGGAAGAGGCTGCGATTATTGTTTCATGCTCCTGTCGTCTGAGCCAGTTTTAGGATTATAAAAGGCAACGTGGACATGATTTACAAAAATTAAAAGAAACTGAATTAGAAAGGGGATGGAAAGGCAAAAAGAGATCTGAAGTCATTTTGGAAAAAATGTGCCAAGTTTTTTTTTTATCATTTACATAAAAAGCCTAAATAATTTATCATAAAATGGCTGTTTTTGTCCTGAATGTTGATCCAGATCAATAATGTGTTTAGTCATCGTTAGCCGAAGTGATTTATGTGAGAGTATAATCAGCGCTCGTCTCCATCTGTCTCCGTCTTTTACCTCCCTGTCTCTACACAGAGCATGCTGGCTGTTATGCAACACACACGTCCAGTACATAGAGAAGAGACACGATTCAGATGACACGTGGCAAACATGTCCAGTGTTACGTGGGATTTTTCTTGTACGACCCGTTTGTTGTTTTAACACACATTCCATACATCATTGTCACAGATGCAGCTTATCTCCTTTTGTGCTTTTATGCTTTTTGTGGCTGCTGCTGCTGCCGCTCTTCCCAGCAGCCCTGTTAACTTCCCGCTTCAGGCGGCTTTAATTATGGCCATCAATCTACGCTGTTTGTAAGAGGGATCTGACACTACTTCGGATCCCGAGCAGCCCTGACGTCAGATCAGGTGGTGACCTTGGTGGTTGATCTGTGTGTCTTTGTCGCTGAGGGCTGCCAGGCTGATTCTTTTGTAAAAAGGATGAAGGGAAAGAGGGAGGAGGTTGGCTCATGTTTCTTTACGTCAGATTTGAATTTGTGACTCTTTCAATTGTGTCAGAAAGAGCGCAGGGTAGCTTTTGCTCCTCCCCTCCTTAGCGGTCAGAGGTGAGTCTGGCAAAACCAGGTTGTACTTGGAGCTGCTGAACAGGGTGGATGAACTTTGAGTTTCAGAAAGAATGAGAAAATAAAAAGAAGGACTAGTTAATGTAACATTTAAAATAAAGCATGTTGACCTGCTATTAAATTAAATTCTCCAGCTCAGGCAGAGGAGGTGAGCTATCGAATACTGGAAATGTCAAGGAAACTATTGTGCTTTGGCGTTTCAAACGAGTCTTAAAAATGTATAAAAGCTACAGACATTAGCGTTAGCATGCTATGTAGTTGTTAAATAATTGCAGTTTAGGTTTTGAACACCACTTCAAAATGGCTGACTCACTATGTAGAGACCAATGGGTGATTGGAAAAAGGCAAGGCATGTGTGCTGTATCTGTTTAAGGGAATTGTGTTTTTAAATATTTCGCACATTGAGAGAGAATTTCACCAAGATACATTTGAATGTATATCTGCAACAGATTGGTCTTTAATTACAATAATTTGAGATAATTGTGTTTATGCCGGCATAATCAACAGTAATCAGTTTCATTCAACTGGATAAAATCAAATGAAATTAAACGTGATTCTTAAGAGCATTTTTTAGCTTTTGAAAGAAGTGTCTATCAGGGAGAGTCTCTACAGGACAATATCTATTTGCACCTTTGTTTATTGCACAAGACAACACGATATAACCATTCAGTTTCTGATTTGACAGCCTTCAATCGATCATTCAGAACCTTTTAAGTCAGCTTCCGTGGAAGGAACATTAAGAATTAACCTGTTGTAAATACCTCTATTAATGGCCTTAGCTTAAAAAATATAGTTTAGTTCCCACTGGATCAATGAGCTAAGCGTAGTCAGCTATTTCAAAGTGGTTCATGCAAAAGCTTTTTTAGAACTCTTTACATTGCTGTCAATGTTGCATCTGTAAACACAAATAGGAGCAGCTGCTATTTTGGGGTTATTTAGAATTTAGAGGTCTGTGATGCATTTATGAAAGCTTTGTTCAAATTCTAGGCATAGAGTCTCTCAGACCTAAAAGAAACAAAATACTGTATTTTGCTCTGCACTGCAGCATAAAACAGGGTTATAGCATAAGCTTCTGTTGCAACTGGATCACACGAGTAAGTTATTTTACCCACGTTCATCAGTTTCAATGGCTTTGATAACCTAATTGTATAGTGGATCCAAAGTGCAAATCATTGCGCACAATTCCTGGTTTTCACTGACTGAATGCAGGTGCAAATCTTTAGCAATAAAAGTTGTGATGGACTGTAAATCACTTTGCCTTTTCCGAGTTAGGTGGAAATTTTGACGTCACTCGCTCACTACTTTATTAGCAGCAGCACGAGCAGCAGCTAGCAGTTACTCCTGGCTGTTTTTCTTCTTCCATCTCTGGGTAAAAATGCATGCTCAAGCTGCACGTAGAGTGGCTCTTGTTGATGTCATTTTTCTATTTAATTTCACAAAAGCCAACACATTTTGAAAAACTGGCTTTTAATGCAGCAGATGTAATTTCATGTCAACAGATTCCTTTCATAGTTTTAGCACTTCCAGTGAACTTGTTAGCACTTTCAGCAGAAATAATCTAATACGTCTATAAAAATAGAAGCTTTAATGCTGCTATAAAGTTTTTGAGATTAGAGTTGTTTTAGGATGGCATCAGTCCACTTTGGTTTTGGCCCTGCTCAGACTAGCCATTAATTCATCAACCTTGT
>JAVKLF010000152.1:12192509-12205128 GCA_034783495.1 Millerichthys robustus | reverse complement strand
CTATCTATCTATCTATCTATCTATCTATCTATCTATCTATCTATCTATCTATCTATCTATCTATCTATCTATCTGTCGCCAAGCCAGCTGAGAGACAAAATCTATTCAGTGTAATAATTGGGATGCTTTCCAACTGTGTTTTTACATCTAATCATAATATTGCCCACAAATGACTCAGCACCTTTTATCATTTTAATTCTTTTCTGCTCTGGCATAGAATAGTAACTAGAAAGTAAACTGTACAGTTAGCTCATTGTGTTTAACTAGTTTTAGCTTCAATGTCTCAAATAAATATTGTTGTGCAGCTGTGTCTCATCCATTTGCACATCTCAAAGTGTTCCTGTTTGCAACATTTCACACAATGACTGTGCATGATTGCGACCCCATCACCCAACCAGCCTGCTTTTCCTCTGTTGGTGCCTCTGCAGGACCTAATGTTTGAGGGTTACCTTGTTAAAAGCACAAGAACCAATATCACTTGTGCAAATGCACAGTTTCATTAAACTTTCATGCAAATCTCCATGTTTTATTTACACAATTATGAGGTTATCCACAGAAAGTGGCTTTCCAGCTGCTTGTGCTTGTTTCCTTCTTCTGAAAAGGCTGCAAAAACTGGAAACATCCTGACAGCTGGTTTCACTTCAGTTTCATTTTATTGTGTCACTAGAAATGAAACTGTGTGCTACTTTCACATATATTTTGAATATAACAATTTTACACATTGAGATGCAGAGAATATGATCATGATTCTTGCTGCTGCTAAGTGTATGTTATGTACGTGATTTCATTCTGATCAGTAATCAAATGAAACTTTTTCTCTCCCTTTTCTCTCTTTGCAGACATTTATAGTGCTAAACAGAGGGAAGACGATCTTCCGTTTTAGTGCCACACCTGCCTTGTACTTCATAAGTCCTTTCAATCCGGTTAGGCAAATAGCTATTAAAATTTTGATACATTCATATCCTTTGAAATGATGCTGTTAATAGCAGCTACAAGAGGGTTTCCTGTTCACATGCATTATTAATGATGGTATGTTCTGTATTTCTGCTCACACTGCTGCTGCAGAAGATCAGTGGCTACAGTCAGAAGGCTTTCTTACATGTTAGGCTGTACAGAGTTCCATGCAGTAGCCATTTTATCACTGAAGGAAATGGCTGGCACAAATAATGAGTCATCTTTTACAGTAAACCAAGTTAGACCCCTTCTGTACGCTCATTATCTGTGCTATCCGCATGAGAACTAAAAATGAGCTGCTGTCAGTTGCAGCCCTCTTTGTTTAGAGAGCTATTACAGACCCAGTAGAAGGAGGTAATCTGTTTTTAGGGAACAAACAGCAGACGATCAGCGCTAAATATACACTGTGCTGTTGGTCAAAACAAAGAGAAATCTGATTTCTGATTCATCTGGTAACAACTCAACCCACCTGCTATTTTTATAGTAAAGCTTGAAGAAAAATCAGCTTTAAAGCAGCATTTAGCTTTTTTCTTTTGATTTTTAGTTAAAGAATGCACCACACTTCACAGATCTGATGGGAAACCATTTTAAATTCAACAGGGCAAAATCTAATGACAAGACACTACCTGTTCTTTGGTTAAGCCATAATTGGTCACAGCTATTTTGGTTGCAAAAGGGGGTCATCTCAGATGGTCATAATGTTATAGAAGATTGGTGTATGTGTAACATCTCTTTGCAAAATGTCTTGTTTAATGGGTCACATTAATAACTGCTATCTCCATAAAAATGAACTTGAGATGTCATTACACGTGTCTATTGGAGGACATACATCTAAACACTTAAAAGGTTAAAAGCTAAGTTTAAATGTTGTCTGTAGAAATAACCTGGATAGACACAGATAGATGTCTCTGTAATGTTTAACATGTTCCTGTTGTCACACAAACAATAATCTAATTTTCTCTTTTGGGGTAAGAAATCAATCACTGACAACTGGCTGCCTCCAAGCTAGAACTGAGGCATTTCTCATTATTTTCTGGGTCCAGGTCACTCAGTGAACACCTTGGTGCTTCTAAATGTAAAGTATTTTTTTAAATTTTCTTATGTTGTCACTAATAATATGCAATTTTAATATTTGATGGCTAAACCTGTGGTAGAGGGTACACTCAAACATCTTGTGTTTTGCTGCTTTGAGCAGGTTTTTGTGACTCCTGTGTTGTAGTCTGTTACCATCACAGATTGTGAATTTTGATGCTGATTTGTGTTTGAAGTTTATTGTCTTCATACCTTGTATTTTCCTTAACTCATACCTCACTCTTTTCAGCATGATCATCATGTGTACTATTTTGACCAACTGTATATTCATGACCTTTAGTGATCCTCCCGAGTGGTCAAAACAAGTAGAGTGAGTACACTTTTGTTAATATTGCTCAGTAGTTTAATAAAACTACTACTTTATTAAAAATGCATGCAAAGTGTAAATGTCAACACCACATATAATTTTCTCTAAAGTGCATATTTATGTTGTTAAATAATGTAAAATGACTATTATTCTTTTTAAAAAATCAAATGGCATACTTATGCACTTTTATTGCCCTTAGTGTGTCAAAAACTGTTGTAGTTGTTTGCCTAATGTACTGTTTACCAGCTTGTCAGACTCTGTCTCTCCAAACATTATTTAGTTTTAACACCTAATAATTGGTGGAGTATTAAAAAATCAGTAAACTTTAATCTGCTTTGTTGAACTGATGATGTCAATAATTTTGTCTTTCAGGTACACATTCACAGGAATTTATACGTTTGAATCTCTTGTAAAAATCACTGCTCGTGGGTTCTGTATAGACAATTTTACATTCCTAAGAGATCCATGGAACTGGCTGGATTTCATGGTCATTTCGATGGCGTAAGTATAGTACTTTGTAATAGTAGCGTTAGTAGACAGCAATCAAATTGGGCCCCAGTACAGCAGTTTTATACCAGAAATGGATAGAGAAGTTGAAGTTTCAGTGATGATCTTTCTGCCTGTCTGAGGTTTTCCCTTTCTGTCTGTTGATAACCCATTTCCAGCGTTTCCTCCATTTATCTGACTTCTCTGGTCTTTCTCTTTGGGAATTGATGCCGGTCTCCATCTGGTACTCGGCAGCCTCCCTAACCACATCCACACCTTCCTTCCATTCATCAGATTTATTCTTCTCTTTCCACTTAGCTGTCCTCCTTAATCATGTTTTCACTCTCAATTGTGTGGGATAGGCAACATATTTTTAGGACCCTTCATCTTCCCTGTTGACTTTATGTCAATGGGTCATTTTATCAAATTCACCTGCCTTTATGAGCAAATCCATACCTCAGAGTGATCCATTTCATACGAAACACATTTCATTGTGCGTCGATCTGTCACAAAGCCCAGTCGTGTGTGAGCTCATCCTTCCCCCTTATCTCTGCATGTGAATAATGTGTTGTTGTAACTGTGGTTTGATCCTGCAGGTATATAACAGAGTTTGTAAACCTAGGCAATGTCTCAGCTCTGCGCACGTTCAGGGTGTTGAGGGCATTGAAAACTATTTCTGTAATTCCAGGTAAGACAGGATGGGGCAGGGGACGGTGGGGCGGGGTCGGTGTTAGGTGTGTGTGTCTTTCTTTCCTTTTACCTTCCACCTATCTCCTCAGTGGACAGGCTCTGTGAGTGGCGTCGTCTCCTCCCGGTTCGGTGGTGTTGTGCTCTTGGCGTGTGTGGTTTTTGTCATTGTGTTTGTTCTGTGTGTGATCCTTCCCCTATTTCAGATATATAACAGAGTTTGTGGACCTGGGCAATGTATCTGCGCTGAGAACGTTCAGAGTTCTCCGAGCATTGAAAACTATCTCTGTCATTCCAGGTGAGACTCAGTTTAAACACTAAGGCTGATCCTCTCACCCTTTCCTTTCTACTCACTATTATTATGATTAAAGTTATGATTTAAGCAGCAACAAAAGAATGGGAGACAGCCATTTTTTGATTTATTTTTCCTCCAAAAATTATCAAAAATGGTACTGATACATTTTTGATAGGCTTTGCAGTCTCCTTTAAGGCTATTCAAAGTGTCTGCACTCGCATTATGAGGCTTGTCTCCAAGGCAGCTGTGTTTTTCTTAAATGGAACCTTGATTAACGAGACCTAAAAGTTCAAATATCACAACACATCACTTTTTGGCCATTTTAAATGTTTAGTCTGCAGTATAAAATGTAATTGGATCTTTAGTTTCCTTCATTCTTCCACAACAATCAGACATTTGATTTGTTGCCACTTTATAGTAAAACAAGGCTTTAAAAAAAGCACAGAGACAGTTTTGTAAGAATATACTGCTGTATTTCCCAAGCCTTTGGATATTTTGACTTTTTATTGTAGTAAGGGTCAGAGTAATAAAGTGCAATGTAATATAGGCCCTGTTTTGTTTCTATTTATATTTGATTCAAACGTTTTTAGCAATTATTCAGCAAAATAAATTTTTGGTAATGTAACGCAGCAAAATAATCACCACTTAGAGGAATATTTTTTGAATTGGAGTAGTTATGAGCAGTCAGTATCTTACACGCAGTAGACAGCAGTACCAAATCAGATAATCTTGTTCAGAAGAAGGCCTATTTAAAAGTGAATTTCTACCATCTAAAGCAGTTTACACCATAAAAATTGTGAAGCAAATGTACTTGGTTTGCTTATCACAATCTGTCTCAAAACTTCTTTTTCACAGTATTGGAATGAGCCGTAAACCATGTTCAAACATGTCCGGTTTCAGTGTAAATAATCCAAGACTTACTGTATGTATGAGAATATTTTCCTCATTCTCCAAACTAAGGTCACTTTGGCCCCCATCTACTGCAGGTAAAACACTGACTGCTTATTACAATTGCACAGAAACTCATTTAGGCAAATCTGAACAAATTTTTGAAAACGTTGCTTCCCTTCTTATCTTTAAACTTCTCAGATCTGCTGCATCCTGGAGTTCTTCATTCTGGAGATTTTCTGCAATACCTTCAATGTTTTGTTTTTTTTGTCACCCACGCTGTATTTGGGTTAAACTGAGGTCAAACAAAATAATTTGTCTTTTTACTATCTTAATTCATTGTGATATAAATAACAAAAATCTACTTTTTCCCCTTAAAACAACAAAGACGTCTTTTAGTCTCTTAAATAAAATTTATATAATCAATACAAGTTATGTAAATCAGGGTTCCATTTAAAGAAATCGCTTTAACCCTCTCCTTTTACCAGCTTTCATATCAGGCGAATGTCTTTTTGTGTAATAAAGAAATTCATCACTACAGTGTTGTTTATGGACTAACATCAGGTTGTGGATCATGCAGATAAAAAATAGTAGGTAGCTTTTAAAAATATAGCTGTCCTATAAAAGTAACATATTTTGTTGCACCTGTTTTGTTTTTTCTTTTCCTTTTACCATAGACTGAATTGGAAAAAAAAGACCCCAAAACAAACTCTAAATGTGACGTAAACTGTGAGAAATGTCAGAGGTTTAAGAGAAATCCCACAGAATACTCGATAATGTGTGAAGACTGCCAAGCCTAGTTTGTGAACATATCTCTTATGCTGCATGATGCTTTTCGGTCACTTGCTTTTATAACATTAGATTATGAAGAGCTTGGCTGACAAATGGCATTGAAAGTTGATTTGCCCTATTTTTGATTTTCATTTTGATTGTTTTGTTTTTCGGTGTCTTCTTTTACTATTGACTGGAATGAAATATCCCTCAGAAAACTGTTCTCACATTAAAGTGGTTGGGGATGCCGATCACTAGCTTGTTCATACAGCATGCCAGACAGATGTTTTTAGTTAAAAAAAGCAACTATAGTTGGCTTGTTTATTTGATAATGAGGCTATTGTGAAATGTGAAAAGGAACACAAAAAATCAGAATTAGGTCTATTTAGAGGAAAAAGTTACTACATTCTGATCCCTAATGTTAGCATTTGCTTTTGTGTCTTTGACAATACTGCAAGCAGCTTCTTAGCTTAACATAAAGAATGAAGATATCAGACTTTATCCAAAACTGTAACATACCGTTGATCATAGTTTTGCCCAGATTTAAAAAAAAAAAAAAAGGTGAAGCAAAATTTTCAGAATTTGTGCAGTAAACTCATTTACAGTTTATATATATATATATATTTTTAAGTATAGGAGTAATGTTATGTAGATTTTGTAAATGTTTGGATAAGGTCATGCTACTTATTTTTTTCTTGTTTTATGTTAGGCTTGGCTGATTGGGCTCATAACAGTATACTAGCAGTACCTCCTTGTTTTCATTTTATATGCTAAGCCAATTTTGCAGCTGTTCCACACAGGGGACGGTGGACACACTTTTTCAAAATAACAGTAAACCTAACTCCATTAGTTTGTTTTCTATGTGTAAAAAAACTTATAAATTTATGTAGTGCCTTACCACAGCAGATGTTTTTTTTTGCCAAATCATTTTGTTTTCCACGGGATCCTTTCCTGTATATAAAGCAAACAAAAGAAAAAACAAAACAAACAACATTTTATTTGCCCTAATTGATCATAGCCAAGCTACTGACACTTTTACTAACATAGTGTGACCTTGTAGATCAAAATGATTCATTTATTTTATTTTTTTATAAGATATTGCATGTACCGCCGGTAAAGCCCAAAAAGGCTGAACAGATAAAGGGGGTGCGGGTCATCTTGCTTCTATGTTTGAGTTCCTGTGGATCCGTCTGAAGGCTGCCTAAGGATGTCTGTTTGAAAGGTAAAGTTATTTTGTTTTTGGTGAAATTGTGGATAAGACAGACTGCAGGGTCGCAGTACGGGGAGTCTGTACTTCGCTACTGAAGCCTTAAACAAGACAGTTCAAGAAAGCACTAGCATTGAATTGCTCCTGTTCAGCCTTGGAGTTTAAATGACCTGCATGTGGTTTCCAGCCCCCTCCCTGCCTGTGCCTCTGCCCTGTCTCATGGCCCCTTGTTGTGCTGCTGTGCTCTCTTTTTTATGGGTATCCTCTCACTACTTTGCAGCCTTCCCCCTCTTTTCTGTTTCATAATTGGCAACAAAAGCAAATTTCTTATGTTTCTTGTAAATTGTTAATAATCTAAAAAGAGTGGAAAGGCTCCTAAATATTTCCTGTTTGTTTTTTAAACTGTTTTGTTTGTATTCTGTTTTTTGTGCAAAATAGATTTCTGTGCGTATTTAAAAAAACACTGTTACATATGTTTAAATTAGAGTTTAAAGACATTAAAATTTTTATAGGTATGTTGAAAATTGTTTGCAGCATTACAAATTTACTTTAATGAATGTAGTTAAAAAAATGTATTAGTTCATGGATTAATCAATTTTCAATACACAAAAACACAAATTATTCTTGCTTGGATAGAAATGCAACCTAATGTTTGGCAGGAGCAGCTTTTGTTTCACCTCCTTGGTTCGTGTATGTGTGTGCGTGTGTGCGCGTTTGTTTGTGTGTGCGTGTTTGTTTGTATGGGTTCCTCCTAGGCCTCAAGACCATTGTGGGTGCCCTGATCCAGTCTGTGAAGAAGCTCTCGGATGTGATGATCCTGACCGTCTTCTGCTTGAGTGTCTTTGCCCTGATTGGTCTCCAGCTCTTCATGGGCAATCTGCGCCAAAAGTGTGTGATCTGGCCAATCAACATTAACGAGACTTTCCTGAACAACGGCAGCAAGGGCTTTGACTGGGATGAGTACATCAACAATGAAAGTAAGGCTTCACTGTTGGTGACATGGCAGGGACGTAGGAGTATGAGTCAGTCCATATGTTGGAATTACAAATTCCTTTTAGCAAATGAACTGGAAAAAAAATAAAATCACTGAGATGGATTGTGTGTTAACAAACTTGAGTCAAAAATTTGCTAGTAGTTTTTAAAAAGAAAGAGTAGTTTGTGACAAAAAGTAAGTAAAATTGCTTATTGTAGCTGTTTTTTTTTTGTTTGTCCTGCAGCCAATTTCTACATCTTGCCTGGCCAGTTGGATGCGCTGCTCTGCGGGAACAGCTCCGACTCTGGGTAGGCTGCCTTCTCTGCTCTCTTCTAAATTCTATTGCTGATCCTATCAGGTCTTGCTTGTAGTTAGATTGCATTATAAATTAAAAACTGCTGAGTTATTTTTCATGCTGGATGCTTTATTCTCTTTCTGTGTCTCTCTTCACCTCTCAGCCGCTGCCCAGAGGGCTACATGTGCATGAAAGCTGGGAGGAATCCAAACTATGGCTACACCAGCTTTGACAGTTTCGGCTGGGCCTTCCTGGCCCTCTTCCGACTCATGACACAGGACTTCTGGGAGAACCTTTACATGCTGGTAAAGCAGATGTCTTAACAAATCCAGCTTGTTTCAATTCACAATACCAAGATGTTCTTAAAATTTGCACCACAAACCCAGGTGGTTGTTACAAATAGCCAATGACTTGTTTTTAATGAGTCATCCTTAGAGATGAGCAGTGATGTTGACACTTAGGGTCTTGTATTTGATGTTGTGAGTCTCATGTTTTTTCTCTCATACCTTCGCTGTACTGCTTCCTACCAGACCCTGAGGGCAGCAGGGAAGACCTACATGATCTTCTTCGTCTTGGTGATTTTTGTGGGCTCGTTCTACCTGGTAAATCTGATTCTTGCTGTGGTCGCCATGGCGTACGAGGAGCAGAACCAAGCCACCATGGAGGAGGCTGCGCAGAAGGAGGAAGAATTCAAGGCCATGCTAGAGCAGTTAAAGAAACAGCAGGAGGAGCAGGTCAGTTCTCTGCAGGATAATGTTATCATTTTATATTATAGCCATTGAAGTTGTTAAAAACCTACATGTACTTTTGATAGACTGCTCCTCCCGCGACCTCTGCTGGCACAGTGTCAGAGGATGCAGTGGAGGATGATGGAGGAGGGCGTCTGTCTGTCAGCTCCTCTGAGATGTCAAAGCTCAGCTCAAAAAGTGCCAAAGAGCGCCGCAATCGCAAAAAGAAGTGGCGACAGAAGGAGCAGGAAAAGGAGAAAGGCGACAGCGAGAAGTTTGTCAAATCAGAATCAGATGACGGCAGCAAAAGGAGCCGCTTCCGTTTCCCTGATAACCGCCTGGGTCGAAAGTCTTCCATTATGAACCAGGTAAGAGGGAAAAAAGCCAAATTCACTTGTTTTCTTTTTCTGCAAATGTTACAGAAGTCAGCAAAACTAGTTTTGGGTAAACTAGGAAAAGTTTTGAATGATCCTCATTAACTTTGACAAAGATTATTTTTATTAATAGAATATAAATCAGGTGAGAGCAGAAGTGGTGTTAGTTTTTTGCTTAGATCTGCCAAAAGTGGAAAATATCAAATCCCATTTTCACACATACAGTGGCTTTAGATGTAGATGGACAAAACCAGGTTCTGAATTATTCACAACAGAAACATGAATGTTTTAAAAGGACCAATTTTGCTGCTTTGCTTGAGCTTCACTTTGGCTCCACTTGCTCTGTTGTGCTTTATCAGCAGTAGTCCATGACACATTCAGTACAAAAATTTTAAATACTGATTAGACTTATTTAGTTCAGTTCATTACTTCTAACTCATCAGCAGCACAGGAACAATACCAGGTTCAGTATTATCTGCAGGACCCACAAATGTTTTCTGTTTTTGCTTCTCTTCCTCTTCATCCTCTCCAGTCTCTCCTGAGCATACCCGGCTCGCCTTTCCTCTCCCGTCACAACAGCAAGAGCAGCATCTTTAGTTTTAAGGGCAGAGGTAAGGACATGGGCTCGGAGACTGAGTTTGCTGATGATGAGCACAGTACGGTGGAGGAGTGCGAGGAGCGCCGCGGCTCCCTCTTCAGCCCCTACCGGCGGAACAGCTACACCGGTTTCCATGGGAAGAGGAACAGCACGGTGGATTGCAATGGAGTGGTGTCACTCATTGGTCCCGGGCCTGGTGGACGCCTTCTGCCAGAGGTGAAAATAGATAAGGCAGCTTCTGACGACAGTGTAAGGAAGTCAATGAGTAGACCTATCTAGGCATGGCCCCTCCCCCCTCCTCTCTCGTTCGTTACGTTTCTTTCTGGCTCTCTTTCTTCAACTCTGTCATCTTTGCAAGTCCGTATGTATCTCTTGGCTAAGCGCTCGCGCCTCCCCTCCTCCAGCCCCTGCAGTGTATGCTGCCCTCAGAAATAGGCAAAGGACGGAGAAATTTATTGTAATGACAGTAATTATAATACAAGTCCTGACCTGCTTTTACAGTATGAATTAGTGAAACTGGGTCTATCAGTGACTTCCAGTCAGTTTTGTGGTTTGAACTGAGAAATGAATGTTTTGAACATATAATAATCAGATTGTATCAGACATGAAGATAGAAAATCAGCTGCTTCACCATTGAGTCGTGACATTTTGACACTTACATCAAATCCTGGTCAATACACATTTTTTTGCACAGAATGACAAAGTTCTTGTTGAGCACATAATGTTTGTCATCAGAAACAACATAATAATGTATTAGCATGCTTCAGTGTGTTGATGTGTTCCTCCAGGCATCCAGGTCCTCTGCTGTGTGTGGATAGATCTACAGTAAGAGGCGGAGAACATGGGAGACCAGCACTTTAGAGTCAAATAACTTTTATCTGCTTCCCTAGTTCCCCTATACTATTCCAGTGCGGATAGAAAAGTAACTCACACACACCTAACCCTCTTAGACCATCATAGAAAAACTTTAGGAAACAAAGGAGGGCTGCTGTCCTTGTCTGTCTACATTTTTCTGTTTTCCAAACTCTCCCTGGTCAACAGTAGTACCTTAGTTTGGTCCCATTCTAGTTAGCATGGTAGAATTAAGATTTTATTAGACCAAGCATGACACGCAGTATAGGTACATAGACAAATGGCAATGTTATCTGTAATTTTCCTCTCCTTCTCTTTGACTTGGAGCATGCTTGTGCATGACAACTGGATGGATCTGAACTTCCTGCATTCATATGATCTCCTGACTTGATGGTTGCAATATAAGTTGTATGTTTTCAAAGTAAGAAGGTTGATCAGCATCTATTTACAAGTGACATAGAAAAGGCCAGAATTGGGAGATGTTTTTGTAAAAAAATTAAAATAACATAGTGATTATATTGCAATGGCAGCAAAGCCTTCATTACTGCATGACTGGAAATGCATTCATACAGAAACAGTTTTCCCTGCACAATTTCTCACATTTATTATCTTAAGTGGGATGAGCTATTACATTCAAATACAATTAGGTCAAATAGCCCACTGCTCCCACTTTGGCTGAGACCTGCATGGATTTACAGCACATCTCTTATGAAATCAGATTGAGACAGAAAAGAGTGAAACATGCTCAAAAAAGAAAAAAAAATCAAATCTTTAAGTACTTTATCTTCAGTGCTGTTGTGCACTTCCCTCCGCCGGCCATCGGTGGTGATGTGGGATGGGGTTCATGTCCTCTCCATGGGTGCTTGATTCTTCCTCTCCCCCTGACAGCCCACTACTGAGGTTGAGGTGAAGAAGAAGCTGTCGGGCTCCCTGATGGTGTCTGTGGACCAGCTCAATACCTCCTTTGGGCGGAAAGAGCGGGCCAACAGTGTCATGAGCGCCATTACCAACACACTAGCGGAGGGTACTGCCACTTTAACCCAGCTATTTAACCTGCTCTTTCTCATTGTTCTTTAACTAGGGCTGCACTCATTTGTTTGACTACTTTGACATGAATTTCCTGCTTATCTGCTTTGCAAATCAAAACAGTACCAGATACATACAATGCATACAATTTTTTATATCATAATATACCATTGCATGATGCTGTATGCTCTAGCATGCAATTATGTTTGGTTTTGATATATGATCTGCGCTATGTCTTCAGAACTGGAGGAGTCTCAGCGCAAGTGTCCGCCATGCTGGTATAAGTTTTCTAACACATTCCTGATCTGGGAATGCTGCCCCTTATGGATTAGGATCAAGGAGATTGTAAACCTGATAGTCATGGATCCCTTTGTGGACTTGGCCATTACTATTTGTATTGTCCTCAACACCCTCTTCATGGCCATGGAGCACTACCCCATGACGGATGACTTTGAGGATATGCTGTCTGTAGGCAATCTGGTGAGTGGCAGTTTATATGCTCTTGGTTTGTTCTTTATTTTATCACACTGATAAAAAGACAAAAACATGTCCAGCTTTTTCTCAGCAGCCCATAGAGAGGTGCTATTTTTGGACCATAATTGGCAGCAACTTTTAGTATCTACACAGAGTTGAAAGCGAGTAAGGGGTCGGGGAAAAATGAAATGAAAAAAAAGGAAAAAAAAATCTCACCCCACCTGCAGTTTTTCTGGAATTGTGTTTTGTTCACACACGTGCACATACTTGTTCCTTGTTCTTTCCTTTGTAACATTTTCTTCCTCTTGATGCAAAGAGTTGGTGTTTTCTGCAGCCCTGTCTTTCTGTCGGTTTACTGACTGGTGGGAGGCCTGCATTAAAATTTCATGGAGCCTGATCGATGAGTTGCACTAAAATGGTGCCTGAATCATTGCTCAGATAAATAAAAAGATGTGTTGTTGATGTTCTCATTTTTCATGAGTAAACATGAGCACTGGCATCATGATGTTTGTTTACATGCCCACCAATTTAAAAACTATATGCAAAATGAAATAGGCAAAAAGTCCAATTTATTCTTCACATTAATTTTTTTGTTTACTAATGTCCATATAT
>JAVKLF010000152.1:12171287-12189473 GCA_034783495.1 Millerichthys robustus | reverse complement strand
TCTCATCTTGCCTTTTCTCCTGTGTGTCTTCAGCCTGTGTGGCCAAGTATAAATGCTGTTATGTTGACATCACCGTGGGCTGGGGGAAGACCTGGTGGTACCTGAGGAAAACCTGCTACCTGATCGTGGAACACAACTGGTTTGAGACCCTCATCATCTTCATGATCCTCCTCAGTAGTGGGGCTCTGGTAAGGAGGCTTGCATTTGGAAACTCTGAAGACACAGAAACTGACTTGAGAGATCAATAAATTATTCAAACTCTACAGCAAAGTGTTTGACTTACAGGAAATCATGGATTTTGTTCAACTGCAAAGAGAAATGCCTTGTTTTGTGACAGCAAAAAAGAAAATCTATAATAAAGACTGAATTAAAAAAACATTAGGTTCCAGTGTGTTTTTGGAACTGAGAAGGTAAAAGTAGCCTTTAGTGGTGTGGTCATCTGGTTAGAATGAGGGATTCTGTAATTAATAGACATGTTTCTAAATATCTTCTCTGCAGGCCTTTGAAGATGTGTACATTGAGCAGAGGAAGACCGTTCGGATCATTTTGGAGTACGCTGACAGGGTTTTCACTTACATCTTCATCCTGGAGATGTTGCTGAAGTGGGTTGCTTATGGTTTTGTCAAGTATTTCACCAACGCTTGGTGCTGGTTGGACTTCTTCATTGTAGATGTAAGTCATATTCTTCAATATTTGTTTTTGTGTAAAAGATTTGAGTAGGTATTTGGTCCTCAACCACACCCTGATCCAACAACAAAACACTGCTACATTTCCATACTATATGTGAGTGGAGCTAAGGCTAATCTGCAGTTTTGCTAAAACAAATGACATTTTTATAAGGCCATTATAAATAAAGTGAAATGGATTATTTTTAAGATTAATATATGTTTTCTTCCATTTGTGTGTGTGTTGCCCCTCTTGTTGTCAGTTGGGTGTGGTTAGGTTTAAAAAGTCAATATTAAATAAATGGCCTGGCTTGCATTAGGTGAGAGGATGTGCTGTTTGAAATACAAAAACATCTGATTTACTTACCTTTACTACAAGGACTGTATTTTGCAAGGCTTTATAGCCTGTCCAAATCAAATACACATGCCTCTGTCATCTTATACAACTCCATCAAGCAAAACTTTTTAAATCACTTTGAGCTGCTTGAATATGAACTCTACTTTGACTTTTTGCACCTAAATTGGGTGCGTTTCTTAAAATAAAAATAAATAGTTTATCCATTTACAAGTTTTTGTATTTTTTAAATAAAACTGTGACAGAAATCTAACTAAATACACTGCTTTATTACAGTAAGCATGGACACTAACATACTAAAAGATAATAAGTTACGTTGATTAGAGAACCATGTTCAAGTCATGCTCAGAGAAATGTCAGATATGTGTTTCTGTAAAGCTGTCTTGGTCTGTGTTTCAGTCAGATGCTTGATATGTGCCTGTTCTGCTCTGCTCCTCGTGTCGGTCAAGACCAAAAGTCCAGAATGTAGGAGGTTCTTATCTTTATCCTTGGGCAACTTCAACTTCATTGTATTTATTTCAGTAGGTTGTAGTTGTAGAAGTTGATTGGACTGGAGTATCGTTTGGCATTGTTGTAATGTTTGTATGGAAATAATTTCAAATATTATAATTTCAAACAGGTGGATGCATTAATCCCATCAGTTTTGGTAGCAAGTTGAAATTGGATGTAATGTGCACCGAGTGGCCCAAATTGAAATAAGAATTTACCTGATTTCTGGCTTTCGTCTTGAACTAACCACCTCTCCGCAGTGACTCAAGCCAATTCCTGTGAATGGACTCCTGTCAGTGGCCAGAAGTTTCCATGCTGGTTTATTTTAATCTCCTCAGATAATGCCCCCCAACACCACCCCGCCCGATTCAGCATGTACTACTGTGTATAGATATTTTAAATATAGTTTAGCTACATTTCTTATTATTGGTACAGTTTGAAATTTAACTTAAATACACGACACAGCTAGTTGTACTCACGATCATCAAGCTTTGTACAGTATAGAATAGAAAGTATAGATTTTGTAATAATTCCAATTAAACCACAGTGTTCTGAGTCTAGTTACTCCCACTGCAGAATCCCTTCCTTGTGTGTTGTTTATATCCAAGTACTTGGGGCAGTGCAAAGTGTCATGTTCCCCAATATTATAAAGAGTGACATCCCTCCTTCCGTCTTTATTCATCCTCCTGTTATTTCCTCTTGGAAGTGGAATTTTTGGAATGTGGTGATGTTGTGCTGAGATGTAATGATGGTGGGTGACAGGCAGCTGGCGGTAAGTTTAGTCTTCACTAGCACTCCCCCTTGAGAAAAAAAAAACAAAACCTAAAAGATTGTGTTTGATGGGTTTAAGTCGTACAGTAGCCTACCTGTGCCTCTGCTGTTCTGTGTTGTGTGATGAAAAGTTTGCCATCGACTCAGAAAGAGAGGGGTGAGGTCACCATCATTAAACCCAGCCTGTATTTTTTTCTTGAGTGTAATTTTTTTTCTTCTTTATTTTCTGTCTCATTTTTTCCTTTTATTTGACATTCTGATTATTCATTATGTTTGAAATGGGATTTTTTTTGTATTTTGTAATGTGTTTATTATGTTAGGAGCAAATAACTGCCATGCTAAAGTAGCAGTCTATTTAATAAAACAAAACACGTAATAGCTTACCTGTTATAGATATATCTTTAAATGAGCCCAGTTTGAAGAAATATAAATTAATTATGACTAGATTGACAAGCTCTAGTCTGAGAAGAGCCAGGTTTGTGAATTTCTGCTGTCTTGAAACAGCTTCAGTCTCCAAAATTTCATAACAGTTCATTCAAATTTTACTTCATAAATATTACCACTATCATCAGTTTCACATTACTTGACACATTATTGTGGATAGAGCTGCATATATGGATATTTGCGATTTCATATAGGAGCAGCATTAAGCTGTAGCAGTTCTTGTGCAGCTTAGGGCACTTCCCAAATGTTATACTATTTTTGCCAGAATAACTGCAATGTAAATTTGATTGATGTAAAGTTTTATAAAAATGGTATTCTGGACTAAACTGGACTTGTTTTAAGCAAGCAGCAATCTACTTTAGTCTTAGCATATCTTGGACTAACTGTTATCTCATCAGTCCAATTAGAATTACTTTGTTTCTCCAAACTGAGCGTGCTCAAACAATTATCTACAACAGGTAAGATAATAATTACGTTTTCAACAAAACCCCACTTCAAAAGATTCGACCCATCTCTTTACATTTTGGTTTGATTAAGGAAACATATATTTAAGGTGTGTGAGGGCTTTTAATGTCATAATTCATTCATTTTTCTTTTTCACTCAAATTGTTATCATTGTGTTGTGTTTTCCTTTTTGTTTTCTTTAGTTTGTTTTAGTTTTGTTTGCGTTGCGCTCTCGTCATCATGGAATCACAGCCCCAGATGTCATTGGCCTTGCCTTGCAGAGCTCTCTGAGAAGGACGTTGAGATACTGAGGTCGCTACTACACTACTGGCCCGGCAAAGCGGGGCCAGAGCCCAGGCACCCCGTATTGGGGGCCCTCCAAGTGGGTCAGGCTGAAGGTGACAATTACCCCAAATACAGTAGTGTAGATAAAGGCAAAATCTTTATTTTACTGTGTACCCATCAGAACAGCTGTTTGTAAGATAGGCTCATTGATTTAAAAGGCTGTGTGACGAATAGTAATTGCTTAGAGCAACATCAATAAAATTTAATTGAGAGTTCTGATCAGATGACTTGGACTCTGTTGAAATAGCATTTAACGTCTATATAAAGGAACGAGATAATGTTCCTCCTTCACTCTTGCCCTTTCTGACAGACTTTTAACAGTTTAAATTGTTTATTTTTCTGATCACTTCATCAGTCAAAATTCAGATTTTGCCTGTGACAAACCTCCCTCCGTGGTTTTTGGTAAGCTTTGGATGTTGTGTACTTCTTGCGGTGAGTTTGACCACTTGGTGTCGGTGGCTGGTTGGAGGTGTTTTCACACATGTTTACTGTTGATATTTTTTCTCATTTGTAAGGAACTGGGACTCTCCTTGTTCCAGTACCTCCAGCAGAAAAACCAAGCAAATTAAATAAAATTAAACAACAAAAGCATTTAGATGGTACAATGTTATGAACCATGCTATAAATAGGGAATAAAACTGAACAAGGGAGCATCAGGTCTCATTCAAAGACACTGTAGATGGCTACATTTGCACTTAGCATCTTGCATCCAGTGAAAGACTCCATCTTTAAAACACTTCTCTGTAATGGCAGTCTTGAGGTGACTTCTTCAGGCTCTAGCAGTTATTCATGCCTCACCACTCTCTGAAGACATTAGTGCAGCTAATGGTCTGTAATTCCCTCTGTCCATTTCCTCTTTGCACAATCGTACAATTCTATATGTGTTCAATCTGATTCAGCCACACAGCCTCAAAACATTACTATGGCCCTAGTAACTAATGTCTCACTAATTTTTAAAAAGAGTTTTGAACATTTGAAGCAAATGGATGCACATTTGTGACACAATTTGAGGATTGAGTGAGCCTTTTATTAGACTTCAAATGTTCTTCCGCTGCATTAATGCCTGGGTTTGCTGCTGCTGGGTGGGATAAGGGGTTCCACCTGTTTCTTCAAGGTTACATGTTAACTGGTAACTGTGTGTAACTTGATTGTACTTGGTGTTCTTTTGTCCTTTCAGTGCCATCCAGTGCTAATAACTATATCAGGTGTCCCCTTAACCTCTATCCCTGTATTTTTTGTGTGTGGTTCGTGTGACTGTGGCTCTCCTAATTGACTCTAAATGCTGTGTGACAAGTTGATTTGATGTCTGATAAGGAAAAGATGGCAAAAATGACATTCTTGTACATGTTTACCTGTATTCTTTCTCTTAGGTTCCATTAGTTTCTCTGTCTTAAATTAAATGGGATTTTATGCCTCAGCCCAAGAGCGACAAGGAGAGACAATGTTAGAGGGGCAAGGGTAAGGCTCTCAAGTCTGTTGGGTTTTTATCAGCTTTCACAGGGCAACCTTTCTCCTTACCTCCCTCCCTAAATCCTCTTCCTCTGCTCTTCCACTTGTATCTTAACCATGTAGCATTCTTCTCTTGCCTAATTTACCCTTTATTTGAGTTTTGTGTCTTTATCTCTTCTCTCTCTTTTTCAACCACATGTTTCTTTGCAGGTACAATGGACTTTTAACATCTCGTCAACTGCCCCAAAATAACAGCCCAAAAACCCTTATGACTGACTGCAACAAAAAAAATATGACACGCATAAAACCAGTACTAAACACTGACCTTCTCTCTCAGTGTATATACACGTATAATCCAATGTTATACATGCATATACATGAATAGATTTATGTGTGTATGTCAAGCAACTCTCCGCCTACACCAGGGCCGTCTCTCTTCCCTAGTGAATATTCTCACTTCTAACAGTTTGGAACCTCTTTTGCTTCTCTGTTTTTGTGTAGGTGTCTATAGTCAGCCTTGTAGCTAATGCGCTGGGCTACTCCGATCTAGGGCCCATTAAATCACTCAGGACACTAAGGGCCTTGAGACCCCTCAGAGCCTTGTCACGTTTTGAAGGGATGAGGGTAAGATCCAAAGCTAAGCAGCTGATCCTTCCGCATGCCCATTCAACAGTTTAAAGCATGCTAGAACTGATCTAAAAAAAAAAAAAAACAAACTAAGTGGACAAAAAAACAACTGATTTTTAACCAGGAAATGAGAGCAAAAAGTCAACTTTCCATGCGCAGTCCTGTACCATGCCTTTGTTAGAGCAAAGGAACACGTCATGATGCAGCTGGGAGATCTTAGTAAGGAAATATTAAAGTGAAATTGCTAGCAGAATATTACGTATTTGAATTGAAAATTTTTAAAAGAACAAAGTCTACTTAAAATTGATTTGTTTGCAACAAAAAATGACTCAAATAGAAACAGAATTTCTATTAATAAAGCTGCCTCATCACATAAAAGACAAACTACAAGTGCTGATTATTTTTACTTTGTTTCTTATTGATTGGCCAAAGGGAATGTTAAATTGGTCAAAGCTAACAAAACTTACATGTCATCTCATGGAGCATTCAAACCAACAATTCAATCAACCACCGCTTTCAAATGAGCTACTCCTGCACCCCCACTTTCCTTTCACATGCCCCCCCAACCCTTTCTGTTCCCATAACCTCCCCCAGCTCACACCATTCCTAAATGCATATGGCATCGAGAACAACCAGCAGGAACCGGGGAGCTGCAGGACATCCAAAACCTTGGCCCAGTCAGTCACTCCAATAGTTTGCATGTAGGCCGGCTGTCAAACAACCACCCAGAGGAATCTGTCCCATTTACAGAGCAGAAATGTCTTGCTGTGACAGTACCCTGTGGTTGCTTCAGTCATCTTTTCCTAAAATGATCTGATTGGTTTTCTCAGTGACTGGTGGTAGTGATGGGTTGCACCTGGTTGTTGTCATCTCTTCTTCTCTTTCTGAACCTCCTGGTGTCCAATTTCTTCCTACCTCCTACCTGTCACTATTCTTGGATTGGTTGTCTCATCTTCTAGTTTGAGTTTCTGCTCTTCAGCTCAAACTTTCCCCACCCGCTCCTCATCCCCCCACATTTGTGCAGCGCCTCCCCACCCTTTCCTTACTTTTACCTCTACCCTTACCCCCAGCCCCCCTTTATCCCTCCACCGCTCACTCCACCTCGACCCAGTACGGCCGGGCCTGACCGCTGGAGGGTCAACACACTTTCTCCTGCTTGTCCAAGATCTTTCTGCATCAGGGATGGAGACATAAACCACACACACTTTCAGTGTTGTGGCTTTGGGAGGAAAATATTTGTTAAACTTCTGCTGTCAGACTTTTTAATTATATGTGATCACAGCTGATCTGCTATCAGCCGCTGTTGATGGCAGACTGATTTTTTTTTCTAACAGCATTCATATTAAACATATATATGTATATATGTAGCCTATGTATATATGTTTTATATATGTTTGATTGCCTTCTGTTTTAGTAATGTAGGCAGAAGCTTAGCAAATATGTTAAACAGCCATTTCACTAAAAGAAAAAAAAGGAAACATTTCTGCTTTCATGTCATTGCACCACATACTGCAGCGCATACAGCAGGCCCTTGGCTTCTTGTTGCCTTCCACTCCCACAGGAAGTGAAACTGGGAGGCAACAGTGGGCCCAGTTAAACTCTGTCTTTGAGTTCTGGGTGGGTGATGGCCCATAGCTTGACAAGCACTACAGCACTCAGACAAAAAACAAAAACAAAACTCTCAACCACAGACAGAAAATGTGTTGTCTTTATCTAAAACGTCCCAAAAATGACAAACAAAACTAGAGAAGAAGGCCTCTGGAATCATTTAGAGGGCAGATTGACTGAACTAAGTTAAATCTTCAGATTTGTTTCAGAGTAAAGTCTCATTCATACTAGATATCCAGCGACTAAAATGAGATGTCGTTGCACTTGAGCAGACATCAGCGTTTTTAGGCCCTGGATAGGCTTTATGGATGCTGTTGCACAGAAATTCAGGTTTAAGTGTCAACAAGATGTCATTTTTGGGGTTGGAAAGCATGGCACATTTGCCTTGGAATAAACTATTACTGCTAATTGCAATGCCCCTGTGAATGAACTCATTCAGTGGGTGTGTAAGAAAGGTGAGAGTGGCCCAGTAATGCAAAAAGAAACAAATGAAGGAATTTGACCCTGCTGTATCAGTTTGTTTTTTTCTTTTCAACTATGTCTATGTTCATCAATTGAGGTACTACTTTTGTTTGAACTGGAAATGAAAAATTTGAGGTCAAAGCAATAAATACATGATTAGGGAAGTGTATGAATGGAGAGATGATATTATTATAAAAGATATTAAGGAGAAACAGTATTTTGGAAGCTTCTCCGTCTTTGAACAGCTTCAGTCTGACTTGGCATGGGCTG
This sequence comes from Millerichthys robustus, assembly GCA_034783495.1. NCBI lineage: Eukaryota > Metazoa > Chordata > Actinopteri > Cyprinodontiformes > Rivulidae > Millerichthys > Millerichthys robustus. The sequence goes on along the minus strand of JAVKLF010000152.1, from coordinate 12,181,544 downwards.
GTTTAGGATTTCAAATATACCACAGGTTTAGAAATCCACCATGTCAAAACTACAACTAAACTAAAAGTTTTAGTCATAGCATAGATGTAGTTTAAACTCTTCATTCTGCAATGAGAGAGACAGTGCAGGCCTTTCTCTGGTCAAATGAAGCACAGCATTTCTCCTCCCTTACCTGTTTCGGCAAGAGGAATTCCTTTTTGAGTCGAGGAAATCTTCAAATGAGAAATTAAATTTATTTGAAGCGTCATTAATAAGTCCAGTTGTCTTTGTTTGAACTTGTTAATATTGGTGAAATAGCCTCAACAGAGGCTATAAACTAATTAGCTAATAAGGAATACAAATTAAAAAAGCAATTATTATGAGAGCCAACCTTATATTTCATTTTATTTTTGTAATACTGTACTGTGAAATTGTGGTATTTTAACTCAAGTTTACCATATCATCAGAATCTTATACGATGCCCTTTTTTATGCTGCAGTGTTGTCTTGGTTCTAGGCTTTTTTATTAACAGTATATTACAGGGCAAGAATAGCATAGTCACAAAACAAGACACCTTTTTAAATTACAAAGTTTAATCAAAACCATTTTTAAAAAAATCTACTCAATTTGAAATATTTGCTCAACATAGGGTTTGTTTAAATTTACATATAACAAGATCAGACTTGTTAGACACAGTTAGCTAAACCTCTTTTTATTTACCGTCTCTCCATTCACACATTTCTCTATTTGTTTATGTATCAATTTGAGCGGATTCTGAAGATTGCACAATGCCATGTAACACGCATGTGTAATAACTGCCGATGCACATTATGCATTTTTGAAAGCCATTTTCCCTCTTTCTGAGAATCATTTTTATGCAGCATGGCTTGTTTTTATTATTAAGTAAATACAGAACTTTTGGAAAGTAGTTCAAAATGTATCTCAGATTAAACAAAGAGTCATTCTCTTAGCTAGTGGACTGGCCTTACAGTGGAAAATAAACTAGAATGTGTTTGGTCCACTACATAAATTATGTAGTTTACAGTTTTGTAGAATATTTTTTACATTGTGTCGTGTGTGTTGCACATTGGAAATATATTGGAATCCAAATTTAACGGCCACGTTCAGCGCTGAGAGAATCCTGCTCAAGGGCTCCTCTCTTGTTTTGTTTTTTTGTAACGAGGAGGGAATATGGCTCCACAAAACTAGTCTGCCAAATAAATGCATGCTCAGCTGTCTGCCTGAGAGCTGCTGGTTGGCCTGCCTAACACTGGTAATGAGCGGTTCAAGATGTGCTGAGCTTATAAATGGTCAAAAAATCTGACTGAATTGTTAGATAGTAACAGATTTTTGAGAAGTCATGGAACTAATTTTAAAGCATTTGTTATTTTGTTTGACTTGTACTAATTATGGACAAGAACTGTTAGTGAGGTTGACTGTCTCAGTTGGGGGTTGTTACACTTCATAGTGGTATGGCAAACACTTAATAACTTTTTTCAAACATCTTAAAGATACAATCATAAACAACCAGTGCACAAATGAAATTGTTTTTTCTTATGGCTTGCTTTCAGAATTAGGCAATTATGTTTTGTAACACATATGAGATGGATCAACAGGTTTTATTAAATTTGACCTAACTTTTTCACTGCTGATGGTCTTTACTTTACTTGGGAGCTGGACTAATTCAGACTTAATTGTTGAAGGAAAAACCTTCATGAAGGAAAATTAGTTTGACCAATTTAAATGTTAAATAAATTATATCTAGCTCGTGTAAAAAAAAAAAAATGTATTTAGCTTAGTCCTTTTTCCTGCATTTTTAAAATGTCCATTCAACAACTAGTTTTTTCTAATGTAGATACACACTGATTAGCGTTTTAAAATACAATTACTGTTGAATATTTCTGTTATTATTTCATGTTCATATGAAAATGTATTACTTAATAGGCTACTTTTAATGTGATAAATAATAGGGTTGTCTTGTCCCAATAAATATATTTTGTCCTCAGTGCTGTTTTGATTAATTAAAAAAGGTGATCAGTTGATACTTAGTCTTAATACTTCAATGGAGTCTTAATCATAGGTAGTTTTGGGAGTAGTTCCTTGTACTTCTTCAGCCAGACTGAAAGATCATCATCATGGATGTATCACAGACTTAGAGGTATACAGTATATGAGTGTACTTTTCAATATTAATAATGTAATTTAAGCTAAATTCTTTTAGGTTATTAAATAACACTTCAGACTCAGATTGGAGGTAATTTAATCCCACGGCTACACTTTTTTTTAGTTTGCACATCACCTGCTGCTCTTTATTTTCGCTGTTTAAGTAGTTTACTAGCATTTTTAAGCACAAAGTGTCATGCCATAACAGTATGTAGTGATTTTTCTTGGTGGTAAAATGATGCTGGTTGGTTTCATGGATCTCAAACTGTCATATCCTTTCTTTCCTGGTCTGGTTTAGGTGGTTGTCAACGCCTTGGTGGGTGCCATCCCTTCCATTATGAATGTGTTGCTGGTTTGCCTCATCTTTTGGCTGATTTTCAGTATCATGGGGGTCAACATGTTTGCGGGCAAGTACTACTACTGTTTCAATGAGACGTCAGAGGAATACTTTTCCGTTGATGTGGTCAACAACATGACCCAGTGTAAGGCTCTTATTCATGAGAACCACACTGAGGTCAGGTGGAAGAACGTCAAGATCAACTTTGACAATGTGGGCGCCGGCTACCTCGCCTTGTTGCAAGTGGTGAGAGCGTCGCACCTCCGTTCCTCTCATGAAACTGCATTTCTTTTTTGTACTTGCCTATTCTTTTCTCATTTTTTCCTTTTGCACTATAAATAAATTTGCTTCATGCACTTCATCTGGAGGTCGGTTGTTGCTTTAAACTCCATTTGCTTTTTTGCCTTCTCAGCATTATGAAAGAACTTTGTGTTCATTTTGTATTTAGGTACACTTGCCACATGCTTTTTTCTTCATACACGTTTCTTTCCATGCATAAACTGTACCACAGGACATGCATCAGTTTCGGTTTGAGTTTGACTATTCTTTAACAATTACAATGATTGAAGTAAAAATAAATTTGTATTATGTTTTACTTTTAGGTGGCTGTTTTGTTTATTTGTACAATTTTATGCATATAATCATATTTCTCCTTTTAAAAAGGCCACATTCAAAGGCTGGATGGACATTATGTATGCTGCTGTGGATTCCAGAGCGGTATAGTTACTGTTTTATTACACTGATCTACTGCCTCACTGTATGCATGACAATGAGTAATAGCTTCAAAAAAGTAGATGTATTCACCTTCTTGCCAAGAGTTATACAATCACCATAAACATTAAAGCTGTAGTTAAAATGCAAACTACAATAACATTTCTGGATATTTTGCCATAAGAAAACTTGTTTTCTTACGATAATTAGTTAAAATAATTTGTTTTTTGACCTAAGAATGCCCATTTTCACATACTTACTAGATTAAAAGAAATCTAATTTAAACAAAAGAGGTCCTTCATCAACATTCATGGCAGTAAGTTAAGTGAATAATGTCACACGAGTCAGGTTAATTTGAAAATTAAAACCTTAAGAAGACATACTTGACCATATTTCGATTTATGCAATATATAAGAGGTAAGAGAGCGTCACTGCCAGAGGGAGTGTCAACAAGTGACAATGAAAATGATCTTTATATACATTGTTTCATTCTCCAAGGTGGAAGACCAGCCCCAGTATGAAGTCAACATCTACATGTACATCTACTTTGTTGTCTTCATTATATTTGGATCTTTCTTCACCCTCAATCTCTTCATTGGTGTGATCATTGACAACTTCAACCAGCAAAAGAAAAAGATAAGAGCGGCTCCGTTTCTAAACGTTTTGTTTAACTTTGATTAAAAATTTTGGATATGGTTATAACCATTTATTTTTTTTATCTTTTTACTTTGGAGGTCAGGATATCTTCATGACAGAGGAACAAAAGAAATACTACAATGCAATGAAAAAGCTAGGATCCAAAAAACCGCAAAAACCGATTCCTCGACCGCAGGTTTGCTTTTTATTTTGCTGCTACTGTGCACAAAGTATTAATACTAAATGCATCAGTCTATTGGCTCATTTGTAAATCTTAGCCTCATTCCACTTTGTGGCTTTCTCGTTTTGCAGAACAAGGTCCAGGGACTGGTGTTTGACTTTGTGACACAGCAAGTCTTTGACATCTCCATTATGATCCTAATCTGCCTCAACATGGTCACCATGATGGTGGAGACAGATGATCAGTCAGAACAAACAGAAATGGTCCTCTACTGGGTTAACTTCATCTTTATTGTAGTCTTCACTACAGAGTTCCTGCTGAAGCTCTTTGCTCTGCGCCATTATTACTTCACAAATGGATGGAATATCTTTGATGTGGTGGTGGTCATCCTGTCCATTGTGGGTGAGTGAGGCGTACACATTCAAGCAATGAGCAAATGATTGAAAAAATGTTTTTATTTCCTGAATTTTGTTTTATTTTATTGATCAGATTTTTTTTATCTTAATTTATTGTATTTGTCTTTCTTTTTAGGTATGTTCCTGGCCGACATCATTGAGAAGTACTTCGTGTCACCGACCTTGTTCAGGGTGATCAGATTGGCTCGTATCGGTCGTATTCTTCGTCTCATCAAAGGAGCAAAGGGCATCCGGACTCTACTCTTTGCCCTGATGATGTCCTTGCCAGCTCTGTTCAATATTGGCCTGCTGCTCTTCCTGGTCATGTTTATCTTCTCCATTTTTGGCATGTCCAACTTTGGCTATGTGAAACATGGAGCTGGCATTGATGACTTGTACAACTTTGAAACTTTTGGCAATAGCATGATCATCCTGTTCATGATCACCACATCTGCTGGCTGGGATGGCCTGCTGCTGCCAATCCTCAACTATCCACCGGACTGTGACCCCAACTTGGAGAACCCAGGTACTTCAGTGAAGGGTGACTGTGGTAACCCCTCAGTCGGGATCTTCTTTTTTGTCATGTACATAATCATTTCTTTCCTGATTGTGGTTAATATGTACATTGCCATCATCTTGGAAAACTTCAGCGTGGCCACAGAGGAAAGTGCTGATCCACTCAGCGAGGATGACTTTGAAACCTTCTATGAGATCTGGGAGAAGTTTGATCCCACTGCCTCCCAGTTTATCAGTTTTGCCAAGCTGCCTGACTTTGCTGATGCTTTGGAGCACCCACTTCGGGTGCCAAAGCCCAACACTATAGAACTAATAGCCATGGACATGCCCATGGTGAGTGGTGATCGCATTCATTGCCTGGACATCCTGTTTGCCTTCACAAAGCGTGTGCTGGGTGACAGTGGTGAGCTGGACATGCTGAGGACACAGATGGAGGAGCGTTTTGTGGCAGCCAACCCCTCCAAGGTGTCATACGAACCCATCACTACCACCCTCCGCCGAAAACAGGAGGACGTTTCTGCAAGAACCATCCAGAACGCCTACCGTTCTCACCTCATCAGGCGCGGCATTATCTTCAAGCGCATTCTGTCCAGTAATAGGCTGGAGAATGGAGGGACCAATCAAGAGAAAAAGGAGAGCACACCATCCACTGCCTCGCTGCCATCGTATGACAGCGTGACTAAACCTGACAAAGAGAAGCAGGACAAAAGCAAAGAAGATTGGGCCAAAAAAGAAAAAGACAAAAATCAAAAAGAGGAGTGGGAATCCAAGTGTTAGGATCCAGTAAAACAAAATGAGATGAGACTGAGCCCAGGCATCTAACAAATGTAGAAGAAAAAAAATCATTAAGAGAAAACAACAAAAACACACAAAAAATGTTTACATACTGAAACACTACTAAGGCAATGTGGTTTCCTATGTCATCATTGACAGCTGAACCAAACACAATCAGTTTACTGTGGAGCTCATGCTGCATAGCGACCAAGTTCATAGAAATGGGAAGTAAATACAAAATAAAACAAAACAAACAAAAAAAAAACAGACTCAATGTGCTGGCCAATGGCACACTTTTTCCTTGGGGACCAACTGCCACAGAAATCACTGCTAAAAATATTGTGAAATACCTGCCACCACCCAGTGTGGAATCCTGCTGCAAAGCTCCACTGCTATGGGACTGGATTGCACAGATCCCAAAAGAACTGTACTACAGTCTAAATGTGGGTCTGAAACACTGAGTTTACCAGTCTGTATTGTGAAGAAAACAAAACTCAGCGGAAGAAACTTTTGCTTTGAGGGTATAGAGAGGGGAAGAGTACAAACCAGTACAGTAGATGAAATATTTTATTTTTTTTGTTCGTGCAGCGTAAACTGATATCTTTACATTATTTTAGCAGCAAAAAAGAAATAACATTTACCCCACATCACTGGTCTTTTCATCTTTTTGTATTGCTGACATTCAAAATGACATTTTCTACATGGGCTGTCATGCTGAGCAGGTGTGGGTCATTAGTCAGTGTTTTGACTTGGGCTGAAAGAAGACTCGCTCAGTCAGAGTTTCAGATAAACAATAATTTTTGTGCTTGTTAAATGCATAGAAATGACTTGCATGAAGGCATGTTTTGATCAGGAATCATGCATGAGTAATCATAGTCCACTAAGACACTAATTCTCAGACCACTGCAGTGACTTGAGGTTTGAGGCTGTCCGCTGAGAATATTACATAAATGGAAAGTGAAGATTTTGAATTATGATGTATGGGGATATTTAGGAACTGTATTCGTAAGGTCCTACCTTTCACTGCCTTTGTTTCTGAACAAGAGGATTTTATTCAGCTCCTAATGGAAAATGTAAGCACTCATTCTCAGTTGGATCAGCCAAACGTGCAATAGAAAAGTGTGTTTTTTGCTGCTCTGAATGTTGTTAGCATAGAAAGAAACGTGGAGTGTGTGAGTATTAGACATTAGAATATCCTCATGTTGAGGCTGCACTGATTTGGAAGCAGATCTTAGGTCTTTGTTTACTTACAGCCATCTTAAAGGTTATTTTTTTATTTGTTTCTGTTATAGCAGTGAGAGCAGGTGATGTTTCACGCCAAGGAATCTATAGCCGGAACCAGTAAGAGTCCAATGTGCTACTCCTGTAGTTCCTGGGAACAAAAATATTGTTTTAAATTTTATTTTCTTTTTTTATGTGTTTTGTTTTGGAGCAAGTGGAAGAACTGAAAACTATGCGAAAGCAAAGACTTTACTGATTTCTTAAAGGAAATAGTTTTGTGCTGAATCAAATCAGCTTGAGAATTTTCCTTGGGAAGGAGGCTTTAGGCAGTGCTTTTTAGACAATTTGAGTTTTTCAGCTTTAGAGAAAAGAGAAGCCTTTAAAGTCTTTCACTGATGTCCAAGTGATGCAATCATTTCAGGAAAGGCTTGCGATCAGTGGGAGTGACACTGACCATCTGATTCAGCAGAGGTAGCAGAAAATGATCACAAGGGTGTGTCTTGTTGTGTGTAGCTTGTATAGGAAGCATATAGCTGTGAAGGACCTGTGGTTTGGACTGTAGAATCGAATGAATTTGCTATTTCAGGGAGGCGGATACTTCAATAACAATTCAAATATGGACCAATACATAAATAGAGAGCCTCCCTTCAGTGTTCCTGACTGACTGCCATGATAATAAAAGAGAAATGCAAGAGAAAAGGATGACGATGGTGCTTTGGGTCTGAGTCAGAGTGCTGAAAGTCCCATGTTTGTCAGTGTATCATTGTGCTTTTGTGGGACCTCTTAAACACTGTGTGGTCTTGGAGCCAGGCTTGCACCATCTTTTAAACTCTTTCACCTGCTTAGCCAGAGATGGAGGGTAGAAGAGCTAACAGTTGCTGAGAAAAAAAAACATCAACAGACCTCACATTGAAGCAGCTATGTTGTATAATAAGCTTTGTGGGTGTTTCATAGGGAGGTAAAAATATAAAAGCAAACCAAGGAGTTGTCATGCGGTGATCAAGACACAATTGCCTCTATAAATGTTGCCATTTCTTTTCTACACAGGAGCAATGGTCCTATTTCTGAGTGGGTGTCCAGACTTAAATCTGGCATCCGTCGTCACACCACTAACGCCATTTGGTGTGTTGAAACACTGCCTATACCAAACCTCCCTTTCCATGTACAACAATAAATGAGGTCTGTTTACAATCGCAAGCGGCTGCGCACTGAAACCAAAAACATTCCCAAATGAGAACCACAAGAGGAGCAAGTAACGTCATCCAATTTACACGTGTTCATCTTGGATGTATTATTTTAGAATTATACATTCACATTAAAAAAATATTAAAAGATTTAAAAAAATAAATATATGTACAGCGCAGGCTATGTTGTAAATGGCACAATCGTTGAAAAAAGAATGACCTTTTTGAGAGAAGCTATAAATATTGTATTATATTGTTTTATTTTATCGGCATGCTTTGTGTTTTTTGTAAATACAGAATTTTAAAAATGTTACTACTAATAATCAAAAAGTGAATAATAACAATAATATAGAATGGCTTCCAGTTATGCCCTTTGTCACATTTGTTACTTTTTGGATTTTTTGAGACACTTTTCACTTTGTTGACGGAGATTGAATGAAATATAGGTATTATATAACACAAAAGATATATACACGTATACATATATGTTTATATGTATATACATAAAGCAGAAGAACACTGTCACATTTGATTTTTATGTGCAACACGTTCTGTGGATGTCTAACACTGGTTGTTTCCAGCACTCTTCTATGTTGGGGAACTAGCTCAATGTTACTGGATGTAGCCTGACATGACAAAAAGGAAAATGTTACCAGCACATTTCTCACCTAGCTGTTATATTTATCAAGATATACCTACAGTCACAAACAAAACAAACAAACAAAAAAATAAACCAACCAAGGTGACTCTTCACTGCCCACCAGTTCTACCGAAGGACGACTGGAAACAACTTTTACTCCAGAAAACACACACATCAGTGCCATTACAGCTCAACACACACAGTCATGTTGTCATCCTGACTCTTATTTTGTTAACTCGTTTGTTTCTATTCTTCCACTTAATGGCATGTGCCTTTTTTCTGCTTTTTCTGCAATGTGGATGTCAATGCCACACTGATGATAAACAACAACAAAAGGAAAAAAAAGATGTTTTCGGCGTGTGGGGGTTAGGGGTTTTAGTATGAGAATAATCTGGGAGTCAAAGGATCATCCAGACACCCTCCACTTCATTCTTGATATTCAAGTGTGTGATGTTATTGGAAAAAAAACTTTAAAAAAAGACAAGAAAAAATGTCCTGTTCTTAGTGCTGTATGTGTGTCACTCACTCGGCTTGTGAAAAAGCAGCTTGCCTTCTATAGTTTGGTTTGAGTTCATCTATATTTCTGTTTCCATCTGAAATTTATTTTTGTATCAATAACTGATTATAGGAGTAATTTCTTTTTTTTAGCATGGTTTGTTATGGGCTTTTATTTATTTATTTATTTATTTATTTATTTTTTGCTGAAAAATAAAAAAGTGCTTTTTCAAACTGTTATCATTTGACACCGTGACTAAAGAGGATATACAGTACAATATGATGGTGTGTTGCACAACCACTTGGACTCTTGGTTTCAAAATATACGAAAGATTGTCTTCATTTTGAGCACGAACCTTTTTCTTACCAATAAAGCAGCCTTCCAGTTACAACGCGTCCGCTCTTTTGGTTTTTTAATCACACGTTTGGTGCTTCTATGAGTATAACCTACTCTGTGCAACTGCTTTAAAGCATCCCTCTTTTCAATTACCTCAAACAGCCAGAAGTGTCTTGCCCAAGGATACAACGGCTAAGACGGACAGGGGTTTAAACCAGCAACCCACTGATTACAGGAAAAATCCTCTACCTTCTGTTGCCACTGTCCCTACTGCTTTAAATGAATTTATGATTTTGTTATAGTTTAACAGTTAGACCTAAAAAAAAAATATTTTTCCCAACCCATGAACCACTGTCTGCCAACAACTCTTCAGCAATCACTTTAATTGTGTTGGTATTATTTACTTGTGAATTTAGGGTCCTTTTTATGCCTGGATGATTCATAGTTGGTTTAAGTACTCAGATAATGGACTAGATAGGCTATATGCTAAGTGGAAAAAACAGCAAATAAATGAACAACCTTCAGAAAGTCTACGAAGTAAAAAAAAAAAAATATATATATATAAATAACTTAAAGGTCCTAGACTCAACACCTTTTTTGATTGTTGTCACATTTCAATTCATGTAAAGGAGTTTTTGTTGTAGAAAGAAATCTACTTTTCAAAGCAGTTTCCTCCATTTGTCTGCGGA
>JAVKLF010000152.1:12121103-12142736 GCA_034783495.1 Millerichthys robustus | reverse complement strand
ATAATACAATAACGTATCTCCCTACCTGATGATGTAACTCGCTCAAAATCAAATGGCTCTTTGAAACAAATGGATAGTCAAGATCTGGATCCCCTCAAAGACCCATTCGTCCCATCTCTAAAAAAAATAAATTTTGGAGCTCCTAAGATGCTCTTTCCATGTGGTTGTGTCAGACAGGACCTCACAACCATAACTTTGTTGAATCTAAATACAGTGTTTTCTTGACACACTTCATCGTCCTTGTCGATCATCATCTAGTGAGCAACCTGAATGGAGGTGTTGATCTGACATAAACCGGAATATAAGTTGAACACGAGTAGGTTTTCAGTCATGGTGGCTCATATTTCTGCCTCGCATGTATCTTTCTTTAACTATCACCATGTGCCTGAGTCACTGTTGCACTTACTTCAAATGTTAGGGGAGTCAGAAAGGTCACAGGTCTTTAAATATATCCATGTTTTGTTTAGAACTGATAGGAACCTGTCAAACCCACGCGTGATGTTTACAGTAGTCTGTGATGGCAGCAGTTACACTGAATCTGCTCTTTGAGCGTATTTTTCTCAGTTTTTGACTAACTTTGAGTCTTGAGGCCCTGAAGTCTTTGTGTTGCAGTAATGCTGGGCTCAGCATGCTGCCTGTGTCCACACACTGCTGCCTCAGCACTAATAAGGCAATAGAGTGATAGAGGGAGCGCCAGTTGTCTGCTTTCAACATCCCTACTCAACCGTACCCTCACCTAACCCCCCACAGAGACACCATTAGCAAATCTATTGGGGATCCCATATTAGGAAAAACATCAAGGAGTCTAATTGTGGTTCTGAACTGGGACTCAGTGGCTGTGTTAAGTTTTGTATCCACACTAATGAGTTGTGGTGTTTCCTTCAGTGGTGTTATTGCCCCTCACTGACCACTGGAGCTGGGCCTGAAATAGCTCCAACTGCATGTCACTTCATGAATGAGTTTTTTAAGAAGTCATATGTTTTAAGGGTAACATGACTTCATCACGTTTCAGGTTTTATTTTTACTCTTGGTTAATTATAAATCTGTTAAACCTAGCTTGAGAAATAGATCTAAGCATACGTGACACATGGATTATGGACAAGCAAATCAAAACAAAAAGATTTGTACAAATGGAAGCTGGAAGCTTTATTTAGTTTATTTATTGTTGCCTTCATATTTACTAAGTATCAGTGATGTTAATTCAATTTACTGGATTGCTCACAATCTATTTATTTTTGCTTGAACTGAGCTTTATTTTGCCACAGCTCTGCAGTTCTTTTAATATGACTTACTCTTCATGTGTTCTTCATACGTCAGCATAATTTTCACGAGTTTTCATGTTGTCACATCACAAAGTGCATTTAATGATCTGAACACCCAACATTTGGTCATTTCCTTGTGTGGCAGCTTAAAAGGCAAACTTGACTGGAGTACTGGTTCTATGTAATGGGAGGAGTCGGACGAGATATTTTGGTATATTCTGAATGTAGTGCTAAAAACAGTCTGACAGCTGTGTCTGTAGAGGCAAGCTAAAAAACTGAAACATCACACCATCAAAAGATGGGCGTCACACCAACAAATTCAGCATTACATGAATATTGGATTATAAAAAATTAACTTTAGGAACAAGTTTTGTACTTTTTTAGGAATACTGATGGACTAGTTCTTTGTTAGATAATCTCACAGCAAAATGACACCTTCTGAATAGAAAAGTATTATATTGGTGCTAAAAGTAAAGCCTGTTGTTGATTTTATCTCTTTTTATGCTCAAAGGTTTTTCTGGGTTTGTGTTTGGGTCACAACTGAGTCAACACCTGATTGTTGTGAAATGAGTTCACGTGGGAGTAATGTAGCTGATCCCCAACTTATTTGTCAGTCTGAAGGTTTGGTCTTGGTCTACTTCCCCCTTCGACAAGGAAATAATTGGAAACTTGGAAATAGAAAGCAAAATGGTCAAATCATATTAGTCCTGTGTTTGAGTTTTGAACATGATCAATAACTTTGTGGGACAGATTTACCCTCAAAACAGTGACAAAATGTCTCACACCCTGTGAGATGTTACTTTTAGCTCTGCATGCTGCTGTTGCTGTCACGTTTTATTATACATAATGATAATAATACATGTGACCAAGTGCAGCAGGGCTTCACATTATTATAAGGAAAACAAACAGAAATGCGATAAGGCCTCTAAATCAGCGGTGACAGAGTGATGACAATTATATTTCATCAACTTTGTTTTTTATTTGTTCATGTGATAATAAAATGTTTCAGCTGTTACACACTCTTAGTCCACACAGCTAAAAAAATATTTATGTCAGCTTTGATTTGGAGTTTTTTTCCCGTGTAATTTAACAGATAGATTGATCTGACAACTGCTCTGACTTCTAGAAATAATCTGTTTATTAATATAAAGTGTATAAATGTGTTTGTGCACTAGTTTATAAAACCTAGCCAAACTTCAGTTTGCAAATAGTTACTTCAAACAAATGAAGACAGGTTTGAGACAGACTGATAGACAGGTTTGACTGCACTTTGAACAATTCATTGTTTTTCAGTTTGCTGATTTGAGTCTTCTGTGCATCTCTACCTGTTATCTGCACTAATAAATTATAGTATTTGTAATTCTTGAAGTTGTTGGGTGATTAGTCACCAACAGCAAATATAAGATGGTGGAAGGCTCACGTTAAAGAAGGACGCAGGTTTTTTTGTCATTATAAATGTTTTTCTCTTCACATTTTTTTAACCTTTGTTTAAATTGGAGTCACAAATGTTTTTTCTTCTTGCAAAATCTTACCGCTTTTGGGCAGCGCAGGGCTTAGTCACCTCCCGGCCCGGGGCTTTTCTGTGTGGAGTTTGTTGTCCCTGTTCACGTTGTTTTCGCCAGTTTCCTCTCACACACCAAAACTACGCATGTTAGGTTCATTAGTAACTCTAAATTGTCCTAAAGTGAGAGTGCTTGTTGTTTCTGTGTGTCCCTGTGGTGGCTTTTATGACCTGTCAAGGGTGACTCCGCCTCTCGCAAAGTGACCGCTAGAGATAGGCACCAGCTCCCCCTAAACCCTGCAAAGAAAGGCGGGTAAAGAAAAAGGATGGGTGCTCTAACTCGTTACAAAAGCTACAATAATAGTCTACATCCCACAATGTTCATAAAGTGACTCACCGTGTGTGAGGCACCTGTCAATAATGGAAAACCATCCAAACTGACCTGCTGCTTGCTAAACCGCATTTTCTTGTTTTATTTTACTCATTGTTACACCCAAAGAAGATGTTTTGTGTACGGCAGCTTGGAATCTTTTAATGCAGGATCTTTAACAGAACTGGAATGTCTTCTGAAGATATCTGACTGGTAGTGTGACATGTTTCTGAGTCATTTGTTAAGCAAATTGATGTCTAACTCTGTAAGTTGTTTTGGTGAAGAAAAACAAAATCAAGAGATTGGTCTCGGGTGTTTTTAACAGAATCTGATTGTTGTTTATCTTTCTATCTAAACCTCCCAAGGCCAAACCAAACTGGTCCTTTCCCTCCAACCAAGAACTTTCGTCCACTGTCTGCTGAGTCCAGCATTTCGTATGAAAGAACTCTCTTTTCTCCTCTGTCCTTCTGAGGACTGGTCAGTAGCTGCCCTCCCCTGATTCCCTGACTCCCTCTTCCTACTTAAATACTTTTAGCATAAAGAGAGAGAGAGAGAGAAGGAAGGGGAGGGAGAGGGGGATGGGAGATCCATGGGGGAGGGGAGCTGAGTGCTCACTCTGTTGTCACTGACCAGAGAGAGAGAGAGAGAGAGAGAGAAGAAAATGAGAGAGGGAGGGAAAGAGCAGGGAGTTGTGTGTTCCATATGTGGAAAAAAGGCATAGCAGTGCACACACAGGTCTGTTCTGCTCCGGGGATTATCCTAGTACTTTCAGATCTGATGGAGGACGTGCAGGCATGAGACGGTAAGGCCGCTTGTCTTCTCTGCATCTATGTGTGGAGCTGCTGTCAGAGCCAGCTGCTCTGTGTGACTTGGCTCTGCTGAAGTTGGAGAACTGAGCCTGTTTGGGCAGCTCTCTCTTTTTCTTTGCCCACTGACCATGAGACATTTCTCCCTCCCCACCAACTCCACCACCCCCCCTATCCTGCAAGCACAGTCTTCCTCCTGCAAAAGCTCGGTTTGTTTGAAGTGTAAACTGTGGCTTGCTGCTGTAGAGCTGAATGTTATTCTGGGCTGAGTGGTAAAAGTTGGCTGTCAGTTTAAGCAGAGGGGATTGCAGCCCGAGACTGTGCGTTGGTGTTCAGGTCATTGCGTAATGTTTCCTTCATTTGAATGGATTGTGGGTAAATGTAAATTTGCAGCCATAGCAGTATTTCTGTATTGTATAACAATATTGTGTGTACGTCCATAATAATGAAAATGTTAAATATTTTTTGACAGATCAGTAAACAGTTTTAATATTCTGACACTTTTTTTATATCTAGACTTGTATTCTTTTGGAGAAAAAAGTATGTCCACATAAGTTTAAAAAACAAGTGATTTCTAGTATTTTATATCAGAGTCAAAATAATAAAAAGAGCAATCATAATGTCTTCAATTTCTGTGATTAAAGTGAGACTTTTACAAAGTCAAATTATGTTCTATTTGATATAGTGCATGAAATATTCCCAATTTATTTTTAAAATAGAATTGGTTGAAGTAATTTGTTCCTAAAATGTAAAACTTCAGTTTTTAACTAATTGTATTAGTTAATTATTTAGCTCGATTTGTGAAATTTTGCAATTAAAAGACGTTTATTTCCTCTTTGCTCTTCCTATTTCCTATTGACATGCTTGTGGAGCTCCAGAAGTATTTGGTGTCTTGAGAATGCAGTCTTTATTGCCTCAGCGCACAGAGCAGTGGTATGCATGAGTCTTTTTGTGAGGTAGATTTAGAAAACCCTCTTTAGAGGCTGGACACAGCTTCACAATCAGCTTAATGCCTGCCTGTAATGAATGCCCTTGTGTGTGTCTGAATTTGGCACTGTGTGGACATGAATTCTGCTTTTTGTTACACGGATCGGGCTCTCAGGTTGGACTGTAACTCTATCATCCGCTCTGGTTCATTTCTGTTCTGTGCTTCTTTGCATGCGTGCTGCTGTGTAGACTTGCCTAAATAGCTTAGGAGTTGTTGCTGTTTTTGTCCAAACATTGTGCAGCATCCAGCAGATGCCTCACCTTGTTTTTCTTTCTCTGTGTTTTTCCCTCTCAGGTTGTTCTGTTGTCAGTGCAAGCTCATGTCAGTGATGGACTACAGCCGGAGCAGTGCTAACCTTAGCTGGCATTCATGAAACAGCTTTCCTCCTCACCGAGACCAGCTCCACAGAATGCTGAGTCCTATTGTCCCTTATAGTGAGTAGGACACTCTTTTTCTCTCTTTATCTCTCTCTCTCTTTCTTCCCTACACTCCAGAGAGCTTCAATTGACATAGCTGGA
This sequence comes from Millerichthys robustus, assembly GCA_034783495.1. Classification (NCBI taxonomy): domain Eukaryota; kingdom Metazoa; phylum Chordata; class Actinopteri; order Cyprinodontiformes; family Rivulidae; genus Millerichthys; species Millerichthys robustus. The sequence continues at coordinate 12,137,291 of JAVKLF010000152.1, read as the reverse complement.
CTTTGCCTGAATCAATGAACCCCTGCTACAAAAATAAGCAGGAGTGGACACAGTGTTGTAAAGTTTGCAAACAGAATGAAAGTAGCGATAAGTGAATGTCAGCATCAGTGCCAAAGCTTGACTTTTCCTTGACGTGCTCTGTGGAAATGCTAAACCCTGAGCTCTGGCCCTGTTTGAATGTTTTATCAGCAGGCGGTGGAAACAGCTGTGGGACAGAAGAGGGATGATGGTTTAAGCTGCAGAAACTCCTTAGCTAGGCAAATGAAATTTTACCAGTACAGCAGTGCAGTGCTTACAACCACACATGCTGCCTCTCAAGCCCCCACCTACTCGCTTTCTGTTTCTTTCTACAATGCTGACTTAATAAGTGACATGTCCAGTGTTCGCCTCCTCTATGTGCACCCTCACACCAGGTTTCATTGGAGTCCAGTGCTTTGGCTCTCCAAAACAGCATTGTTTGTCAGCCAGCATGGGGCTGCCTCCATGGCCTCGTCCTCAAGAGCACCCCCCACACACACACACCACCACCACCACCTTTTTTGCCCCCTAGCCCCTTAACTCGCCTCAAAAGGGCCATTATTGTCATGACAGTCACAAGAATAGTGGGAAAAATCAAACTGAATGGCAGATTTTAAAAAATATATCCCTCTAAAATAACGCTAACAGCCTAAACTTTGTTCCGATCGTGTTTGAAAACGAGCCGCGGTCGCACTGCATGGAAATGTGTGGGATTTCGAGTTTAAGCAAATGTTTGACAATTTCTATCAGTGTTTGTTGGCTTTTCTGTAAATTTTGCCCTTGAGATAACCAAATATGTACCTGACCTATGTGCTGTTATGAAACATAACCTCTCAGACCAATTTAATATCAGCTCTCCTGAATGTGTTTGTCTATTAAAGCATGTTTACTAGTCCGAGTTATTCAGAAGGCGCAAATGGTAATTGTCCCAATCAGCCCCCTGTACCTTGCTGGTCCACACTGAATGAAAACAGAGCTGATAGCATTTCAGCTCCATGCCAGAATTCCAGCTTAGCCCTGAAAAGTAAAAAAAGGGTTTGCCCAGCCAGAGATTTAACAGACATTTCTCCAGATCCAACAGAGGTACATCTTTCCTGCTCAACCAAACGGAGTGCTGATAACACTGCGGCGTGCCTCACCTCAAAAAGCTACAGCTACCTGCTGTATGTTTCTGCACTTTGAACACAATACGGTTGTTGTATAGAACTAGAGGAAAATAATGTAATGTAAAAGCAATGACCATTAAAAGAGCGTTATTAATGTTCATGATACATGTCATGCTTCTGGCAGGTTCATGACATCCTTCATGTCCCTCCCTTCAAATAAACTGTTAGTGTCATTTTAATCAGTGAAGTGACTAATTAAAAGCAAGGACAGATTACTGAATGGGCCTAGAAGCTCAAGGGGTGCTGAAACCTGGGTCGTTTCCCAAATAATCTACTGTAATATAGCCTCACATTGGGCTTGTTCATCTCCTGTATGAATCTTGTCCATTTATCACTTAAGGGGCTTTTTTTGAGTATTTCTCCTACAATAAGACCCCTTCCCCATTGTAATGTATGAATGACCAGAATTATACACTTCCTTTTCATAAATAGGGGCCCAAAATGCCATAAACCAACCATTGGTTAAAAAGGGTTATTTTCATATAATATTTCATCTTATGTGTTTTCAGTGAATTGCATAGCAACTCACGCCCAACCCCCAAGAGTTCAGGCTCAGTCCTGATGAATAAATGCAGGGCTGCTGGAGTGGACAGCATGTCTAAGAATGTCACAAACTGACAGTAGAATACTTAGCATGCCTTCAGAGAGAAGTCACTGCCGATTAAAAGGAATCTTCCAGCATACCACGCACATGACTTTATAATTTTCTTTCGTGACGACTATTGTTGTTCTTCTCTGTTCAACAACTTGCTGCTTTTATGCATTGTAATGACGTTTTGTGTTGAGCTCATTTCAAAACAGCCCCTCAGTGTGTATTTATAGACAGAAGGATATGAACACGCACAGCGATGTTAGGAGATCACGCTGTTTACTCTCAGACTGGTGACACACAAACTCACCCTTCAGCTTGCTGGCGACACTGCAGCTCAGTGTCTTTTGGTTAAAGACTGCAGTCATGATTCTGCAGAGTGCGGTCCACCTGTGAAGGACTTTGCTGCACATGTGAAGACTCTCACCTCCATGTTGAAATCCCCTTTTCAAGAATGTGGAGCATTTCTGCTTCCTGGTGCTACTTCTGACTCCTGCTGTAGGCATTTCTGTTCCCGCACACGAGGAACATGCTTTTCTTTTTTCATTTTAGTTTTTTATTGAGTATGTTCTTGCTTTTCTAATCTCAATGACCGGAGATAGTGTGTCACTCTCGGTCATCCTCTTTGGTCAAGCCAGAATACCTCAAGCTGGGGGTGAATCAGCTATGGCCGGAGCTGAAGAGAAACCCGAGAGAGATTCCAGTGGCCATAGATACTCCTGCAGGGATTTGGTGCAAAAATCTGTAATCTGCACTTCAAACACGCTCTTAAATCAGTCCCAGGCCCTAACTCTTGTTGACGGGGGCCCCCACTGGTGGAGTTATACCTTTTCTTTTAAAACAGCACATATGGACACAGACACACACACGCAGAATGACTACACACAAGAGTCCTGTCTGGCAATTTTTATAGCTCTCCTCTGATTGACCCCACTCCTTTCTCTCTCTGGTTCTGTTTATATGTTTTATTTCTGAGTGTCTTTGTGAATGATTCTGAGGGGGTAAAAAAAGATGCAGATCTCATCCCGTGGCCCCTGAAGCAGCTTGCCAGAGGGCTGTGTCAGCATCCATCCCCTTTGTGGATGGTGTTGCAGTGGAGGGTCCTGTGAGATCTTTGAGTAAATACACAGCCTTCCAAACTGTGTGTGAATAAGAGCAAGGATCATTAGTGCGGATGTGAATGGGCTCTAATTAAGCCTCCAGTGTGTGTGTTGTGTGCATTTTTGTGTGTGTGTCTACAAGAATAAAAGTTTAGGGACCCAGTTCCCAGTGAGTCAGTGGGCGTAGTGGTCTATCTCTCAAGTGGTTTATCAGCTCATTAAGAAAACCTTCGTTCCTATTAAGGGTCCAATTAAGAAGCAGGGTGGTGAGGCTCATTTGGATGTCCACACTTCAGCGGATTCCTGAACCAGCAGAATTCAAAGCTTGACACTGTCCGCCACCTCCTTTCACACAAACACAGCTAATTAGTAAATGACTGCACTCAAGAATTACTTTAACGCCATTAGGTGTTTGTAGTGTGAGGCTCATAAAATGCTCTGCCAGAGTAAGGGACGTCGGACGTATTGAGCTTTCTCTAATTTGTGTGTGTACAAACAGAAAAACAACAAATCCCAGAGCAGTACATGCGCTGAGAGCGCAAGCTGGAAGCACAGAGGGTCCGAGGGATTTGAACAGAAAGGATGGGGGGGTGCAACATGCTCGCAGGGAGGAAGGCGGGGGTGAAATTGGTGGCGGAAAGCAGAGGAACGGGAATAGAAGTAGATTGGAAAAAAAAGATGGAGCCAAAGAGTGAGAGATTGGTTGAGTGAGACAGATGGAGGGGGTGATTGGTCATCACAGAGCCTCAGGGCAGCTGTTCTTTGATATTTCAGTGAACACAATAACCTAAAGCCAGCCTGCAGTCACAGAAAATAGGGACCCAGTTTTTCTTGAAGGGTAGTGTTTGTGTGAGGGTGTGTGTGTGTGTGTGTGTGTGGTTGGGGGGTGGGGGTGGTTTGAACAGGCTTCTGCCATTTCTGGACAAGCGTTAGCAAGCTCCGGGGAAGGTGGAGCGGGGAGTTGTTTCTAAAATTACGAGCATGAAGTGACGCACCCAGCAATTATTCCCGAGGCTTTCTACTTTGGAGAATGCTGAGAAAAGTGCTGTAAAATTAGCACACGCTCATATGGGACTTTGCCTTTTGCTGCACTGTCATTAACCATTCTGAGCACGTCTTGTCAATTAATCAATGTTTAACAAATGCCATCAAGTAGTTTGGCTGCTCTTCTTCTCCATCTACTCTGCAATATAACAAGTTGCAAACACGATGGCTTTCAGTCTGCCACAGATAAATCAGAGACGTTTGGTTTTGAAGTTTATGTCATTTAGATTAATAAAAAAAAAACACTTTCAAAACAGTACAATGTTGTCATGTTCAACAACACTGACAAAACCTCATCTGACAGCTGGTCTGGAGCATTCCCAGAGGACAATGAAACAAAAAAATAGAGCAAGTCAAACTGCCTTTCTTAAACTTGAAGTAAGCATGACTCGATTTACAAAAAAGACTGAGGTTCTAAACTGAGACACACGCGCACAGAAGACGTCCCTCAATGCCACTGCAGGAGTCGGGTTCATTTCTCCTGGGACCACGTGACTAAAAAGAGCTGCTTCTGCTCGAGCTCCAGGCAGCAGGTGTGAAAACTCCACACCAGAGCTCCTGGACTCTTCTGTTATTACATCTTTTTAGGGCAATGAAAGAGAGAGCGTAAGAGCCAGAGAACAGGAGGCAGAGTGGGAGAGTGGAATTGGGTTTCCTGTGAGTGATAGCAAGCCTGTGCCAAATGCATAGATTTACATTTTTTCTTTAGCAACATCCAATTATCGAGGGCAAACATATGACGATCCCTGTTGTCCAGTGTGCACGTTATTCCTGTCTTCAAGCAGTTTAAGGACTTACCTTGCACTTCCTCTTAGCAACTTTAACCTCATCAAATTTCATAATTATCTGTTGGGTAAAAATATGCTGCGCCACATTGAAATAAAATAAACTTGTTCCAGTGTAGTGTAAACTGTGCGAGGGCTGATAAAATGTTTGGTTTATCCCAAAATGAGAGATGGCCTCAAGACAATTTTTTTCTGTCTCCTCCAACAGTGTTGTAAAAACCAGTCGGCCTCTCAGATTGGTACTTTTACGACTGACTGGTAGTATGCTGCGGCATACAGCCCAGAAATGTCCTGTTAGATATTAGTATCATAAATCACAGGGAACTTCAAAACAAAGAACACCAAATATGTGATCAGCAGCATCTTTTTTTTTGTTTGAAGCACTCGATTGTATACGTTTGTCTTAAATGAACAGTGGATTTGAAAGATTCCTGAAGAAAATGTTATTTATTTTTATTTGTTAAAGTGGACTAACTTCATCTCCCTCAATCTTTTTATACATGGTGCTGAAGCACGATGAAGCTGTCTCAGGGTTAATGGGTGAAAAGAGTTTCTGTCCATGCAGCATTTTTGAGATGTTGCTTAAACACACTCTGAAAACCTGCCAAAACAGATGGAGCAACAATTTTGACTCTGCATGGTTTTTTTTAAAAATAAGCAATATCAAAAGAATTTTTAGTAAAATCTGCAATGGTTGGTGTTGTATTGCTTAAGTTTCTGGTTATCCTAAGATATAGTGTTCAAGAAAAAAAATTAATGCGCATCTTGATTTAAAACATTTTTCTATTAATTGTTTCTCATATATAGAGGTGTATGATGGAGTGGAGATTTTGGTAGGCTTATCTAATTAGTTGATGGAGGTGGGACTTAACTCTGAATAGATCCTGACTAGATTGATCCATAGCGCTCATGTTTACAAGTGGGCCCTTCACAAGCGGTGCAGTTTAATAGCGCACTGTCCCAGAAGGCTTGCTGCATCTGTGTGCATTTTGTTTCTCAAGCCAGGAAAAAGACAAAAGTGCCTGGAAAAGAAAAGGAGGAAGCAACCTCAGGGGAGCTATGAAACACCACTGGAGCCCCTCCATCTCAGGACTTCCTGCCAAGATAACATTTCACCTCATCCATTGATATTTTTATAGGAAACCACAACGCCTTTGAGAGTAACACAAGCATTTATGGACCAAAAGCTGCTTTAGTTTTTACTCATTAAACAGGAGATCCTCAAAACTTATTATGTAGTAGATCTAAATATTTTGGGGTTGAATTTATATTTTTCCCGACACATTCCATTCTGGGACATAAATAGACAAAATTCAAATTTTAAGCAAAGCCTCCGAGGAGAGCTGTGCCTCTGTCCTCGTCACGCACTCCTGGACTAGGATGCAGCTCACACAGGTCCCTCAATAAATCCCAGGCTGACACAAAAGCTGTCAGTGGACTGCTGCAGAATAGATTAATAAGGTTTCCATAATTAGACAGGTCCCTGACAATAGGATCCCTTCGGCTTTGTCTCAGGGCCAACTGGAGTGTCCGATCCATGCATGTCTGCTGGATGGGTGTCCACTACAATGGCCACACAGACAGTACGGCGGTCAGCAGAACATCTGCCTCTCCAGGGGCCAAAGAAAAAAAACTCACACAATAACTGTGAAGTTTAATGTGAAAACACATTTAGGTCTCCCTTCTCTAAGATAAGTACAATAGATTTGACAAGATTTGGGCAGGCAAAAGAAAACTTGCACTATTAAAGCTGAGATCATTTTCCCAACAATTTGTTTTGCAATTGAATCAGATATTTAACAAAGGGTTGTTTTTATTCTGGTCCAAAATAATAATATATATACTGTATTTATATATATATATTTATTATATATATAGGATATATTTGGGCTCTAATGAAGCATACACCATTCTTCCAATGAATTAATCTACATGATGGCTCTGATTTAGACAGACGTGTATTAGAGCTTGCTCAGTTTATCGTGGTGCTCTTAAAGCCACAATCCAGCAGAAGGCAGTATCTAATTACATAGAAAGGGCTAAACTCTGCTGCAGTGCCATTTATTTATATCCCTTTAAACATGCATATACAGTAATAACAAAAAAACTCATAGAAAGTAAGAATTGTCAGTTTTTTTTAGGGAATTTATTCTTTAAGTATACACAGCTGGTTATTGCACTGGTCTGGGGACTAGTTCTGTATTAGAGCTACTCTGATGATAGAGTGGACAGCAGTTAGCCCGCCTCACTGAGTCCTATAATGTCTGCTACAGTCTGCTTAGAAAGGACGGAGCGCCTGCTGTCCACTCTTTCCCCTCCCTTCTTCCATCTCTGCCTTCTTCCATCCCTCCCTCCCTGCTGCAGGTTTTATGAGCTCCCCTGGGCTCTCATCCATCTCTGTCACACACAGGCCCCATTATTGGGGCTGCTCGCAAACTGGTTGGGCTGCAGATGGGAAGGGCCTGCAGGACATATATGGTTTCTGCAGCCCAGACAAAGACCACAAAACAAAAAAATGGTCATCAGGGTGTGGACAAGTCAATGTCTTCTAGGTGTATGCAAAATAAATGAGTAAAGATAGCGTGAGAATATCAGAGTTTGTTGTAGCGTGGGCTGTCTAAAGCTGTTTGAAGTACTTGAACTGGTTTGGCTATAGGGAACTTAAGGCAGTCCATTTGAATATGAAGAACATGATAATCCAACGGCCATCTGCTCTGCTGGTCTCATCTGACTGAATAAACACCAGGCATAATCTGAAAACACACATGAGAGGTTTGGAAAGACAGAGGTCAAAGTTGAGGACTGAGCTAGAGAGTGAGTCAGAAGAAGCAGAATCTTAAGGTATTGGATATTGAGGTTTGATTTAAATGGCAATAAGAATCCTGGCTCCTCACCTACAGACACTCATGAATAATGAATCATCAGGAGTCTGCTGAAGAATAGGCAGAGTGCAACAGGGACGGATTTTGCTATATTCCTTTTTCTTTTCTTTTTTACCTTCCTGGTTCTGGCTGGAGTAGCTCTCTCCTCGGGGTAAATTGTGACAGTTCAATAATGCCAAGCAATGTGTGGAATGTCAAGCTAATGCTTCTATGAGAGGCAGTGCTACCTTTCATGAAATATATAGTGATACAGAAATATTGACACATGAAATATGCATTTAAACAGTCACATATGTTTTTAATTGAAAAATAAAGCCTATGCACACAGAGGACTGTTTTTTGTACTTTATTCCATTTCTTCCCAAATCACCTCAATCAGTGTTGAGGTCAACCAGAGGAACAAAAATTCCACATTTCCAATGTTTCAGAAGAAAATGCAGAGGAATAAAATAGCACACTATGCTGCTTTTCTAGTATAACCCTTGTCTTTCTGCCCGGCTCTCTCTGCACACACCCTCATTTACTCCCCCCTTCATGTGTCCAGCAAGCCACTGGGTGTTTGGAGCTCTGGCGTATGGTGGGTGTAGGGCGGAGGGAGCAGGCATTCAGAGCAACATGTGCAGAGAGATAACAATAGCTCCTCTGGGAGACCTGCAGATGTTACTATTAGAGGGAAAATTAGTGGGCTCTTATCTCCATGCTAACATGGGAAACTACAAAAAACAATCCATGCATCCATGCATGTGCTTTCACTCATTTTTCCTTGAAACTTCTTTGCCTTTCTCCAACTCCCCCGTACCTTCCTCCTCCTATTTGGGAAATGTGACCCACTTTTGTTGCCATACATCACTGAAAAATGATTTCCTAACAGAGGAAAGGTCAGATTTTGTCACTGGCTACTGTGGGGGGAGGAGTATCTTTGACCAGTAGTGTCACTTTGTACATTACAGTGAAGAAAATAGTCATGCAGAAATAATGTCTAAACTTCTACCAAGTATAGTGATCTACGTAGTACTATGCAAAAATCTTGACCATTCTTTAATATATTTTTTGTCCCTTACAGTTTCAACCCTTTGAAAGCTCTGTGCTGAAAAGTACCCTGGCATGCTCTCACTGTATGACCAGCCTCCTTTAATTTGACTCTTCAGTTTTTGTATTCACAGTAAACATGATTTAATTTTTCTGTGTGTTTCTATTCCCAGGTCTGTTAAAGATGCACTGGAACCCAGAGCATGCCCAGTCCCTCAGCCAGTGGCCTGAGCAGCACCTGGATGTCTCCTCCACCACTTCATCTCCTGCTCATAAGTCAGAATTTTATTCTGGTCGTGGTCGCAGCTCCAGCTCCAGCTACAACTATGCCTGGGCCAACGATGACATCTCTGCCCTCACAGCTTCAAACCTGTTAAAGCGCTATGCTGAGAAGTACGCTGGCGTGCTGGACTCGCCATATGACCGGCCTCCTACTGTGGCTACATACCCAGAGCCAGGGGGCTTTGGGGGCCTAAATGGCCAAAAGACAGAAGTGGAACCTTGGCCACTGATGCACAACACTGACACCTCCTATCCTTTGGGTCCTCCTGGATGCAACGAGAGCCTTTCAAGCTCCAAGACTGTAGCCACATCCACTGGCCCTCCTGGGATTGGCAGTGTTTCAGCAGTGAACAGTAATCTCTCAGACTCTGCCTACAGTGGCAGCAGCTCTTGCATTGGCTCCAATGAGTATCCCTCTAGCTACAATGGCACCTATCTTTCCTCAGGGTTCTGTCCACAGTCCAGCGCAGCACTTCCCCCTGCCTCCCTCCACACTCTCCAGTCCACACCCACTTTAGTACCCAGCTTCAGCCCTAACACACCAGTTTATAACTACCCACCCAGTGCATACCCTCCCCAGACCAGTCTGGCTGCAAGCTACAGTCACCCCTCTACAACGTACCTCCCCTCAGGTCTGCCAGCCCCTACCCCTGTTCCTACAAGGCCAACAGTGGTAGGAGGTACTTACAGTTACCAGAGCTCCAACCTTGGAGGATCTGAGTCTGGAGGAACATTAAAAAGAAAGGCATTTGAGATGAGCATAGAAGAGGACGACAGTGGGGACAGGTCTCGTTACAGAAAATATAAGTATGACCCTTTAAAGGGTGGCGGAACGTCTCCCTATAGTGTGAATGACAAAACAGAGTGTCGTGGAAATGGATTCAGCAGTTCAAGCAGCGCAGACCCCCAAACCTTCAAACCCAATAAGCCCTCTTCTCAGCCCCTGGTGTCCCCTGAATTTGGGACAGGAGGGGAGTACAGCCCTACAGCAGGTATGACGGGAGACACTGGGTTGACAGAGCAGGGCTTCACCCAGCAGCCAAACCGCCCTCAGGCGCTGAAACGTCCTCTATTATGTACTCCAACTATTGAGACTATTAAGAGCCCAGATCCCCGACTGTTGGATGTCATCAATGGAGAGTTATTAGACTGCAGCCCCACACTGCTCTGGAGTGAACTACTTGGGCTCACCCATGTTAAGGCTGCACTAGAGGAGGACATAATTTGGCCCGTTTTGAGGCCCAGTCCAATGGTGCAGCCACCAAGAACCATCCTGCTATTTGGTCCCAGAGGAGGGGGTAAGTTGACACTGACTCGGTCACTGGCCTCACAACTGGGGGCTTCATTTTACCATGTTAGTGGAGCAATGCTGGCCACCAAAGGGAAGCTGGATGCAGAACATATTTTGGGTTCTCTGCTGCAGGTGGCAGAGGCACGGCAACCCTCAGTGGTGCTGCTTAGTCAGGTGGAGGCCATGGAGGAGGATGGCCTGAGACAGATCCTGCTAACTACCCTGGAGAAAGTCCAGGTTGGGACCACAGGTCTGGTTATTCTTATATGTGCTACTGGAAGGCCGGATCTACTGCAAGACGCGGTACATCGGAGCTTTGCCAAGCGATATTATGTTGGTCTACCAGATGTGGGAATCCGCCAGCAGGTGCTGCTGCAGGCCCTGACACCCCAAGTCTGTAGCCTGAATGAAAGGGAGCTGAATACCGTGCTGCAGCGCACGGAGAGCTTCTCAGTGTGGGAGCTGCTGCAGCTCAGTCAGCAGGCACTTTCCTCAGCGTCCTCCCAAACTGGAGTCATGCATGGTCTTGCCACATCCCCCAAACCACCAAACTTCACTGATTTTGAGAATGCCTTCTGCAAGGTGCGGCCACATACCACCACAAAAGAACTAGATACTTGTTTAGAGTGGAGCAAGATGTATAGTCACTGAGACAGCAGCCGGTCATTATGGTTCGGACTGCTGGGTTTTAGTTCTGGCATCAAGAGCCATGGAAATGTTTTGTTGTTTTTGAATTACAGATTATGCAGACAAAAGAGCCAAATGAGCTCAAAAACTGGAGACTGCTGACAGAGTTGTTCCACTGGCAGGAGCATGTCATAATGTACTGTTTTGTTTTGCCCACGTCATTTTATTATTCCCAAAGAAAAGAAAGGTGGGTGGGGTAGTGTTATTAGTCATTTGGCCAATGGGAAAATCAGAAACCTATTTGGATACTCTTCAAAATCCTGATTAGCCTTGGTCCAGCACAAAATCAGTTATTTGTTGCTAGGTGATGTGGTCCAAGGTTACGGATAATCAGGGTTTGGAAATATCCCCCCTTTGGCTGCTGCTCTCAGGTTCCTATTTATTACCAGTCTCTCATGTTATCCTAACTTCAGTGTAGTCAGTGATTGTAGTCATTCGGCACAAAGGGCTTGGGATCAGCAACACTTCAGCAATTTTTTACCAAAAAACTTGTCAAACCAAAAATACATAACAAAAGCCTGGTAATATCCCCCCTTTCAAATCGACTGGTTCTAAAAGAAAATCACAACATGTTGCTATTTTACAATATTGTCTTACCAAACAATGACCCAACAGTTGGTTGTTACTATTAGAAAGTACAAGATTTAAACCTTCACCAGTTGTTTAAGTAAATTTTTTGTGTTATTTGTTTGAAGAACTACTCATGAATCTTTATTTAATGGCACCGTGCTCACCCTGTATGCAGCACAATTAACTGATTATCTTCTTTAAGATCCACATTCCACATCAACTGCAATTATCTTGAGATTCCCACTCAGAGATGAAAACCTGTGCATTCAACTTCTCCCACATTGTGTTTGTTTTTCTATTATGTAATATTATTTGAAATGCTCAGGAAGAATTTCGTTACCTCAGAACTAAGAAATAAAGAATGTATGTAATCTTAGGGTCTTAGAAGAGAGCGTTGTGGAGTGAAATAAAGGAGAACCTGACAGTCTGCAGCTGGGCTCGTACCTCGGGAGAGAAACTTGAATATTCTACAAAGACTAACATTGAATGTAATTCAGGTATTTTTAAAGGATATTTGATGCCATAAATCCATGTATTATTATATATGAATATATTAATGTTTTTTTTTCAGTTATTTTATCCTTAATTTTCTTGTAGTTTATGGTGAAGTGATGATTGTCATCAAGAAATGCGATGTAGAATACAAAAAACAATTCTTCTTTTGTTGGACAAACTGTTTGGAAATCCCATGTTATCTATTGGTTTATGCAAAATAAAATTTGTAGAATAGAAAATACAAAATAAGATTTTTAAAGTCAAAACTGGCCACAACACACAGTATAAAGATGTTGTTACATGTTACGTTTGATATTTCTACAAGTCTAAATATTCACAGTGGCAGGTAAGATGGTCATAAGTGTTACTTTTGTCATGAATCTAGAGAGGTAAACACAAAAATGATGTAAAGTCATCATCACCATGACCACTCTACCCTACCTCGTGTTTCTCCCTGCCTCCCATCCTCACCATTCTTTTTCTCCTTTTCACTCTCTCCCCATCCCAAATGCAATCTCATTAGACTGGATTGCCCTGTGGCCACAAGCCCTAGTGACCATGTGGCATTGTATCTTCTCCCTACCCCCTTTTTCTTCCCCCTTCCCTTATACCGTTTGCTCCGAAGTGGAAGTGGGGCTGATTGATGTCCAGCAATCCTATATCAGAGTGCAGCCTTCCTTCAGCAGCTGGTTGTTTCAGTCATGCCATACAGCCGGATCAATCAGCGTGACCCACACTGTGCATACTGATCACCGTCTCTGAAACCAAAAAGACTTTTACAAATCACACCCTTACCTCAAGCAGCACCAAACAACAAGAAATATCCACTTTTAATTTTACAGGACTTAAACAGTCATGAAGACTTAAAGCTGTAATATTAATACTGACAGTCTGTCCAACAAAACAAGCTTTTATTTTGTACGTTTTGATCTGCAGTAGCTTTGTTCTTGGTTATTGTACATTTTATGTAACCATTTCTACCTCATTTTTTGCAGCATATTGTACATGAAAGTATTTATTTCATGTCGTTTTCGATGTCTGTTTTAAAAATGATAATGTTGTTCTTCAGCTGTAATAGTCTACCTCAGAAAAGACTGTATTTTAAGAAAAGAGTATCATACAATATTAAACAGAATTTGTCAATATGGAATTGCGACTGGTTTTTAATTATTATTTAATGTTTTTAGTTATGTGTAATCAAGCAGCTACAACTAATAAAGGTATTGATATGGAATTTTTGTGTTTTTAACCGTACCTGACTTCATTATGGCCCTCTGACCCTTCGTTTAATTTGGTGTTTAAACTCACCAGATTAGCTGGTCAGTGCTGTGGTCTTGTAATCCTGAGACTGCAGGTCGCATCAACAAGGGCATCACTTGCCAAATCTTTAAATGCGAGTTAGCTAACTGTGACGACCCCTGACGAAGGAAGCAGCAGAAAGAAATGCAACATATTTTATTTTACCCACATATTAACTTGAACTGTCTTCTGAGTCAGCAGATGAAACATTAAAAAGAACCCATACAAATAAGTGTTTCCCTGTTACACTTCAAAATAGTATTTTTACTCTTCAGATTGTGTCAACATTGTCTGAAATATAACAAAAAATTCAAAAGATTTGCGAAAGAGGAAGATACAAGTAAAGAGAGCTTTGTGCATCTGTGTGCAAATAATTTGGCCAGCCTGCATGTTTGTGTGTTTGTGATTGTGTTGTAGCTTCCGGACCAGCAGCACCAGCTCACCCCTGAGGCTGCAGGCCCAGCACCAGAGCACAGAGGTCCTTCATCCCTGTCACTGTCTGTAAACAACTGCACGTCCCAGAGGCCCCCCCATGCTGCTATTTCTGGTCTTTCCTGACATCTTTAAAAGACTCAAAGAGTTGTAAAGTAAAATCTGAGCAAAGAAGTGAAAGTTTAGACCGGCAGCTCCTGAGTTTACAAACAGATGAGTGACTGAGTCTTGGTAGAATAGCAGTGCTGCCGATGTTAATGACAAGAAGAATTAATTGTCTAATAATGATGCATAGCTCTGTTAGAAGAACAAGCTGCCCTTCATCCTCTGGTGAAGGATAATCATTTCTGCAGCTGTTTCAAAAGTGTGTCTACATTTTGCTGCTTCTATTAACCAAATCAGCAGAACAGAACCAATTTGTTATGCAGAAAAGTGACAAAGATATTATTATCGCTAGATCATCCTTTCAGGTGGTAAATGTAACAGATCTAATATACTAGAACAACCAGAATCTAAATAAATTTCATGTAGCAACATATACATTTAAAACTGTAAAGATCATGATTTTAAAGGAGAAAAACAGCTTAACTAGTGAGGATTACTCTCCATTCATTAAATGAAAATGACTTTGTCCTATTTGTCCTAAAGTGAGTCCTGTCCTCCAGGAAGTCAATCATTTTCCTCTCCCTACTGATTGGAGGTAATTAGGTGAGCAGAGTTTGTAATTGGATAATAAAAGATGCTAATGAGTTGCTGTCCTATTTACTCAAACTGTGGCAAGTAATAGCGGCACACAGGTCCGTCACACTTTTACCTCCATGGCTCCGATAAGAAAGTGTCAATAAAAGGACACTTTCTAATAAATAAATGAACATTTTTTATCAGGTTTTACAAATGTAATTCTAGAGGATTGATTTCATCTTACTGAAGCTTTTATCTAACCTGATGTTTTTGTATTTGTGCTTCAGAGACAAAAAATTTGAAAGTTATTTATACCTACAACCTTCATTAAGAGAAAAGTCCTTCTCTGAACCTCCCTTCAGAGCGGACAAAGCCCGTCTTGCTACCTTGGGCCTTCCATTGTGCAGTCCTTGATACTGACAAGGTTGACATCAGAGGAAAGCTCTGACATTGGCTGAGTTAGGACTGCCAGCTGTTAGCAATCAAGTCTATTTTGAAGTCAGGGACACATAGACCCCCAGGGCCAAAGCAGCAACCAGTCCTAGCCCCTCACCCTCCCTAAAGCTCAGCCTACAACCTCCAAGCCCCATGGTCCCTCAGATAGCAGGCACATCTGTATTGGTTCCAGATGTTGGGAGCCTTCAAATAGAGAGAGGGTTATTTTACCTGAGAGAACCCCGAAGATGATGACAGACATGCACAAGTCTGCAGCAATAACGATTACATAAACCCTGAATATGTTTTAGCCCTAAATCTAACATCAAAAAAGCCCAGAATTTAATCTTGAATTGGACTGACTCCAAAATTTAGACAGTTGTAGACGAACATCTAGTACTTTCTGCAGGTTGTATTAAAATTAAATATTTTGGTAACACAACAAATGAACAAACGCAAACATTTTTTGCCTTTGATAGCCGACAGTACTAAAGGTAAGGGTTGGGTGCTGTGATAGAAAAAAGCCATGCCAGATTATATTTAGAGAGTAACCTCAGAATGGTTTAACTGCTTTCTGTTTTTAATGGAAAGTCTTGCTGTTGTCACAAATGTTCTGATTATAGGTGTGTTTGGTTAAAAATAAAGAAGTTCAGAGGAAACAAATAAGAGACAAATAGCTTCAAAAGCGGTTGTAGTCAATTTGCAATTTTATGTCACAATAAGGAAATTAAAATTAGTCTATTTAAAGACACATATGAGGGTCTGATAGCAAAAATTAAACCGTTTGCAGCTGCAATGTTTCTACGTCGGTCTTTCAGAACCCTCAGGAAATTAGATCTGACAGGTGGAATGTCCAAGCTGAATGCTTCGGTCTGCCCCCTCTCTCTTGTGACTAAAATGTGATCACAAAATAAATAAATAGTAAACAGATCCTCTGGAGAATAAACAGATGGATGTCTAAGAGCAATTAAACAGTGTTTGGGAGTGAGACACAGATGTTAACTGAAGCTAATCAAGGAGACAAACTCCTTTTCTTTTTCATTTTATATTAGGGAGTCTGTAGATTATCATGTGTTGCTGCTGCAATGGCTGCTGATTTCAGACTCTTAAACATGTTGAAGTTTCATACTAGTTTGTTTAAGTTTTGTGTCCAGTCCAAAAAATGGAACATAAAAGACAAAATAACCAATTCAGCTAAAAATAATTTATGGGTTAATTTCATGTAAAAATAATTTTAAAAAACAATCGAACAATGTTTAAGTTCTCTCCAATAAATTATTGTGATATATTTTTTTTAAGTTCTCAAGAAGCTTAATAAGTCGAGTGGATTTTAAAATAACCAACAGTAAAAATACAAAAACAGAAAAAAAATAAAAATAAAAACGCAAATCATAGATTGAAAC
>JAVKLF010000152.1:12085643-12099422 GCA_034783495.1 Millerichthys robustus | reverse complement strand
TGCATGTGCACAGGGATTCTACACTTCCACCTGATAATGCATCAAGTATTCTGAGGTAAGTGAATATAGTTTTTTTCTTGGAATTGTAAGTGTAACTTCATCTTTTTTTTTAAACAAATTATAATTTAACTGCCTTTCACTGCACTGACTGTTAAACTTTACATACATCAAGCTGTGACCTCTTCTCGTTTATTTCTGGGTTTTCTCTGGGTACCTCAGTTTCCTCCCACAGACCAAAAACATGAATGTTAGACTAACTGGCAACTCAAAATTGTCCCTAGTTGTGAGTGAGAGGTTGAATTTTTGTTTGTCTTGTTTGTCTCTATGTGTCCCTGTGATGGACTTATATACCCTGCTCACAAAAAAAACTACATTCTAGAGCTCAATTAATTAAATATTCTCATTGAAAAACTTAATTATTAACACAGTGGAATTGATTGAGAAGAAAATAACACAAAAATTATCAATGTAAATCAAAATGATTACACTTGATGATTTCATACTCAATATGAAAGTGGAAAATAACATGACAGGCCGATTTAATGTCAGTAAATATATCCTAAATGAGGCTCAGTAATGTGTGTGGCCGCCATGTGCCCGTAAAACCTCACAAAACCTCACACTTCAGCCACATGAGGCCTAGCATAAGAAGGAACCCAGGGCCCTCTGCACCAGCATGAGAGAAATAGATTGATCTGTGTTAAACCTGATCCTAATGAGGCAATAAGTCTAAGGTTTCTGCTTGTGACTCAGCTACATGTGTAACTTCTTTCAGCCATCCGTTCCCGCAGCTTCCACTTGATCCACTGGATCCACTGGATCCAATGGATCCACTGGATATGGCCACTGATACCAAACAATCTGGGAACTCTCCTGTGTATCCTGGACACATGTAGGTTGTTTTTCACTTCTGAACTTTGTGGAAGTTTATTTAATATGCTGAATGATTTTTACAAAAAAATTGTTGTTTTTTTAAGTGTACTAAATGGTCATCGTGTGTTTTCTCTTCTAGTCAAATCGAAGCCAACATGGACTATGAACTTTTTGAGGCCCTGAATTGTTAAAAAAACTCTTTGACACTCTGTTTTTATTGGAGCTCAACGCCAACATTGAGTCAAAACTGAAGCAAGATCTTTTCCAGACCTTTTCTGTTGGTTTCTTCTCTTGTTTTTAACATCTAGTCCTGACTGATGCCAAACTCATCCTATGTGACTCAAGCGTTTGTTTGTTTTTTTCCGTACTTTTTTCCTTTGAAAATCTGCAGTTTGATCTGCTTCTATCAGAAAAGAGACAAAACATGGGACAGAGGCAGAGCCAAGAGATGGCAAAGTGTGGCAGTGGTTCTCACAGAATTTAAGGTGGGGTCCTCCTCTGGCCACTCCACACCCAACAGGGAAGTCCTTCAAATAGATATTCTGTTTGCATCTACATCTTTTTATCTTGGTGGAATGTTATTCAAATCAATATTGCGCACTTGAATATAACACTTAGATCAACAAACCCATAAAGGAAATCCTGAAATTGCATCATGATATAAAGGAATGGAATTTTATAAAGTAAAACAATGAGATTCAGTTTGTAAAAAGGTTTTAATGTTCTGCAACTTTCTTATATTACAAGGAAATTTAATTTTCAATGTCCCATGTAACCTGTAGGCTTTTGTTTCTTTAACATGTCTGATTCCTCATTGTTTGGTTTTTATTTTCATTCTTTTTTAAACGCAAGGCATAGTTACAGATATATATATTTAGCAGCACCTCTAAAATGTTGATTACGGCCCATTTTGCACACATTTGTGTATATTTGTGTGTGGTGAGAATATGTCTGGTGTGGAGGGGGGGATGAATGCTCATGGAAACTCTTCATTGATGCGTCTGTTTTATTGATCTTACATCCTTTAAAGAACTCTCAGAAAGAATATAATTAGAAATCATTTATCTCACACCACCAGTTGATAGAAACATACACACCGTGTACTTCTGTGCGGCTGTCATGTCTTTTTTTGTAAATAAGCAAAAATGTTAGCGTCATACATTACAACTACGCTTGGTTTTCTGTACCAACTCAACAAAGGATCCTGGAGTGGCGAACTCCAACACCATAAACAGTTTCTGGCTCTGAACACACTGAGCTGAAGCTGAAAGCAGAATTTTACTTTAAGTGCAGAGTAATACTAAAACCCATTGTTGTGGGAAACAAAGCTTTTTTTGTAGATTGTTGTCTGCTACTTATTATGAACTTGTTAGAAAAGCTTTCACCTGCTGTCAGGTCTGTTTTAGTAAACATTCTTTGACTAGTATTTTTTTTTAAATAAGTGAATTAATGGAGTCAGGGTGCTATCTTTCAAAACTGGTCATTTTCATTTAGTGTTGCACTTCTTTAGTGATGTTGAGGCAAGTTCTTTTTATGAGTTCTTTTTATGAAATACTTAGCTGTGAACCAATCATGTATACAGTTTAGACGTTTAGCCATATTGTAGTACATAGCACGATATGTGGGCTGTCTCAGTTGACATATTTGAGTCATTTTTGTAAGCTTCATGTAAACACATCACTGAAGCAGTATGCATGTTCTTAGTTTGGGTTGTTTATCTTTTTACTTTTTATTGTCCTGAAACTCTCAGATATAAAAGGAAAAATGTGGCCTGTGAATGATAAAACTAGGACTGAAACAAAGAAAAGTTGTATTTTGTATTTATATATGGGGGGCCCTGTGATGGACTTGCGACCTGTCCAGGGTGTCCCCCGCCCCTCGCACTGTGACGGCTGGATATGGGCACCAGTGATCCCTGTGACCCTGAAAGTAGGAGGCGGGTAACAGATAATGGATGGATGGATATATGGGGAGATGTTCTGTAAAACTTGTATATTAG
This sequence comes from Millerichthys robustus, assembly GCA_034783495.1. Lineage (NCBI taxonomy): Eukaryota > Metazoa > Chordata > Actinopteri > Cyprinodontiformes > Rivulidae > Millerichthys > Millerichthys robustus. The sequence continues at coordinate 12,096,550 of JAVKLF010000152.1, read as the reverse complement.
TCATTTATTTTTAATTTGTCAGTATCTCAAGAAATCGTGAATGTTGAAACATAAAAAAAGACAGGCCTTGATCAGTTAGGAGGAAAATTTATTGTAAAGAATAACATTGTACTGGGATCTGATTGCTGTGTTTTTTATTTGCATCAGAATAATAATAAAGAGCCGTGCCCCTCATAAACTTTTAAAAAAATGCTTTCATAATCAGCTTTCACTACCAACTATTGCTTTTCCTGCTGTGCATATAATGAAATAAGTATGCAACTTTTCATGTGATGCAGTGCTGTCCTTGTTATCTTTATATGTGACAACAAAATAAAATGTTATTTTTATTTCTAAAACTGACAAACTTTTTTTATGTTCTTTAAAGTTTAGGTCACTGAAATCAGAGATCCCAGTCTTAAATTGTAAACAAAATTCTGTCATTATGATCAACAGAAGACAAATTGTGACTCACTCCTGGTGTTAAATCACAAATACCCAAAGATGAGACATTGCATAGCCAGTATTTCAAAGTTCTTCAATCCCTTTTTTTTTTTACAGAAAGAAAACTTTATCTGAACATCATCATTGCTCATGTTTTTGGTTTGATTTTGGAACATTTTTACCATGTTTGTGGAATCAGACATGAAAATTAATATATTGAAAGTCAAAGAAAAAGTAAGTCAAGAGAGAAAACAGAATTTTCATTTAAAGTCAATTCAGGTGTGACAATTCAAAATTAGATAGCCAATTTGTTAAAAAAGCTTTTAAAAACTTTATGTTTGAGTTATTGTTTATTTTTGTTCATTTTCATTATTATATGGGAGTTTTACTGCATAAATTTTGAACAGTCTGAAATGGTCTTCAAGTCTTGATTGAAATGCAAAGTTGCTCATTTAATAGAAGAATGTAATCACTCTAAACATAAAAGTTGTTAAACTTGTAAACTAAATTTTTGTGCCATTAGTGAGATAGAGACACCATACTGTATCTGCATTAAAAAAAATCTGTATATGTATATGAAGAAAAAAAAAGACAAATCATAGCAATGGAAATTGAAAAAGAATTTATCAATTAAAACAAGCACACAAGCGTACACGTGCACAGGCATGCAGTCACACTCATTCAGGTTTTTTTTTCTTTTGTGACACTATCACACTCGTGCATAAACACACATACAGCTAAAAAAAATAGAAGTAAAATACATTACTGAAACATCATTTATCCAAAGTTCATGAAACAAAACAAACAGCAAGATCACACCGGATCAAAAATGGAAAAGCGTGCAGAAGTCCACTGCTCTAATGTAGCTTCACTCCTAGCAGACTACAAAATAAAAAAGAGAGGAAACAAAATAAAAAAATAAAAGAATTAATAAGCCCCAGTCCAGAGCAGTTAGAGCCATTTTGGAACTGACTCCCCACACCACAGGACTTTGGGGGCTTCCTTCAGTCCTTTTCTAACCCTCCCTCTTTGTCCTGTATTCCAAAGTGGGGTAAAGACGGGTGGATAGAGGTGAAATTAGATAAGATGTTCAGGGCTGTGCGTGCCCTTTCACAGCGGTCCAGATACAGATGCAGAGCCAAGAAAATAGTGCGGTTTGAAATCTAGCTTAGCTTGTGTGGAGGAAGGGGAGGAGGTATGTGTGCAAAAACAGTGTGTGAGCTGAAGATGGACCAGGATCTGAGGGTGCAGAGTGAGGTGTGACAGGTGCAGGATTTGGGTGGGTCAGAAAGCCAAAATCTTTGTCTCCAAGCTTATAGGGCCTGTGTCTTCAGCTCAATGGACTCCCCCCTGGTCTCTTGCTGGGCTTCAGCCTCTGGGGACCGGATGCCCTTCAGTGTGGCGAGCCTCTCAGAGAGATCACGCATACGGGGGAACAGCAGGAAGTCGTACAGCAGGGCTCCTAAAGCGCCGCCAATCATGGGTCCCACCCAGTACACCTAGAAAAAATGGAGAGCAGTGAAGTGTGGATGAATCTGACGGCCATGATTTGTAAAAGCGGTTTCAGATCTTACCCAGTGGTTGACGAAGTTCCTGGCGAGCACAGCTGGGGCGAAGGACCTTGCTGGATTCATTCCTGCTCCAGTGTAGTACATCTAGGAAAACAGCAAGTGAAAACATTTCAAAACTAAAATGATCTGAGGTGATGGTCAGTTCATGCATCTATCCTCAAGCGAAGCTCAAGAGATGTTTTAAATTTCTATACCTCAGGTTGACGCTTACCCCTAGAAGATGTCCCATGAGAACAGAAAAGCCAATAGCCAGAGCAGCAGAGCCCAGGCGTCCGTTGCGCCTCTCATCTGTCACAGCAAAGACGCAGACAACAAGCTGGAGGGTGAGAAAAATCTCAATGGTGGTGGCCATGCCCAGGCTGATGCCTGGCTGCAGCTGGGGCAGAAAATGAAAAAATCATTAAATGAAAGATGCAAACTTATGAAGAAAACCACACATTACTTCCCCAGAAATGAAAAAGAAATAGTGTCCTTTCAATTTCTAAGTGATCTTACTGTGTTCAGAGAGAAGTTGCCCTTCATGTTGCTCGGAGTGACCCCGTACAGGACAGCAGCACCAGCCAGGGCCCCGAGACACTGAGCTATGATGTAGAAGAAAGCCCGGAACAGGGACATCTGAGAACTGATCAGGTAGGCAAAAGTAACAGCTGGATTGATGTGTCCTCCGCTGATGTGGCCAATGGACTGGATGAAGGTGGCAGCCGCCAGGCCAAAGCAGAAAGCGACATGAAGAACATTGTGGGGGCCGCTGGTCCAGCGGAGGGCCGCACCCAGCCCAAAGAAGACAAAGAACATGGTGCCGTAGAACTCGGCGAACACCGCCCGCCAGAGAGACATTGACCTGAACTCCCACATGGTACCACACAATTCAAAAGCAACTTCTAAACAGCTGAAAAAGGCTGAAAATCAGCAGAAAAAAGTACTAATCAGCTAAAAGGAGATGATGTTTTTCCACAAGAATGATTATTTAAAACCAAAAAACACAAGCCAGTTTCTCCTCAGACAAAAAGTGCCACTCTAAACTTAAACACAAACAACATGCAAATAGCTCAACGTGTAACTGAAAAATGTCTGCTGCTCTTCCTAATTGATCCTAATTTTTGTCATGAAGAGCTCCTGGGTGGAGCAGAATGCCAGTCTCTGTGCATCTATGGTCCAGCCGTGCAGGTTGTTAGGAAAAGAACAGGGATGGACAAACGTTAGGCATGTCCTGCAGACATTAGGCCTCTTTATCAGAGCAGGGGGGGATCTTTGAGGCCTTTTTATAATACCCCAATGCTATGACTGTTGCCACAGAAGCCAAGGGGTGGGGTCAGCGCACAATACCACAAATCAAAACACGGTCATTTAACCCTTCTTTTGCTAGTTGTGAGGAGGACTCTGAACTTGGACGTGCAGTTTGCAGGCTTAAAGGGTGCTGTAAAAATTAAAGAAAACTTAAGAAGTAAAACAGTATATAAAAATAAATGAAATTTGTTAGTTCATGCTATTTGAAGCTCAAAAAACGTAAAAAATGATTGTGAGCTTCTGGTGTGTTTTGGGGTCTTTAGATAACCACCAATTTGACTGGAGGAAGTGGAGATCTTGTACCGGTAGTTAAGAAAATGATTAAAGCTTTAAGTGGCAGAAATAAGTAACTGACTGACTATCTAACACATTTTCACTCCCGTTGGACTATCAAGTTCCATCTTTGGGGAGGAGGAAAATAAGAAAAAACTGCGAGTATAGTTTGCTGAACTTATGAGACAATAAAAGTGCAGTACAGTGACTTTTTGCAGTTGTGCATTTGCATTTTTCAAAAGACAAAAAACAATAATAATTTCCTTACACTTTCAACCTCTAAATCATTTTCACTCTCATTTGCAAAGTGCAGCAAAGATAAACTCCTGTCAAAGCTGAGACCAACAAGTAAATTCTCAAACTCTCCACTTATGCTCAGGATTGGTACAGAATCGGCAGAAGTGATTAGGCAGAGGTTTGCTTTGTGTTTGGTGGATCGGTGTGGAGGCTGATGTCAGATAAAAGTGGTGGAAAATCCACGGCTGCAGAGGAAGAGGGGAGAGCAGGCCTGGCATTGAGCATCTGCAGTGGAGCGTCCTGCTGACCAGGGCAGCTACAGAGGGTGACCACAGCGCTCTGAAAGCTTTATGCTGAGCTTACTGCTTTTGTCTTTTCATGCGGGGAAACAAAACGCTGGCAGTCACAGTTTCTCTTCGTTTCTATGATCTGTTTGTCTGGTTGTTGTATCTGCTATTGCCATAATCAAGGGTAGCAACAGAAATGTTTTTCAACTCTGTGCTGCAGATTTTTCACTTGTTTTGAGTGGAATAGGTTTACTATATAAAAGAAAAATTGAAAGTCATTTTTGAAACGGTATATCTCATATGCTCTGGTGATGTTTATTTTTAATACCAGAAAATAACTTATAATGGCATTGATAAGATCCTAGCAGTTTGTTAGTGTATTAATTTGGGGAATCTATTGTGATGAGCATTAGGCCCACCTCACGACTTCCTAAACCACCTATTGTAATTTTAAGCCCACAGTTTAGTTTTCCATTGGAAGGGTTTGAGAATATGCTTGCATTGTGTTTTTCTGCACTCTTGGTCTAGACTGCTGACACATACAGAACACCCACCCCTGAACATCTCACACCGGATTAAATTCACATACCTACAGCAATCCAGTAGCAAAAAACAATTATTAGACAGAACATAGAGAAAGACTAAGAGCAAATAATATAAAATAGGTCAGGAAGGGATCATTTGAAAGAATTAAAGAAAGCTGGATCAGTTTGGATCTGGAGGTCCCACAGTTTCTCCTGTGGGTGTCTGCTGTCTGTAACATTGACTTAGTAGTTCATTATTAGGTGTTTTCTTTTGGATGTACTGTTTTACCGTGTACAATGGCTCGGACACTCTGTAATCCTCTGCCTCTCTTCTTTAACTTAGTGTATGGGCTAAAGGGGTTGAGCTTGGGAGTGAAACCCTCCATGACTTGTGACAAGCTTTTGTGTCCATATGTGGCTTCTATTTACTCCTTTGACCAGGCTATTGTACCCGATTACTGGTATAACCGTCTTAGACTTTGTACTTTCCATTCAGCTGGCAACAACTTACACAGCAAAATTATTACCAGTTTACTATTTGTATAAAAAGAAAATAGAATTTTATGATTAAAGTTCCCTTTTGTAGTCAGTACAAAAAAATGTAAACCCCTTTGATGTTTTTCCCCACTTCCTTCTTTACCTCTGTGTGGGCAATGATTAAACTATTGCTGAACATGTTCCACTTGATTGTGATCCTTTGATTTTCGAGAGTAACCATCATGACCAGCATGAACAGAACAATTACAGTGATCACTTATGAAAAGTTTTTAAACACAGAGCTGTTTGAAATAAAAAAAAACCTTCAAAGCTTCCATCTTGTACATTAGATAAATATTATCCTTTATGAATCATATCTGGTACACTAAATATATTTCTTCTCACCCTATAAGGTGTAAAGATGACTTCTTTATAATTAAACGTGAGGTTTTATATATAAAAAAGATTGAATTGCTCCACAACACAAGTTTTAAGTAGTACAAGCATCTGTTTATTTTAAATGCTGCAACAGATTTTTTAAAAGGAAATTACTGTTAAATATCTGAAGATGTTGGAACACACTGGAATACCAATATAAAGCAGTACTCTTGCCATTTAAATTAAACATAAGTGCAATTTACAATACAAATATTAAAGGGGAAAGATCATAAAAAAAAATCTTTGTAAAATAGGCCTTCTGAGTGTTTTTTTTTATTAGAAATCATGTGTTTTACATAAACTGACATTGAAAAAGGGAGAAAAAGTGTAAGATATCAGCACATCCCATTACAGTCATTTAAGTCAAGGAATAATAACATTTTTAATTGAACAAAATTGTCCATGCAGGAAAAAAAAAAACCCAGCAAAGCACAGAACTATATTTTGCTATGGATGTCTGTGTGTGTTGGTGTCCAACAGTCACTTCAATGAGGGATGTCGCTTTGGAAACCGAGTAGAGAAATGATTCTTTAACAGGCCACCAACTCATGTCTAGTCTCTTTTGTCAACAGCTTCACAACCTTTGTTACCTAGTGAGATGGCAGCCATATCGGTCTACTCAAGGTCCGGCATTTCTGGAAGAGAAAATTTGAACACATGACAGTCAAAGAAAATGGGCGTAATGATACAAAGACAAATGAACAAGCCAAAGGAAAATTTAAGTCAATACGGACTCAAATGCAAACGTGTAAATTATTACATGTCAAATCATAACTTACTTTAATGAGCAGTGTGTAAAACTATACTTTACCATAACATAAGAACAGTCAAATATATTATATTTTGCATGTGTAATTCAAATTAACTTCTTTATTCTATCTGTAACAGTTTTGTTTAAGGTAATTAAAAAACATTAGATTTTTTATTAAGAATAAAAAAGGAATAATAATCATCTGTAAAACTCTTTTGAATCAGATCCTTGGAGATTGTAGCAACATATTACCAGATTTGTATTTTTAGACAGCTCTTGGAATAAAACTTCATCTGTTATATCTGCTAAACCAGACAGTGACTGGCAGATTTAATTATCAATTTCTGCACAATTTTCACTGCCAAGCACTACAGCTTCTGTGTTATCACACCATTTCTAGTTACAAATAACTAATCAATACAAATTATAGATGCAGTCTTTCAGAGTTGTACTTACTTTCATTGTCACTATCTGCAGAATCGTGCTGGGGAAAAAAAGAGAAGTTAAAATAGGATTCTTAGTTCAGAGGTGTATCAGAAAAATATTCCACCACAGATATACAAACTCTTCAGTTTAGACCTGATACGAAAACCATTAGCATTTTAAAAATCCTACCTCTTCATCTGCACCATCTAAATCAGGTAGATCATCTCCACCCATGTTGTTCATCATCTGGAGAAAAAAAGCATAAAAGAAAGTCAGCATATCAATTAGTCTGACCACGTTCACCGATTAAACTCTGTATTCAAACTTACCTCTGAGAATTTGTCAAAACTTGACAAATCTTCATCTGAATCGTCTTCCCAGTCTTTCCAGTTATTGAAATCAACACTCAGCCAGTTACACTAAAAGAAGGTATTCCAAATAAAATATTACTAAGAGACTATTTGACTGACAAATCAGGTTATACTAACTGATCACAATGCTGATCATTATTTTAACGTTACTAATTAGATTTTCAGTTAAGATTTATACTGTATATTCAAATGTTGTAAAACAAACTTTTGAACATTTTTATTCTACTGACCTAAATACAGATTTTGGAAAAAAGCTATTTTTTCCCCAATTCATTGTCTCATATAGATTGATATGTTTTAATATCATTTAGAGTTTAACACACTTGCAGCAGTAAATTTTAAAATTCAAAGACCTGTGGACAGATTATATTGTATAAAAGATGTTTCTATTTGATCCAAAGGTCATTTTTAGATGGGATTCCATTAAGTACTTCTAGACCTTGTCTTATCTGCAGTAAACATTGATTAGTGCGCCCCCAGTTTTGAAGCAGAAAATAAAAAAGAAAAAAAAGAAAGACGATAAACAAGCGATACACTGATGCCTTTTGTTGTTGAGGGGATTTGAATAGTTAATGTTTGTAGTTTCTGAGATAAGTTTTCATCTGAATTGGAATTAAAATTGGAATGCAAGTAAATTCTAGTGTTTTGGATTCAAGACATTAAAGTGGGTAGAAGTTACAGTGTGTTTTTTTTTTTTGCTTTTTGCTTAAAGGGCAGCACATAAGAATAGATCCTGTAGAGTGGAGGGAGCAATTTTATCAACCACCAGTCCAATACAGAAAGCATTATTAATGCACTGATAAAGAGACAGATTGCTTATAATTAATATAATATAAAACAATGAAAACAGAAGTATTCTGAAAGTGCAAGAGTTACCTTTGCTTTGTCTTTGGTAAGTCGTGGCCATGACTTCCCAGGCTCTGCTTTTCGCAAACAACACAAGACTGATCTATCAGTGCGTCTGTGCTTGGAGTCCTGTATGTTAGAGAAAGTTTAATGATTTAAGGGAATAAGAAAATCAAAAGCAAAAAAAGCACGAGCACTTTTGTTGAGTTTGCAGATGATAAAACCTACTTTGGAGTCAATTTCCCCAAAAAGCTCCACTGTATTGTGATGTTTGATATTATCTGTCCCACTGACACAGCTGTATGTTTAAAATAAAAATAGATTAAGACATTTCCAGGACATGTGCCAACAGTTTTCTTCACTTGTCTTTACATAGACAATGAGTCAAAATCTTAACATACATCTTTCTTAAAAACGTCAGAAAGCAACTTACCTAAATTCCATTTTTGATTTGTCAAAATTTATTTTGACATTTTTACTGTCTTCCACGCAGAACTCTACAAAAACAGAGTCTCTTCTGTCATACCACTTTGCTGTTGCAGGAAGCCTATAGAAATAAGGTGAGTTAATAAATGATGTCAAATCAATCCAACATATGCCACAATTCATTCTAAATTACTTTACTATTCAAAACTTAAACTTTAAAAAATTGTGGATATAGCAGTGTAGTAAAATAACTGAGTTTTTTTAGTGAGTTTCTTTGTTGTACGTTAGAAAGAAAACCTCAATAATTTTTGTCATGCCTTAGAGCTTGTTTCAAAGCCAATATGCTCACAGCATTTAGCTGATAGTAAAAGGCTTTCATGTAGAATACACCGAATGTGTAAATTTATAAATTGTATTTAATCCAAATCAGATGGAGTGAAACCGTTTGACACAAGCTGCTTATGTTAAATGTATCACTGAAAAACCTCAGAGAACTGGTGTCGCATTACGCTAACTAAAAGTCTTATCATGGGCATGACTGAAACTATCCATGCCTGCTAACTTTACCCTAGTCATGCCCGTTGACATTAGCTACACAGCTAACTACAGCTAGGCTGCAGGAAGAGGCAGAAACAAAACGAGGTCAAAAGATAAGGACTGAGGGTAAATAGCGATATTAAAGTGACGAATGGTCATTCATAGGTGGGAAAAATTACATGTTCCTCTGAGTACGTTACTGCACACAGTTGCAGCTAACTCGTGTGCTAGCTGAGTGAGCTAGTACTAGCTTCTAGAACCGCAATACCATTTTAAAATAAGTGACGCTGATTATCTACGAGGGAATACAGAGTAAAATTTAAACTCACATCTTCGGCTTTTAGCAATAAATATCCACCCTTGGACTACGCGATTAACAGTAGTGTTATCTAACAGTAAAGCCTGGCAAAAGAGCACCGAAACCTAAACAGTTAACTCTGGTTTACAACTGAAACGCTAAATAAAACAACTGAAGCCCTGAATCGTGTGACCACTGAACTCTCGCGAGGTCGCGGCGTTTTCTGCGCATGCGTACAGCGATGGTACGGCGGGAGACAATTCTAGAACGAATGTTTTCAAAGCGGCACAACAGCGTCATCATCAGGTTCTCAAAGTTAAATAAAATCTATTAAAAATAAAATTTTAAGAAAAAAAGTCATGCAAATGTTCTCGAGATAACGAGTTAATTATCGCGTTATCTCGAGAAAACCATCAGAAAAAAAGTTTATACGTACCACGTCCGCTCTCGGTTTCCGTACAAATGGTATGCAGATAAATATTAATTTTGCCTCCAAGAAGCCCATCAAGTGATGTTGAGCAATATTTTTCTCAGACTTTCAGAAAGTAGCCTATACAAAGTTTGTCTTTGTACTATTGCTTTTTCACTCAAATTGTTGTCCAGCAACGTTTACTTAATTTTAGGACAAGATTTTTTTGTCAAACCACCTTACTCTGATGTTTGAAACTTTGAAAAATAATAGGCCACCTAAACTTGACAATAACCTCTACTAGGCCTATATTTTTACATAATAAACAACTAGTAAAGAATCAATTCTAAATTGAATGCTCAGGCATTTTTATTAGCATCCTGTCACTGAGACACAAATTGTTCCCATTTCTTTTATTGAGTCCATAAAAATATAAGCAAATACACAGTTTGACACATTATACATTGTAAAACCAACAAGACAAACTGCAAAGATTTTTATCTTTGTAAAACTTGACATTTGATCAACTTAAGAATAACATATATTTTAGATCCTGTGTCAGACAGAGCAAGTATCAAAGGAAACAAGGAAGCACATAAACAGAAAAGAAAATATATCAATTTTTTATGCTTGCTTTTTCTTTTCTGGTCACAAGGGCAGATAGATACAAGCTGGACAATCAGCAGTTACACTCTAACCCACAGAGAGAATTTAGAGTTACCAATGCACCTTTCATGTTTTTGATCAATGGGTAGAAACAGAAATAGAGAAAATCCATGTGTAGCCTACATAAGGAGAACATGGAAACTCAACACAGAAAAGCCCCAAATGGGAGGCAAACCTGCAACCTTCTTCCTGTGAGGCATCAGTACTGTTCTGTCGTACATGTGCTAAAAAGCAAATCAGTCACTTTTAGTTTTTTTGTAACAAACAAATTCAGTAACTCCATATTACACCCGATAATTTTACCTCAACCTTAAAAACACTTATCTCACAATTTTCATCACTTTTATTACTTTTTCATCACTGAAAAAAATAAAGAGTAATCTACCTGAAGGTACAAATGCAATTTGTCTCATTGATTGAAATGGGAAAAAAACATGTGTTCAATGTAAATTTTCTCCAGCGGCTTTCTATGATAGTACTGTATAGAATAGTGGATCAAATGTTGCTTGCTGTGCTACTAAGACTTTTACACCAATCTCATTGTCAGATAATAGGCAACAATTTCAGCTGTATTAATAATCAGCTGTATTGTTGATCTTGATTTTCTTTTGTCCAACCTTTACTCACTCCTCCAACTGTAATGTCATATATATATATATA
>JAVKLF010000152.1:12071638-12083031 GCA_034783495.1 Millerichthys robustus | reverse complement strand
CTCTTGTTATTGTTCTCCTGTCTCCATCCTCCTCTCTTGTTGTTTTTCTCCTCTCCTGTCTGTCATGGCTCCTTTCTAATATATCTGGAAAACTACTGGATAAACTCATTCAAACTGCACTATTTAATAAAGTTCAGGATAACCTGTTTTATATGCAATACTTTGCATTGAGTACCTGTAAAATGACATTTATGCCCATGATAATACAACCTAGTAACAAAGGCAAATATTGGCGGGACAATCTTTGCCCACAGGCCTCATTTTGTGCACCTTTGCTGTATATGATATTGCTCAGCCATAGTCGTTGCCATCTGAATGATTCACCTTTCATTAAATCCTTCATTTTTTATGATGCTATTAAATAAACACTTATTAAAAAGCAGATCCTTCTAAACACTGAAGTGGGAATTCACATGATAGTGTGTGGGCTCCACAGTATTGTGTAATGTGAGGGCTTCCCACCATTTGATTTGATATGCCTGACAAAAGCATGATTCACAACAACAACACGCACATAGCCTATTAAACATCCCACAAACTTTTTTTTATTTAATTTATTTATTTTTTTGTCAGCCAGTCCTGTGACGAACATCCCGTAGGACCCAATCCTCACAGCTCAGCTCACCAATCAAAAAAGGGAGATTATTCTGACAGGAAGCTGTTAAAAAAAGGAGAGAGAGAGTGGATGACAGGACACAAACGGGGCACACTGTGACAGGGTGGTCGCACCAGATAAGAGAGGAGCACGATAAGTGCAAATGTAATTTACTTTGTGTAACGCCTACAGCCAAGGACGGACGAGGAAAGCAAACATAGGCGAGACTGAAGAAGAGGAGGAGGGTTCGGTTCGAAGAGAAGGGCTACGGAGACGCTGCACCGACGCGAACCGCGGATACCTTTTTGGACACCATGGCTTGAACACGGAGGAGTCTGGACCCGCAGATAAAACTGCGGCAGCTCCTCGTCAGGAAGGAAGAAACAAATAAAAAAGGCCTCGCGCCCATGGAGCTCCGAGCTCTTTAATCCAACCCGAGACCCCTCTGACAGGCAGCGAGCAGCCACGGAGAAGGGTGAGTCCAAATGCGCATTTCATCATTCATTTTGCAATAAATAATAATAAAAAAAAAAACAAGGAGAGCCACGCTTATGTTTCCAAATCTCGGAATTTCCCTTCCCTGACTGCTGCGGAGTGTCTGTAGCTATAAATCCAACACGGCGGAGCAGCTGTGTCTGTTCCACTCCTTCACTTTGTCTCTTTTTTCTGTTCAACAGAGCACTTTATTCGCAGTTGAAGGAATTAATGGGATCACAAGGTATCCTTTTCTTTTCAATATGCGCCTGTCTCTAGTTTGCTGTCAGTGTTTATTTATCTTTCCTCCTTTTATCATAGGAGTTTTCTTTGTTTACAGTCTGAATATCCCAGCAGCTAATGTGTCCTCATTCTATTTCATTTTGACTGCTGTCACAGCTTATATTTACAATGTTAAAAAAGGCTAACAGTTTTTCCTCCATGCTTTAAATAACAGTTTTTGTTCTGCTTTATTCTGATCTGTCCAATCACAACACAGCCAGAGGATAAAACTCTTACAGCCATGTCTGGGCGAAAGCTAACATAATCCGTAATGCATGTCCTAAAATGGACTATTGCATCACCATAAAAAGTACTTTATTAAACTGTAAAATATCGGTGGGTGTTTTAATTTGTGACTTTTATGTTGTGCTCCTGTGTGCAGTGTCCTCTGATGAGATGAGTGTGCGTGCTGGCCAGGGCAGTGATGAGGTGCTGGTTTCCCAGGCGGTGTGGGATTACCTGGCTGCAGCTGGGCGGCCCTGGCTCATTGACTTCCAGCACAAGCAGGGGATGAGCGCTGGGATCATTAGGCGAGGTGAGAGGGGGGGCTGCTGTGCCGTGCGACTGCAGCCCCTGGAAGGTTTGAGGAACGCCAGATCCGGAGTGATGGATGGACCCATCTCCAGTGAGACGCGGAAAGCCTTCATAGACTTATGCCGATGTGCCCGGAAAGAAATGAGCAAGCAGGAAGGGGGGCTTAGGAGGAAGAGGGTCCTTCTGCCTTGTGTCGGGGCCCTGGACCAGAATATAGAGGGGAGCCTGCTCCAGCCTCCACCTCCCCAACCCCGGCGCTCCCAGCGACAGCTGCAGAGGTTCAGGAAGCCTGCTGATGAGGAGGCTTGTGCTGCACTCCATGAGGCAGCCCAGAAGAAGGACCTGGACTCAGGCATGACCTCCCACAGTGAGTCAGAGGACAGCAACACTTGCTCGATTTGCATGGGCGAGATCGTAGAGAAGACTACTCTGGAGAATTGCGGCCACTCTTTCTGTCGCTCTTGCCTGGAACAAGCCTTTAAGGTGAAGAAAGCGTGTCCCGTGTGTCGACTTGTGTATGGTCAGCTGATTGGGAACCAGCCTGTCAACGGTTCAATGATTGTAGAGAGAGATCCTGATCTGGGGCTTCCTGGCCATGAAGGCTTTGGGTGTATCTGCATCATCTACAGCTTCCCTCCCGGCTTACAGACGGTAAGTACATTAAGAACCCGATGCTCTGTTAGTGTAGGATATTTTAATAATATTTTATATATACAGGGAAACTTAGTTTGCATGGTGGGAAAAATGATATAAATATTCAAATTCCTATAATTTTCAGTAAGGAATGTGTCAAATTAAGTGTACGATCCCGAGACCCTTTTTGTCCCTTCATAATAAAATTTGCTTGGTAAACGATTCTACAAGAAACATGAGATTGCCTTTCATTTACACTCATAAATCCGGCAAACACAAAACTGTGCTGTTTCCATTTCATTGGTAGAATTCTAAGTTTTGTCTAAACAATATCTACCCATAAAACTGTGTTTGACAAAATCAAATGTCATACATTTTGTTTACGTTTTGAGTCACGAAACAGGTCGAGACTGATATGTTTGTACTTTGCTGACTGGGAGTAACCTCCTGTGCTCTAAGAGGAACAGGTTTTACAACAACATGTTTCCTCTTTCAAACAAAGGTTAGTGTGGTTACAAAGCTGTAATCTGTGAAGTTTGTCATGTTTGCTTGAACCGGAAATCAATTGCAAGCAGGTGTAAAGTCCTCATACATGTCATGAAATGTAATGTGTGTTTGAGTGAAGAAACTGCTGTGTAACTGGACGTAAAGGGACACAAAGCAAACACACTGCCTGCAACAGCTTTGTACCAAACACACTTTACATTTAAACGCTTGTCTGAGGCAACAGAGTCACTGCAGTAACATGGCAAAACTTGTGGTTTAATTTCTTTGAATATACTTTATTTTGTTGTTTCTTTTTTCAGGCACAGAGTATGAAGAAATAAAGGCATACGTCTTTGTTCGGACAAGTCTTACTGTTGAGAAAACGGCAACAAAAAAATAAAACCAGTATCACGCAGATACGCAAAAGTGTAGAGATTTAATATTAACCAAAATAGCATTCTTTCACACTGGAACGTAATTTTTGAGAATTAGTTTTATAAGCCTGAAAAAAGATTTAAGAATTGGGCCCCTATGTAGCGACTGATTAGCCTAGCCTGGATAAAAACGTTGTCCCTTTTTCTCTTAACTCTGAGTTTTGTGCCCTATTTACTTCAATTACCTGATTATCTCTCTGAAGACGTTTTCCATGCACAAAGAAGCTATATGACACTGAAGGTATGATGTTCTTCATTTTTGCCACCAACAGCTAGAACACCCCAACCCCGGTGTTCGATACCCAGGAACAGACCGCGTGGCCTACCTCCCTGACAGCCCTGAGGGGAACCGCGTGCTGGGCCTGCTGCGCCGGGCCTTTGAACAGCGCCTTATCTTCACCATCGGTACCTCCATGACTACAGGCTTGCAAAACGTCATCACCTGGAATGACATTCACCACAAGACCTCAATATTTGGCGGGCCACGCTGGTATTTATTGTTTTATTTTTATTTTAACTGGAGGTGAATAACTGAAATTCTAATGTTTTTCTTTTCTGAGCAGACGGCACTGTTTCTGTAGACTCATGACTTTTTATGTCTCCCTACAGCTTTGGCTACCCAGACCCCACTTATTTGGTGCGAGTGACCGAGGAGATCAGAGAGAAAGGCATCACAGCAGATTGACCAAATTTAAAATAAAAAAGGGACGAAATTCTTCCAGGACTTTTGGACTTTCTACGACCTTGCTGGTGGACTTGACTCAGCTTCAGGTTTTGCTCTGTGTCTGCCAGCCACATAGAAGATGGTTTAAGATGAAAACCTCACGAGACGGGCATCTAATGCTGCATTAGAGCGCTTATCTCCACCACTGATTGTTCCACCTTTTTTATTTTTTTATTCCATTTTCTTTTCTGCAGAGTTCAACTTATGTAATGCCACATGTGGAAGAAAACACTTTGAATGCGGTGACAGAAAATCTCAAACTGTCACTTCTGGAAACTGGTCTGACATCTGATGCACTTATGATAGAGCTCGTTGGAATCCATCGTACTCATTTATTATTTTTATTAATGTTTATTTTTTCCCTGTGGTAGCTCAGTGGTTAGTGCCACTTATCAAATCTTCCGTGCAAGTACACACTCTGTGGCGACCCCTCCAAGAGGGAGCTGATGAAGGAAAATGACTTTTTTTTTTTTTTTTTACCTGAGACTTACTTTAGATCTTAAAAGCACACATCCTTGGTTAGATTTCCCAGCAATGTTAGTTTGAACAAGTTTGATTATTAAGTACTGTAATGATTTTATTTGTTTCATGTGGCATTGAAGCCTTGCTTTTTAAAATCAGATGTTTTTTTGATTTCTCAATCTAAAGCACTCACAGGCACTTTGGAAAGTTAATTAGAGTTTTTCTGTGAAGTTGAAGTAAATTGGTTGATACTTTCTTTTTGATGAAGGCTGCTCCTGGCCAACAGGTTTGTGGAGCCATCGCCTATTGGCTGGGCAGCAGGTACGGTAATACCAGTTGCTTTGAAAACTTCATTAGTGTGTGATCTTCATCTCAAGACCTATTTCTACTTAAATAAGAAGAATGTTAACGCGATGTCTCATTGCAGCACTTTTTGGCATGCATTGAACACTTCTCGCTGGGTTTTTTTCCAGTCGTAACTCCTGTTGTTTTAAGATGTCTCCCAGGTGTTGAGCCCATTACCTCACTTGCTAGTAATGCGCTCCTCTGATTACCAGATTTTATGACGATGTCAGCTGCGAAGGGCATATAGACCACTTGAACCAAATCAAAGGCACAAAAGCTCTTTAAATATCTATGCTTCGGTCCCTGTCAGACTGGGAGATTTGCCTATTGATCTTCTTATTTGAAACGAGCTAACTCCTGGAAATTTATTGAAATCTATCCCACAACAAGAAAGTTGGGGTAAAATGTTGCAGGAACAATTGATATAAGGTGGGATACTAATCTCATTTTGTTGTGCCTTTCCTAAATATATTTTTTTTGATTTGAAAGAAGTCAAGCATGATGGCTTCAGTGTACAATATGGTGTATTTTGATGTTATTTAACAGTTAAGAAACTTTGTTTCTATAGTATTTGGCATTTAATACAAATGCTACACCATTTATGAAATTGTACATTATTGTTTCACTAAATTTCCTTATTTCTGAAAAAACAATTCTTCTCTTCCAGACGCTGATCCTGAGATATAATAAATAGATAATAGTTTACAACTTTTGTGTTTGCGATGTTCAGCAACCTGTTTGGCTACATAGATCATATCTGTTTGTCTGATATTTTCCATTTGTTTTGCCCCCTTTGTTTTAGTTAAGGGACCAACTGAGATGTTCTTGGGACACAGGATTGTCGTTTTGTAAACCTACCGTGCAAACCTTTCTATGCATTACCGCACTGAGGAACAGAGGAAACACCCCCCGCCCCCCCAGGTTACAAAATGATTGTAAAGGAAAACTGAGTTATGCTTTTCTAATTGTGTTAATTTGTACTTTGATGATATCCAGAAATATATGCCCTGCATTTTAATACTTGAATAAAAAGTTCTGATTGGGTTTTTCTGGGACAAGAAATGTTGTTGTCAAATAAAGAAAGTGTGTATTTCACAAAATATTGTGTATTTCATAAAATATTTAACAAAACAATTTTTTTCCTCAGGAAGTATAAAAAAGAGAAGCTGACTGAACAAAATAGATAATGATTGGGGTTAATAGTTGGGTTTTTTTACAATACTTTTAAAGCCTTTTAAAAAATGAAGTAAAATCTCAAATTTGCAGCTAATCGTGGAGGAAAAGGTTATATTAAACAGCTGACAAAAAACACGGGTTGGATTTCTTTTTATCACAAAGTAACCAAAGTAAAAGGACAACCAATCTACGTTTATGTTTTGCTCGATTTCCTATCACGTGATGCGTGTATTTTGGTGACGTCACAAATCTTACGGGCTGTCCCCGAAGCGAGGCAGCAGCACAGGGAGAGACAGGAGAAAACCGAGAAAAAAATACTTTTCGTCACGAACCGGAACATGATGGAAAACACGCCGAACAGCCACCCTCACGTTGAGAGCACGGGAGACTGCGCCATCTGCTTGGACACCATTCAGGAAAAGAAAACGCTGAAGTGTCGGCACTCTTTCTGCTCGGAGTGTATTGACTCCGTTTTTAAGGTGAAGCCTGCGTGTCCAATATGTAACACTTTCCACGGAGTGTACACGGGGACCCAGCCGAAGACGGGCACGATGACGGTGACCCGCAGCTGGATGAGCCTGCCGGGCTACGAGGGATATGGGTCCTTTACCATTCAGTACAGTTTCCCCGCGGGGGTACAAGGGGTGAGGCTGACAGCGCTAACGCGTCACTGCTACAGCAGTACTAATGTTTAGCCACCAGAGGGCAGTGTTGTCCCATGTCATCCCAGTGTATGTTCAACATATGTTCACAAACACGAGATACCACCCACCCGCCCAGGGCATAAAGGCACTTATGTGTGTGTGTTCGTTTGTCTTGTTAGAGAATGAGAGGTGAAGAAGTGTCAAAATTCAAATAATATTTTTTCAGTAAACAAAGTCCAGAGAGTTACGTTTTTTAGAGTTCCCCTTTGATGTCACTTCCTGTTTTATATTGTCTGTGCCAAATGAAAAAGAAAATATGGTAGTTATGTGACAAAATGGGTACAATCATGTGTATTATGCAGAGTTTCTTAAATATAAAGAAGTTATTTTTTTTCACTTTTTGTATTTTAAGGATTTGCTTGACACACAGACACTTTAACTCCATCCTTTTTTATCACAAGATCATTTTAGTTGAAAATTGTGGCATTAAAGTTGGTAAGTGATATGTGGAGTTATTACAAACTTAATACAGTTTTTGACCGTTGTTTAAAGGGTTTTGTTTCTCTTGGCACAGGCCGAGCACCCAAACCCTGGCATGAGATACAGCAGCACCTTTCGTACTGCTTTTCTGCCAGCCTGCACTGAGGGAGAAAAAGTGCTCAAGCTACTGAGGAAAGCATTTGACCGAAGACTCATATTTACTGTAGGACGATCTGCAACCACAGGCTTCAACAACGTCATCACCTGGAATGACATTCACCACAAGACCAGCACTACAGGCGGTCCACAGTGGTACGCACTGCTCGTTTTAACTCTGTTTTAACAAATGGGCAAATTAGTTGTAACAGAGCACTTTAGTCTAAAAATATGTTATAAATAAAAGCATAAAATTACTTTTCCTCACATTTAGACTCTCAAAGTATTTTTAATACTTTCTACCTTTAATGCAGAGTTTAAGCTAAGATTATCATTATTATCACTTGGTCACACTTTGTAAGTGACAAAATCTCATGCAATGTATTGTTTTTGACAGTAGATGGATTTAATAGTGACACTGCGTCCCTTTGGCTACTGATGGTGTTGAAAAGAAATTTTAATCAAACACAAGCTTGTGATAATGTATTGTTTTTGTTGGAGACGTTTCTTCAACTTCCTCATCTTTTTTTCTTTACAGCTTTGGGTATCCAGACCCAGAATATTTGCTCAGGGTTCAAGAGGAGCTTTACCTCAAAGGCGTGACAGAAGATGACTGATGGGCAAAGACATCTTTTAGATTTTATATTATTTCACATAACAATGATTCCTTATACAAGTCTGCACTTTTTGCTGCCCTCCCACTGGTATGGCAGTCACTGATAGCTCTGTGAACTGAATGTGAAATTTCTCAACTTTTCCAATGGTTTTTGACACAATGTAGAGGTTTCCTAACTTTAGTTTTTATCTAAAGAAACAAAAAAGGAAGGGAGGTACTCATTTCAGTGAATTTGTAGGATTTTTTTGTGGCACACAGAAGCAACAAGCTGTACATAAGTGGGTACATATTTGGGAGATAAATGTTTACGTGTCATGAAAATGTAGTTCGGATAATTACGTTTTGATATCAAGGAACTCACATATCCGTGATGAATGATAATGATCCTCTACATTTTGTTACTAATAGTTTCTTAGTTCTTCTGAAAACTCTAAAACACGTACATTTCTTTTCATTTCATTGTTTCATTGTTTAAGAGCATTGTTAGTAGTTGCAATAATGTTGATTTTTGTTACAAACTCACCTAAAGCACATTTAGTAGGAGTCATATTTTAGTCTAATTTTACTTCATTTCAAAATAAACTGTTAATAATTTTTAAAGTACAATCCAAATCCTGAAAAAGTAAAATGTAAACAAAAACAGAATGCAATGCTTTGCAAATCTTAAAAACCTTTATTCACAATGGAGCATAGTAAACATTTAAATGTTTAATCTGAGAAATTAAGGGATGAGGAGACCAGATGCTGGAGTTTTTGGAGGGGGAAATTGTCCCATTCTTGTCTAATTTAGAATTCAAGCTGTTTAACTATCCTTGGTTGTCTTTGCTGAATGTCTGTTGTTTCATGATGAGTCAAATGTTTTCAGTTGGTGAGAGAGGTCTGAACTGCAGGCAGAACTCTTCCACTACAAAGTCAGGCTGTTGTAATGGATGCAGGATGTGGTTTAATATTGTCTTGCTGAAATATGCAACATACTTTTCTGCACTGATGGTGCCTTTTATGATATATTTACTTCCCATGTCATTTGCACTGTTGCACCCCCATACCATCAGCGAGGCAGGCTTTTGAACTGCGCTGATTACACATTTTGCATCATCTGACCACAGAACAGTTTTTCATTTTTTCCAAAAATCATTTCATAGCTTTGTCTCAGAGGAGATGGTGGTTCTTCTAGTTGGTGTTTATTTCAAGCTTTTTTTATATGATAGAGCTTGAACCCACTTTTGTAAATGTCAAACTGTTTTTGCACTACTTTTTACAAGACTTTTTGACAGTAACGAAATCTCAGTGATGCACATTATGTTTTCGTGCCTTATGCGATGTAAGTCAATGTAGTGCCTTTAAATTTGTAAAACCAAAATATTTGTGCTTCAAAATCAATATTTGTTTGTTGTTTAGTCTGAAGATGACATTTTTCCAGCTTGCTTTTTGCCATTCAGTCCACACAAGAGTGATGGTTTCCAATGTGTTTGATGTCATACTTCTGTTCTGAAGCTCAGCTGCTGATTGCCCCCCAAACCTTACTGTCTGCAATAAGTGAGTCACATGGTTCTGTTTTGTTTGGGTCGGTTTACCTTCATAGAAAAAAGCTATATGTTAAAGAATATGCCATTTTTTGGGCTTGATTTCTCTGAATGTGTTCAGGTTTGTAGCAATGTGTGAATTCAGCTCAAACTGAGTGACACAGAAGTGAATGTTTTTTTTTTGGTTTGTTTTTTCCCCAAATTTAAAGTTAATAACAAATCTTTGCTTAAAATTTTGGCATTAAATGTTTACAGACAACAGTGTCTTTTAGCAAAATATCTCATAAACCATTTGATGAATTTAAAGAAACTCAAAGTAATTATTGGGCGTACATCTACAGCTGATCAACTTTCGAAGTTAACCAGATTCAAGATTGGTCCCACAGATAATCAAGCTTAGCCAGAACAAAAATGGTTATTACTTAGCTGCTACCACATAAACCTTATAGGTCAGTATCTGTAAATCAAGGAATCTTTGGTCTTTATTGTACATTTAGTTTTACAATTGAAATTTGTTTTTCTTGGGTTCTGATTAAAAAAGATGAGGCAAAGTTCTTGGACTTGTCCTGTTTAGTGGTTTGACATTCATGTCTGGGGGCATTTCCGAGGCCTTGGATCTCGGGGCATCTGCTGCTTCTCTCACAAATCAGTCGCACCCATCTGCTCAAACTTACGATCAAACCCCCAACACACACACGCACGCGCGTGCACGCACACACACACACACACACACATTTCTGCGACAGTTCATCATTAAAACCCATCCACTTATCACCCATTCATTAACACTTTGTGATGTTCTTTTCTGTCAAGTATTTCGTCTTTTTTTTCTGTGACCATTTTATTTTTAAATTAGCACCCTGTTTTTGCACTTTGAACTTTTAAGCACTGTAGCAGTATTTTGGGACAGTTTGTGTAAAATGAAAAAAAAAATGGAGCGCTAAATGAGCTACAGATGGTAACATGAAGTGAAAATGAAACATGTCTGTTTTCAACATTACTCTCAGTTCAATGCCTGTAACCTACTTTTGAACATGAAAATGCTTCATGTACTTCTTGGTTGATTCAATAAAAGGACTTGCTCCTGACATTATTTCCTACGGCTCTGTTGCTTAAATGAAAATTGTTTATTTTAATCAACCTCAAACATATTCGTTAGCACTTTAATATTTTGCTGTTTTAAGGTTCAGATTTTTAGAAAATAAATAGGCTAATTATTTGCTGTTTTCTGTCTCTCAGTCCATCTGCTCCAGCTGGAAATAGGGGCAGAAGATTACAGAAATGCAGCCACAGCTATAAACATGTATAAATATGTATAAATGATTATACAGAGTGGCATAGTTGGTGTGGGAAACATGGTGACTACAGATTGTTAAACCAGTGAAATTAAACTTTGTTAAAAACGGATAACATCTACTGCTGCTGCTTTGTTTTGTTTTCTCATCACATGTTGATCTGTGCCATTTTAACAGGACGGTTTGTGTCACTGCACGGCTCTGAAAGTAAGATCATGACTGTTGATTCCGTGTTCCGGGGTATGATAGGGAGGGATGCAGATTAAAGACGCAAATATCCAACAGATGAGAGACGCACCACGTTTCCTGTTCTCGAACTGATAAGAAAATCACTACATGACAACGCAGAGCTGTTGTTCTTGCTCTCTCTTCACACTGTGCTCCTTAATTAGAGTGTCTCTGGCTAGGTGTGTGTGTGTGTGTGTGTGTGTGTGTGCGTGCGTGCGTGCGTGCGTGCGTGTGTGTGTGAGCTTGCCTACTCCTCTGATGTTGCTGCCACCCAACGATATCCTACCTGTGAATGAAACACTACTT
>JAVKLF010000152.1:12023118-12040217 GCA_034783495.1 Millerichthys robustus | reverse complement strand
ACTACTCATCAACCTCTAGTCAACCCAAAGGGTCACCATAGTGAATCAACATAAGCAAACAGAAAAAAATGACTTCAGTGAAGATGTCCACACCTCTGTCATTTTTCCACATAAGAAAAGACAAGATTCATTCCTCCACATCAGTTTCAACCCATGAGGGAGCTGTTCGTAAGGTTGGCGGTCCTGAAGGCAAAGAAATGTGCTGGCTTTTCTTTTTTATTTGTTTTTTTTACAAAGAGTGAGGAAGGAGGCAGGGAGAAGAAACATGTTTTTAAATGATGTTGAGAGAAAAAAAAGTAGAATCCTACATTTGTTTTTGTCCAAAGCTAAACAGGCACTTTTGTCCCCCTCTTAAAACTCTGGAATGAAAGGCAGCGGGCAATATGCCTTCCTTTACAATATGAGATGTCTTTAAAAATATGACATAATTTGGACTTCTAAGTTTCAGGGAAAGAAGTACAGTTTCACTACTGAATTTACACACAAATACTGTATTTGATGCTATACCAGCACTAACAAAAAGGCCTTATTTAAACAATTTGAGATATATATATATATCTTTTTTCAGGAAAACATGATAAAACAAAGAGCATCTTTGAGGGCACCAAGAGCAGATGATACAAACACAAATGATCTTTTTAAAGTAGTCTGAAGAGTTAGTTGACCTTTAAAAGATTTTGCTTTTCTACAGTGTAGTGGAGTAAACACAAGCGGTGCCGAATAGAAAGGGAAGGAGGCAGTGTTGAGGAGCATTGAAATGTAGCTGCATGTCACGCACACAAGAGAAGCAAATCAGAGGAAATGGGGAACAATGCAAGAAAGAAGCACGCTCGTGTTCACCACTGTAGCATTTACAAAACAAATCACCACAGCGATGCATAAATGATTCATACACACACACACACAGACATAATGGTATATGACACCCCTCACATTTCAATATGTTTAACAACCACAAACTCTTACAACATGCTCTGCAGAGTTGCTGCTGCAGTGTGTTTTTAATTTGTCACGTCCACAATAACAGTGGCTGTGAAGAACATTGAAGGCTATGACGGCTCAAACCCTTTTCTGTTTCACCTGAACTGATTTAAATTAGTGCTCTGTGAGCTAAAATTTTAGAGAAATGTGACTGCAATGTTTCGGTGTTAATGGGATACAGAGAATATAGAGAACCACCAAATTCCCAAAGGACTCTAAAATCCACTCCAGCTGAAACTGGAACAGCAGCACGGAGAAGAAAATCAACTAACTACTATACTCAAAGTCTAATACACTGTTTATTTAAAAAGTGATCATCTATTTCTGTGGATCGTGCAAACAGATATATTGACATATCTACAAGCAGCGTTTCATGGGGAGTGGACATAAAGTGATTGAGAATGGATGTTAGTTGAATTAAAAAAAAAGGTTTGGTCAACACTGATTGTTATTTTGGTTTTAATTCAGTGAGCAGAACAAACATATTTTGAGGAAATGATGTTAGAAGGTGTTGCCACCCCCATAACTGACTGCAGAGCAGCCTGCTGGGATGATTGACTCACCTCGTAACCTTTCAGAGATGGACCCACCAGGACCACCGGCCGCATGGAGGGAACCACGTCATAAGGAGGAACATGTTCGGTCTGCATGAGTTGTGAAAACAGACAAAGGTGAGGATTAAAAATGCTGTCATGAACGCCCGGACTCTGTCCCTTAGACGTACAGCTCAGCGGAAAGAAAAATGTGCTGCGATACATTTAAGGAAAGGTGAAAGTTGGGACAGACAAAAAGAGGAATTCAAACTTACCTGTTTCTGCTTCTGTTTGGCTTTTAGAATAAACAGAATGAACATAAAACAGGACTGAAAAAAATAACCATAAAGCTTCACAACACATGTATTTAAGGTTTCGGCTTTGGTTTACATTTGGACGATAATTGCAGCCTTTTGTGAAGTAAAAAAAAAAAAAATACAGTATTATTCCTTAATACTTCTCAAACAAGAATTTTATGGGAGGAATAGTTCTTTTGCAAATGTGTGCCTGTGAGAGCATCTCGTTACAGCAGCAGGACTCCTTCATGTACCTGCAGATGGAGGGGTGGACCTCCAGCCTCCCGATGACGCGTTGCCTCCTTTCCTGCGGAGCAACATAATGCAAAACTTCATTATGCGTGAATCCCCTAAGGAAGCAATTTAGATAGAAAGGCCTCCAAAAACAGCTCAACACACGAGCTATTTATGACTCAAAGAACTTTGCAAAGAGTTTGCTGAAAAGGACAGACAGAAATACAAAATGAAGGAGAGAAGCTCTCAGAGCTGTGTGTGACCTCTGACCTTGCAGCTGCCTTTTGTTCCTGTTTTATCCTCATAGCTTCCAGTTTGACTGGGCTTGGGATGAAAGTGATGTCCGCCCCTTCCTTCACCAGCCGACCGATCCACCAGTCATTGTTGTATTTCTGTAGGAAAGATTTGACAAAGTCCTCCTAAAACCCATTTTGAGGCTCAGAAGTTATGTGTCCATAATGCTGATTTCTAATATGGTTCACCTCTTTGATGTGCAGAAAGTCTTTGGTTTCAAAGTTTATGGCGGCCCCTTGGACTGGACAGTCCTCATCAAGGGCCCCACAATAACTCACGTTGGTTTTTACTGCAAATGCCACTGGTTTGGACTGTAGGGAGATAATGGAGGCAAAACTTTACATTTACGTTTCATTTCTCCTGCTCCCCGGGACCCGAAGGTGAACGTAAAAAACGCTATTGTGCTGTGGACGT
This sequence comes from Millerichthys robustus, assembly GCA_034783495.1. Classification (NCBI taxonomy): domain Eukaryota; kingdom Metazoa; phylum Chordata; class Actinopteri; order Cyprinodontiformes; family Rivulidae; genus Millerichthys; species Millerichthys robustus. The sequence goes on along the minus strand of JAVKLF010000152.1, from coordinate 12,037,465 downwards.
TTGTTCTCTCACCTTGGCTCTTTCCAGCTGCAGCTGAGCCTGGCGCTCGGCTTCACGCCGAGACGCCTCCCGGTCTTCCTCCAGGGACAGGTCGGAATCAGAAGGTCGACTAGTGTAGGAATCTGCTGAACCCTGAAAGAAGCACAAGATGACAAGGAGTAGAACAAACTCTTACAGCTCGAGCAGAGAGGAGACAAATTCCACGATAAAATTATACGACAGGTGGCATTTCATAGAAAACGAGGCTTTACACAGGGCATCTACTTATGTCCTCCATGTCTTTCCCATTGTTCAGCTGTCTCTGCAGCTGCCTGTTCTTTCCTTGTAGCTTTCCAAAGCAGCGCCCTCGGGGGAACAATGTGCACGAGTACTGCAACACTAACAACCTGTAAAAACCTGAGTCTCTGTTTATCCACTCAGCCAGACATGGCACATGTTGGCAGAAGTCCAGTCTACAACTAAACATGCTTAAATTAGTGTACTGAATATAACACAATTAGATCTGGCTTTTCTCTGAAACAAACACAAGTTCAGTATGAAAGTTATTGTCACAAACCAAGAAAAATAAATTTCCTCTGGAGTTTTTCAGTTAAATTAACTCTTTGGGTTTTGGTCAATGCAGAAATGAGTTTAAATATGAAAAAAATAGTATTAACACAACTCTTATATGTCCACCAAAAATGAGTAAATAACAAAAACGAACTTCTTTTTCAAAGCAAAAAGCACAATCAAAACAATGCATAGAAAAACCAAACTTTATTTCTATCATTACGATGAAAATGCTCCAAATATTTCACACCTGTTTTCTCAGTCCATCTTCAGCCCGCTCTCTCAGTTGGGTTTGAAACTAACAGAAGCTCCCACATTAAAAAGCTAAATATAGCCACTTAACAACGTTGTGCTGCTTTTCATTTTTTCCTCCCATCTGGCTCTTCCTTTGTTGCCTCCTCCCTCCGCCCAGACACTTTGCTCCTGTCTTTTCTTTTCTTCAGTTTCCAAACAAACAATTTTAGCTTTCTCCCAAGCAGATACTATGAGTGTTATTTGTAGATCAAAGCCTTGCCGAGGTGAAACAGAGTCAGCCAGGAGAGAAAACATGTCTGACATTAACAATTGTATCAGACATTAGTATAAAAACCTGAAGAAACAATTTGACGAGATGTTTTCAATCAATTTTTCATCCCTTGTTGCTGTTAGGACTTTACGTTTTAAAGTTAACAACGCAGACCTCAGCGGTGAAACAACATTAAAATACCGGACAAATTCTCAGTCCGTTTCCAGCCAGTTTTAATGTTCGAACAGCGGACAGCTTTCTCACAACACAGAAGATCCCTGACATGCTGGAAGTCTCATTAGACTGAAACGTGAGACGATGACGCAGCAGCAGCTGCAGATTCTCCCCAGTAGAGGGGAGCACATCCACGTCACAATTTCGCTCATTTCTTTTTATTGGTAGAATCAGCTGTGAGTGACACCTTTATTGCTGTAATTGACACTTAACCTTCACGTTTAAACGATTTAAAATTAAATATGTGTATAAAGTTATTCCCCTTATGAAAAAAAAGAGTTTAACATTTTTTTCAAATGCGATGCAGAGAAAACCATTTGACCCCGTGAGCATGGACTTATATGAACATGCTGAAAATGTCCTAAAATCACATGACAAACATGTGCAAAACATGGGTTTTACATGTTGAAATAACATGAGTTCCACAAATGAAATACGTGACTTTTATTCTGTAAAGAATTGGTTTAATATTTCTAAACCAGAAGCAATAATTCATCCCAACCTTTGGTTAAACACTAACATTTGTTAAGTTATTTCAGAGTAGGAAAAATAACAATTGTTGAAAACTATAAATTATGCGACGTTACCAATAAAGTAAATAATGGAACACAAAAAAAGAAAAGATATACAAAACAATAACAAATGGCATGAAATAATTATACTACATTCAATATGAATTATTATGAGATGAAGTGGATACAATAATTGTTTAAAAAGAAATAAACCCAAAGAAACAAAAGCTGCATAAATAATAATTCAGTAAAATCTACAAACTGCACAGCTGGGAAGATGAAGACCTTGGCAAAGATGAGACTTTTTAAACAAAACAATGCTAATAAATATATGATATTCATCAATCTGGGAACCCAAGGAACTATTTCTTGATTGTAATGCTGTCATATTTGTAATAAAGAGCATGTTTGCAGTGCAGTATGTCAAAACAATGTGAGAAGAAAAAAAGAGTGGAGGGAGACGTGTGGTAAAGTGACCAAAATCCTCTAAATGTGTCCGAGCTGAGAGATTTAGGGAACTGAGAGGAGTTTACATGCAAAGTGATTAAAAAAAAGAAAAAACAGATACCTTGTTGATTAGTCCTGTAGCGCTGGAGTCTGAAGCAGACATGATTCTGCTGCCAGCGCTTCCTTCTCCCCATAGCTCAGAAACAACATCAGAGCCCTCCTCCCATCAGCCCCATGGTTGCAGAGAGGGAGGCATGCTCTGCCTAAGTGCTGTGCTGCATCAACAGTCATTTCCTATACAAAATTGATGCCCTGGCTGCAGCACTGATTTGTGCTTTTTGCTTTCAATCCATGCCTCATGAAGGCAAGAGAAAAGCGGGCCTCTATCAACCTCATAATCCTCATTTTTTAGCCACTTCAATTTACCACAGAGCTTTATGTCTCTCATCAGCCTCACAAGCCTTAAAGATTGTTTCAAATGTTCCTCCCTCATGTCAGCCGATGCTTTGATCCTGCACTTCATCGACTTTCTTTCTCTTCTCACACTGCGATTGACTTTCACTAAAGTAAACTATAAATAGGACCGAACAAAGACTGAGCTAAGTGATTGTGGCAAACAATTATATCAGTGCACTGTAAAATCTAATATGTTGTTTCAGCTTTAACACATGAGTTCAATGTTACTTTGTACTGCCAATCAGGCCCCTTGTATAGGATTTATTGTCAAGAAGCATTGTTACAACAAAATGTGATCTACCAAACACAAATTTCCTTATTTTTTGTACTAAGTATATTTGTTCGACTTATGTCACTGCGTGTTGTCTTGATAAAAAAAAAGTGCTTTCTGTGTACACCTTTGAGTTAGTTCGATTTTTTTCTTTTTATCTCAGTTTAATATAATGGTGAGTTATCTAGAGTTTGTTGAAGCTGATCTGGAATACTTAACTAAACTGCTAAGTGGAATTGATTAATCCTAAAATTTATTTGAAGCTAGATAAAGGTGTGTGATCATTTGAATGGATAAAGCAATAACTTTGAACTTAAAATTCCATTTTAGCATATATCTAATATTGCTTTTTGAACTAAATTTGTATGTTACAATATTGAAACAATCTTCCCTTTGCACCAAAATTCGCTAAACAAAAAATGAATAAATGAAAAGGCCCTCAATTGGCTCGCCTTCAGCATAGCCTTGAGGAAGATTCCTGATCTCTGTTTTCTGACTGATGTCACTGCTAAAAAAAACACCAACTATTAATAACTATTAGACAGAACGTCACTTAAAAATGTCAAAACTATTCACTTAAGTCTTGAAAATTGTGTACTGCATGAAAAAATCCTTCAAATAAAATAACATAAATAATAGCCTTAGAAATAAGGACGTTTTTCTAAATCTGTTCCAAATCGGCTAAATATTTCAATCTAGCCTTTTACTTTGTAGCCAAGACTTCACTAATAGTTTTGTCAAACTGAACCTTAATAATAAGTCAAAACAACGAACTGCCAAAACTTATTTTACAGTGTAATCAAAGCATAAGAGTCACTTTTTTTTCCTTTTTGATACATAAAAATAAAAAACAGAGGGTGGACCAATATGTAGCACAGAGCGCTGTACATAAATGAAGAGACACAAACAGGGCATGTGTAGTGTGTCTGCTTGCCTGTCCTGAAACATCCAACTGACAGCAAGGTGATGCATGAGCGTACGGAACAAAAATGCTACGGTGAGTCAGCAAGCAGCCATGCAGAGTCCATCAGAGGTCCTAATAAGCCAGCAAAAACATCTCAGCTCTGGTATGGGGAAACAAACCTCAGCGTTCCAGGCAAACCATTGACTGCATAGCCTGCTCATCAGGTTCCCCCAGGCACCGAGGACCCTACTTTGGGGTCTATTATTGCTGGCAGCATGCAGGCACGCACGCTTGCCCTCGTTCAACTTTGCCTGCTCAGAAATGAAGTGCACTCAGCTAAGGCTTTTAGCAGAAAATATCTCAGGGCTATATTTCTGCACAGCTCTTCAAAATTAGAGGGAAGCGCTCACAAACAGGAACACATTATCATTTGCGAAAACTCTCAGATGCCTCTGGTCCGGAGAAGAAATGGTAGTTGTTGTTTATATCATTAGTGCTGTGCAGGAGTCAACAAACTGCAGTCAGTGTTAAGGGAAGGAAGCAGAGAAGGCAGGAATAACAGAAAACAACGTGGACGCTCTTCAAATTCTGTACTTTCTACAAAAATAGAAAGCAATAATTCAGATGGGAGGGTCAAAGGTATTAAAATATAAAGAACAAGAGAAGAACACAGACCTGGAACAATAGGATGAATTTTTTTTTGTTGTCATCTCTTTGCTGTTCACTTGCTCTAAATATAGCTCTCTTCTGCTTTACTCACACTCCTCCCATCACAGACTGGGGGGCTGGCAGCGGGGAGAAGATGGTAGAGGATTGTCAAAGTTCACTGAGTTTCCATGAATTCCCCCAAGAAGGAGCAAAGCAGATTGCAGACCGGCTCAGCTACATCCGCCGACACCGGATTGCCCATCTGAATGTGAACTCAGAGCCTGAATGAAAAACCAGAACAAACAGAGACAGACGCCCGTCTCTCATCCAACAACAGCATTCATACCATCTCAGCACCGTCCTCCGTCCCTCTGTCATTTCCTCACAGTTCACACAGGTCCTCACAATCAAAACAATAAAAAGACAACTCTTGGTGGTTGGTGACAACTCTCACTGGATGGCATCTATTTTTATTCTGATGAGAAGGTTTGTGAGTTTGTCTGTTTTTTGTTTTTTTTTTGTCTCTTTGATCTGTTGGTTTTCGCTTCATAATTACTTTTTTATTTTTGGATAGCTCAAATATGGGCACAGCTCTCACCGGGCTATGCTTCCTCGCAGCACTGAAAACACAGATCTACCAAAGCATTTCAGACTAACAATATTATTTGCTGAATACTGATAACGTGTTCATTGCAACCTCTGTAAGAACAACCTTGGGAGGTGACTTTTGATTTGACCTATAAGTCAAAAGTGTTTCATCTTGATTTTGTCAGGTAAAAAACATTGGTCAACTATTAAAATTTCAAATAATAATACTAAAACTGGTCATTCATGTTTGTATTTCATCACACTTGGATGACTGCAATTCCATTTTTACCTGCTTCAGGAAATCTTCCAGGATAATGCCTGCAGCTCGTCCAGAATGCAGCTGCTGAGTTTTTGAGGACGTTCTTCAAGTGTTGTCATGTTACACCTTTGCTGATCTCACTGCACTGGTCTCCTGGTCAATACAAAACCCAATCCAAAGTTCTGGTGTGTTTTTAAAGTCTCTGCTTAATAAATGTACCTTTATACATTTCTGTTAGTTATTTATTTAATTAAAATTAATTTAAATAGAATTAATTGTTTTATGCTGAAGTGTAGAATGATACTAACTGTAAGAATGAAGGTGACACGAGTTGAAGGTATTTATGACTCTTTGGCTGAGGTAAGAATGCTCATGTAAGATTGACCCACAAACACCCCTACAAAAAGAAGGGGCTCAGTTCTTGTTACAACAGAAGTTCAGAGAAAAAGAGCTCTTGATAGGCTGGATGTCAAAAGTCATACTGGAAAAGTACTGGAGAACATCTGATTAGCTGCTTAGGGAAAAGTACTGAGAACTTCCCACTTTAATTGTTTTTGTAATGTGATATCTTGTATACAAGGTTTGGCTCACAGTTTTAACCTCTGAACTCAATTTTGTGTACTGTTAGTGAATAAAAGTGCTCTAGATTAAAACTGGCAGAAGCTTGGAATTTACTAGATTTCTAATCCAAACTGTTTCTGAACTTTTACAATATGTTGCTCTCAGGACCCTGTGGTCAACTGATCAGATAATATTATCTGTTATCTAAATCAAGGCTTAAGAACTAAAGGTGACAGAATGTTTTAAGTCATCACATTTTTGTCTATTACATTTTGACTTTCATTGCATTTTTAGTTTTCATTTTATATTTTGTATGTTGTTTTGATGTGAACCATCTTGTGACTTTTACTTAGAAACGCTACAGCGCATAAATAAAATTCACTTACTATAAGCATTCCTGACCTCCTTTCCACAGAACTTCACTTTAGAAGTATTTGAACTATCTCTTCAAGTCTCACCCTGTTTGCCTTCAGAAAGCCACAGACAGCTTTTTAAAACATAAAAAGGCAGCATAATGTTGGCTCTGTTTGCAGCGGGAGCTGAGGCAGCATCACTCAGAGAGCTGGATGTTTCAGAGTCAGGGAGAAGTGCAACCAGAGTAGGGCAGAGTGGATCGATATTAGAGCCACCCAGATTGATACTCCATACTGTCCTCTGCAGCTCCACCCTCCTTCTTCTCTAATGTAACTTCAGGAAAGCTTCTCCCTGTTTGCTGCGAGACCTTAGTAAGAGCCTTCAGCCATTTTTGGGTTTCCAGATCATTTCAGTATTTTCGGTTTTCTAAGGATTCATCATTAATTAAAAAAAAAAGTTCTGATGCTGCAAGGACAACATGCACAGTAAGAGAGCAAGCTCAAGCCTCAGAAACATTTATAATGAAGGTGACGTGAGTCATCTCAGACGGAGTGAAAGAGAAACAGAGGAAGAGGACCTGGTCAGGAATCTCTGCCTTTCATAAAGGCTTGACAACTTGGCCTCACCAGCTTCACAGCACCCCCACCTCGCCCCTCTGGGATCCCCCAATCCAACCACCAAACTGCTTCAAAGCACAGACAGCAGCTGCAGCTAACCCACATAAAGTTGTGCACTTTGGGTTTTCTTTTTGTTTTTTGCACAACACAGAACTGCACCATGTTGTATCGTTGATTGAATGCGATGTGTTTGTTTGAAGCTGACCTGATTCAGGTTTGAGTCAGGCCTAATTGGTACGTCTTGAGTAACGGGGCCTGAGCTAACTGTGGGAATGTCAGCCTCATGAATATGTATTGCCGTCCTACATATTTACACAATCCAGATGTACAATGAAATGCCTTCCCCTTGTGGCTAAGAATTTTCTGCGCTTACTTGGTGTTAGCTACCATATGCAAGCAAACAAAAAACTCATGTGTGAGTAAAAAATAGCAAAAGTTACAATTTTAGAAAGAAACCTGAGGAAAGGTAGCGATGCTCACTGGGGTACAAGTGACATTTATTGCAGATCACCAGAGTTTTAAGCATAAATAAAAACCCTTTTATGAAATAAAAGGGAAGCACAGTGTCCGAATACCAACGTTGCTGGTTCATCAAGTTTAATCAAGGCTTTTGCACACTGATCTCCCAACACACACAAAGCACTTTGCTCCTCGCGGGACAGGCTTTTAGTGCTCTGTCTCATGCAGTATTTAATTGACCTCGCACAGGAAGCATAGCGGTCTCAAATGTGCCACCCCACCCCCTCCTCCCCACTCCCCCACCCCCCTTTTCTACAGAAAAAAATAAAAACATGAGCCAGGGCACCCACAGCTTCCCACCGGTGCTGCTCCTCTGTCACACAACTGCTCTCCAAATACAATTTTCTGCTTTAGATCAACTACAGAAATGTCAGCCCTGAGGGGTCAAAAGAAGAAGGGGGGAAATGTACAAAACACTGATCTTCTTACTCACTTTTGTCCCCTCTCGGAAACTCACAAACTTTGAATGAGAACTGCATTCCCACAAACTAAATGCACATCTGTAATCTAATCAGACGCCCTAACAATAATAATAAAAAACAACAATGAAATATAATTGTATAAAGTGCAGGTGTCTCATGAGGCTATGGAAGGACCCTCCTCAGAACAAAACTGAGCGATCAGATTTCGATGAGATAGGAGCGTACTTACTCAGGTGGAGGATGGAGAGCACTCTCCCCGTCTTCTCTGCGCTCGCTGCTAGTCCGTCATGGTGTGTGCTTCTCTCCCTCTCTCGGGTAACAATGAAGTGAACTGTAGCTTGCTTGTCAGCAGTCTATCCCTCTCTCTGTCTTTTCCCATCCCCTCCTCTCATCTCCACCACTCTCAGCATTCAGACTCCTGCTACGTCACAGAGGCTCTCTCTGCTTGGCACGTCCTCCTCTCCCACTCTGTAGCTTCATCTCTACCTCCCTGTCCTCTATGGGGAGCTGTGCAAGGCAAAAGGTAGAGCATTGGAGAAGTTGGCAGCAAAAACATGAAGAATTTGATCATCTAAGCCTGATGTTTCAAGTCGAACATTCTCACAAAACCTGAGAGTCATGAGTGTGTGTTGGTGATGAAAAGAGGATTTAGGGGCTTTGCTTTTCGACGTGGAAGGATCCCCTGTGCTGCCCCGTGTTCAGTGAGTGTGTTCTGTGGATGTCATGGCTGGCTGTGCTCTCTGACAGCTCAGCTGCACAGTGGATTGCATGTGAAAATGAGGATGTGGGACATTTTCTTCTCCTGAAGCCTTGAAACAACCAGACAATCAGTAAACGAATGACCTAGCATCCCTTGAACAAATACATATCACCCGCAGCCTTTCATGTCAGAGATTAAAAATTTATTTTTTATTTTGTGCAAAATTTGTAAGACTTTTGTGTTTACTAAAAATGAATCTCTGTGGTGGTCATCTTGAATTGGGGTGACCTGAATAGATAATCAGTTGTAAATGTGGATTCAATGATGAATTTCTCAGGGTTTCAATGAAATTCATCCAGTGGTTAAGATATTTTGCTAACAGACCGATGAATATGGTTCATGTGTTTTAACCAGCCTGCATTTTTAACAGTTGCTTATCCATTGTTTTTGTTTTAAGCCACTCTTAAAATTGTTATTATGCCACACCTCTGAATTTGAACTTTATATTTTAAAATTGTGTTTTATCTTTCATGGTAAAATGTTTTCAATCATTGTTGTATGAACTGTGCTACTGACATCTTTGTAAATGAGATTTTAATTATACTCTGTAACTGGTCTTTTTAAAATCTGGTCAAATAAAGGTAATAATAAACAACATGATTCACATCAACAGTTTATGTGGAAGCCATGATTTGGGGTACCTCCTAAAGTGAATCAGTTTGAATGTAGATCCAATGATTACATTTTTGTCCTCTGATTCTCAAGATATTTTGCTAACACAGCAGATAAATGAGCATACACATGGGCAAAAACATCATCACCCATTTGCCTTCAGTGATGGAAGATTTGTTTTATGCATTTCAACACCAATCTTTATGTACATTAATTAAAAAAACACTAATAAGCAGCCTGACTCCACAGAATCGTAACATAAAAACCTCCACTAAGATCTATAATTTATACGAAAGGTTGCTGAAAACATTGGAGCAGAGAAAAAGACGAGGAAGACGAAGGGGGAAAAAAAAACAAAATAAGAAAAGAGCAAGATGGACGAGGCTCCCCCTCAGATTCTGCATGAGCAGAAAGATGTGAATAAAATATGAATGAATGAAGGAAGTTTGGAAAGTTCAACTCCGCTGTGCTTTGCATTGAGCAGGGAGGAGAATACGAAGCTGCACCCAAGCTCTGAGTGCAGACGTCTGTCAGGCTGTCCCGCATGAAGCGCCTCCGTGGGCAGAGATGCTGCTGGTGCATTATGGATGAGGGGTTATTTTAAGACACTGGGGAGGCTGCATTTTGATTTTTAAGCAAAAGGAGACGACACCCATAGCTTCTATCGAATCCTAAAGGTTTTGCAGGTACAGAATGTGTTTCAGCTCAGACCTGACCCAGGTTTGAAACACTCAGGTCGAGGCAAACAGACTGGGATGCCATTAAAATGACTTTAAGTGTCACCAAGCAGCTCTTCAAACACGATAATAAAACATTTACTCATCTTACATAATCTCTGGAGTATGTTTTTTTTCACTGAGCAGCTCATTTTAGCACAAGTGAAGATTGTTTAGGCTGCAAATGCAAATAATCAACAAATAATAGACGAGGCTCTTAAACTTTGACAAGCAGTACATTAAAGTGACAAACATTAAAATTAAATAGAAACTACCTCTTAAATTAAACTCTTTCTTTAAAGGAATGCCAGAGTTGTAGACTGAGATGATTATGATGAGGAACGATGGAGTTGTAGTCGTTTTAACCTTAGAATTAACACTATCGATTGTAACGCAAGAGATCTTATGCAATCTGTTAGTGCTTGGAATATTTGTTGTGAATGACTGTCAGTTACATAAACATTACATTTTTGCTCAAAATCTGTCAAATTCACTCAGGTGTAGCTACTTTGGCGTAGCCTAAAATCAGCCTGTTTAGAATTGAGTTCACTACAACAGGGGCAAAGATTACTGAGTGAGAGAGTTATTAACAATTTGTTCAGTGGTTTACGAGATATTTTTCTGATGCCATAGACAAGCACAGACATGGGCAAAAATATAACTGCCTTTCGCATTCAGTGGTGAGTATGAAAATGAAATAACTTTAACCTGCAATTGATCAAAGTATGGAAAAACACAGTTTCCTATAGACTTTCACCCGAGTCACCGGAGAGACTGAACCCTGAGCATCTTTCCTTCACAGAAAGACACTAAAGCAGAAAAACTATGGATCTTTTCCAAGTTGGCAGGCAGGCTGGCAGCACAAGGTCATCAGTCTTGACTTTTTAATCACCTTTAGCACATTTCAGACCCTCTGGGTGGGAAGCAAGCTCACCGAGATGCAGATGGACACCCTGATGGTGTCAGGTGACGGATTATCTCACGCTTTAGTTTTGAAGCCTCAAACAGAGACAGAAAATATCTCTGTGATGGACAGTCAAATGCAAGTCAGCAAAGATTTGAACTTAAGTTTTGTACATTTTAGCAATATTTGATGGCATGCTTTTCATCCTTTTCGCTCTTAGTTTACACATTTGTGTATTTCTTTAGTTTCTTCTCTGATTGATCAAAGATTTGCAAACGCTTTCCTCCTTTGCACACCTGACTTCATTTCATTAATGCACAAATGCATGAAGGAAACGCAAAAAATATCACAAAAACTAATGAAAGAAATTAATCAAGCCTAACTGAACCCTAAAGAAAAGCAACTGAGCTGAGGACAAAAGGTTTTGATACTGCTGACATGTTGCATTGCTATTTCATCACTTTTCATAATGATATTAAGGTATTTATGACTTTATGACTCCCAGTTCCCTATTAGGAGTTGATTTTAAAAACAAAGAGGGAATTCATGAATGTATGAATGTTGTGTTTATATTCTACATGTTGCTGAATCATCTGTAGCTATTGCATCATCAGTTGCAGAGAAAATGCTAAAGATTTCATTCGAATTCCCCGTTACAAAACTAAAACCCAGCTGTGTTGTGTCATTAAAGATCATGTGAAATATTTATTTATGTTTGGATGAAACTGTGATAAAAAACAGATGAGTGTACACATTTATTTCAGGATCATTTTAGTAATTAAGACCCAATAAAAAAGGAAAACAGGCCACCTGGTGAAAGACGTTCTCAGTTCTCAGGAATCTTGTTTGTCGCAGTAAGTCGGGTGATAAAAAAACATCTCCTTTTATTAAAAAGACAAACAAAAAAGCATCCATTTGCAACAGAGAATTGCATTGAATCAGATTTGGGGTAAAAAAAATCTGTGTTCTGAAAATGTTCAGTTTCTGATCTACAGCTTCATGATCAACCTCTGTATGTACATGTGCAAACTTGCAGGAGGATACATCCCAGCTTTCCTCATATATTATGCAAAACTTACATTTTTTTCTCTCTTCTCTTCTCTCAAACCTACAAGATATTCTATTTTCGAACCTGAATATATGATGATTTGTTGGTGTCAGACCTCCTGGATGCTCTAACTCAGCATAAGTTTAAGACAGAACACATATTTAAGCAAATTTGAAGCTCAAGATTTAGCCTGGTTTTTAAGCTCGTATAAATTCTAAAAAAACACATTCTTCTTTAAAAATGAGGTGTGATTGCTGAGAGCTGAAACTGAGTTGCTTGAAAGACAAAAGTAGCCCCAAGTGTGCGGGAGATTTTGAAAACATGGACAAATAAAAACATTTTAAAAAGTCAAGAAATGAAGTAAAAAATCCCTTCACCACAATCCAACATTTCTTTCACCATTGTTTTCTGCACTGATTGATAAAACTTGTGATGCTGTTTTTCTAACTTTCTGTGTCCCTGCGGTTTAAAGGTGTCGAGGCAGAAAGGATTTGTCTCCTCAGTTTTCACTGATCCAGCAATTCATCCTCAAACATCCTGTAAACGACCTCCATTTACACAGAGCTCATCGACCGCTTCTGTCAGGCAGCTTACTGTATACGTGCTGCTGAAGTCAGACATGGGAACAAAAGTCACATACAGGCTATATGGGGCCACAGAGTGGCTCCTTTATCCTGGGCTACTGTTTGTTGTTAGTTTTACTTGACTTTGCCACATTTGAGTGAACATAAATACAGTTTTTAAATGTCAGCCGGTTTATGCATTTACAATCAGGGATATAGAAGAAAACTTTGACACAATCTAAAACAATTTTTCCCTTCACTGCAGAGAAATTACCTGGAACAAGGAAGATGAAGGGAACAGGTGAGTGTTTTCATAAGCAATGCTGCCCTCTGCTGGACAAACTGACAGTGAGCATTTCCTTATTTATGAAGGGGTTGAGAGGTTGTCCTTCAATTGGAGGGTTAGTAGATTATCCTTATGACACTGTTCAAACCTCAGCACTTAGGGGATCAGCTACTGGAGGTTTTGGACAAAAATGTCCCATTCTTGTCTGATGGAAGTTATAACTGTTCAACCAATCTGGGTCTTTGTGGACTTTTTTCATGATGGCTTCTTTTTTGCACGAAAGAGCTTTAAGCAGCATTTGTGGACAGCAAGCTCACGCTTGCAAAAACAACTAATACTAAAATACTAAATGGTAAACACTGACTGTAAAGAAAACGCCCAGTCTCAGCGGATAAGAAAAAAAAGGTGTTTTGTAACAAGAGGAATATCAATAACACATTGCAGCAATCAGAAACACATTTTCAAAAGGGATAAATGTGAAAACAGGCCAAAAACATGAATTGAAACACATCTGAGATTTTTTTTTATGTTGGAGGCAAACACATAAAAGACTGCCAGCAAATTTCTTCATAAATTGATTCATTTAAAGCCACAGTATAATAGCATGTTTGAACTATCTTTAAAAAAAATCTAATGACAGTTTCACCTTATTTGTTTCAGGTGTGCAGTGTTGTCGATCTCTATAAAACAAATATTATGACAAAGTAATAAAGCAATCTACTGAAACATACTTCATGCTATTTGCCTCAAATTCCTTTAGACAAATATTTAATGTTCCTGCTGGGTTTCCTGGGGTGCTTTGGTTGTTTTAGTTCATAAGTTTCTGTCAACACCAAAGTTGCTCAACAGGTTTTACAGATAAATCGTAATCATGTGAGTTATTGGATCCTTATATTGACATTAAACAATCTTTGTTGTTAAAATTGTAAGTAGCTAGTAGCTCTTACCAGAAAGTCACATGGAGTAGCTCCTGTTTCACACCTTTAGGAGACATCTGAGGTGATTTATAAATCTTTACCGCTAGATGGTGCTATAATAGAAATTGTACTGTATTTCCAACAAAATTATATAGTTTTCCGCCACTTTGTTTTTATTCGGTTTGCTGTATTGTAATTACTTGGATTGTGTGAGTCTATAGTTGAGCTGAGATCAAAAACTAAAAATAGAAGCTTGGTCTGAACTCTAAATGGGTTTAACATGATTATTGGGAAAAGGTTTTTAAAAATACCGCAGGTGATCAGTAGGGGGTGCCATCTGCGCATGATCGTAAATACACATCCAGGGGAAAATAATGCGCGCGCGTGCGTTCTTGTTGTTCCATCATTAGGACTTTTTCTGGAACAAATGACTGACCTTGCCGGGACTATTGACCTCAGTTGGCCAAATGAGTCGCGACGTCACGGTGGAAGGGGTTCGGGTTCGTGTTGAGCTACATAATAATTAGCTATAGTAAGGAAATAGTAAGCAAAGTTTTGGCTCGCGCGCGTTAAATGGAAGTTAGCGCAGTGCCCTCGTACGGACGTAGCAGCTTCAGCGCGAGTGTGTGTGTGTGTGTGTGTGTGTGTGTGTGTGTGTGTGTGTGTGTGTGTGTGTGTGTGTGTGTGTGTGTGTG
>JAVKLF010000152.1:12003723-12020478 GCA_034783495.1 Millerichthys robustus | reverse complement strand
CACACACACACACACACACACACACACACACACACACACACACACACACACACACACACACACACACACAGAGCAGTCGACTTTCCCTGTAGGCTTTTTGGTGCGTCTGGTTATGTAATGCGCCTTTGCCTGCAACCAGAGGAACGGGGCCTACACGTGTTATTACTAAATATGTTTTCTAACACAATGATGGCAGCAGCACTAATGGTCCCTGTTAAAACTGAGAAAACAAAGAAAGTAATAATAATAAAAAAGAGGAAACAATAGCTTTTTGTCAACCACCCTCCCTCCAAAATGCCAGCATGACCGTATTAATTTGTAATGCATGCTGAATGGCTGATTCATGTGATCCACATTCAGTTCATGATAGATGCCTGCATATTGGCTGCAAATTGGATTATATAAGAGGTGGCTGACTTATCCTGAATATATAAAAGGTGTGTCAAATACATAGTTATTATTGCACAAAAAGAGTGGGTCACTTGTTTAACTGCTTACAGCATGTAAATAACATTCTGATCAGTTATCTCATTTCCATGACTGGCAAACACTTTACTAAAGGACTGTCACAAACCAAATTTAATCTGTCACCCAGCTTTATATTTGATGTGTCTGGCAATGAAAAAGGCGGGTGATAATGTGTTAGCCGTTGTCTAGTGGTGTCCACAGCCTCAAATTCTCATATTGTACATATGCTATGTACAAAATGCCATGGCAAAACATGGCATTTTGTAATGCCATGTTCTCTTCCACTTCACTAACTGATCACAAAGGATCTATGCTTAAAAACTTCAGCATTTTTGTTAGCGATAATCATTCCTGCTCATCCAAGATATCTTGGGAACTGCAGGACAGATTTTAATACATTTCTTAGAAAGTAATCATTGTATGTTTATCTAAAACTGATTATATTTTAGAGACAATCTAATTCAAGATGGCCACCACCTCAAACTGCTATTAGCCAACACAAAAATGGCTACGTTTTATGGATTTCACATTAAAGTTTGTATGATACTCAGCTAAGAGTCATTCACATACTCTGAGATTGCACATTATTATCAAGGTTTGAACCAAAACAGCATGAAATAAATGTTATCCATAAAGGAATGCTAGGCCTTTAGTGCTTTGGTAACTCATCACAAGCTGCTGATTTGTGCATTTTGCACTTGCTCCTTTCACCATTAGTCTCAGCTGATTCAGCCCCGGTAAAGATTTGCTTATTATGTGTAGAGGTTAGTGGTGCCCTTGACATGTGCAGCCAGCAGCCAGCTATAGTGAGTCATCAAGGCTAATCGAGGAAAGCATGCACAATTTAATCTGGAACGTAGACCTTTTGATCTGTGATGGTGTTCACTCAGTGGGTCTTTGTTGTCAAATCGAGCCACTCGAGATGTTGGGCCCAGATTGCTGCGACAGAGAGAAGCAGAATGCCATCTCCAATGAGAGCGATTGTTCCTGGTGATCCGAAAGCCCCCAGTGTTGAATGATCAGTAGAGTTGGCTATATTATAGCAGTGTTCTACATTACGGCCTGATGATGAATTGTCCAGTGGCACCTGCTGCGAGAGGAAATATAAATTAGTGGGATTTTGCTGTCAAAGGTTTTACCAGCAGAACACAAAATCCTGCAAACCATAGAAAATGTCTCAATAAACCGCCTGCAGCAAGTGATGAAGGCAAGTAGAATGAACAAGCTATTCACTAGGCATTCATTACTGATTTAGAGAGTCACATAAAATGATGCTCATGCATGCAGGGATTCCATTTAATGTCTTTGCCATGATCTTGATCCTTGGGACTTTTGTTTTGCTCAAATTCACATGTTTTGTTTGTTTTGTGTCTTTACAATTTTAGGCACACAGGTGACTTATCGAGACACTAGGCGGTGACCCAAAAAGCAAAACAGAGCAGCTTAAACTCAGACACACCTCTGATGCTTCGGGCCAGTCTGAGCTCATGTTGTTTGCTGGCAGGGATAAACTAGTGGCCGGGCCAGAGAGCACAGTGTTTCTACACACAGCAAAGCCCACACAGGTGAAAGGATCATCACACCTTTACATCTTGAAAACAATGAATCTGTTGCAGTTTTTGTAGGTTTGGCATTGCTTTTAATCACATCTTTTGAATTTTTGTTTTAGGATGTCGTGGGCCAGGAGCCTCTTTGTAGGCAGAGAGAACGAGCAAAAGACAGCGTGGGGTGAGCGAAATGGCAAAAAGAGGAAGGACAGCTCGTCACTATGCAACCCACGTTACATGAGCTGCCTGAGGGACCCGGAGGACTCAGAGATCCCTAATGCGGCCCCTCAGCATTACCACTGCGAAGCAGGTACCAGTGGGGGCAGCTTTGGCCTGCGCTGTGGGTGGCAGGAGGACCACTATGGGAAAAGGCTAGTCTGTGGCAGAGACCTGGGATTTGAAGATGGTGAGCTGAAGGACATGATAAAAGAAGAATCAGAAGAATTAGCTGAGGGCAGCTGCAAGAGGATGAGCGCAACAGACTGCTGGATGTGGCTTTTGGGGGTTTTCCAATCCAAAAAGTTTCAGTCCCCTAAGCTGGAACGTCTGTACCAGCGCTATTTCTTTAGACTCAACCAGAGCTCTCTGACAATGCTGATGGGGGTGCTGGTGGTGGTGTGTGGAGTCATGCTCGCCTTCCACTGCATCCACACAAGCCGCAACATGGCCTACATCGCAGTACTCTCAGTGGCCATGGTGGTCTTCCTCACCGTGATGTTTGTGTGCAATTGTTGCTGCTTCCACCAGGACTACATGTGGATTGTGAACTACCTGGTGCTCGGGGTTCTGACTGTATTGCAGGTTTTCGGGGTACTGATGGTGTCCCCCCGCAGTGCCTCAGAGGGTATTTGGTGGACAGTGTTCTTCATCTACATAATCTACACTCTGCTGCCGGTCCGAATGAGGGCTGCTGTTCTTGGTGGTATCGTCTTGTCCACCATTCATGTTGTCATCGCCTGGCATCGCAACCAAGATAACCAGTTCATTTTCAAACAGGTAAGTGACATCAGAGTCACTGTAGTGTAATAGGCTATTAAAATTTATGGATATTTCTATACAAATATGTTTCTGCCGCTTTGATGTTAATGTAGTACTTTGATTTTAACATTAATCGAGTTTAAAAACAGGGAAAATTATAGGCTTGTCTTCAAGTTGAGTTACTTTTTAATTCACCAATTTTTTTAATGGGTCATCGGTTGTTTTCCATAATTTTATAAAGCTTTCATTATGAAACGTGGATGGCAATTCTTTGTACATTTGCACAAGTGAAAAAATGAAAACTTTACTTAAAGAAACTTTTCTTGTTTAAAGAAACTTTCTCCTTTCTTTACATTACATTAATAACAAATATAACGGTCTTTTCCTGCAGAAGCTTTGATGTTATAATGAAGCAGTTAGATTTCCTAGTTTACTCATTGTCTTCAGTCATTTTTAACATATATTTTTTGATATTGGTAAACTATTTGTTATGCTTGAAGACAAGTTTCAGCGTTTACATATTGAAATCTTTCTTGGATGCTCATAAAAAAAATAATGACAGCTCCTCATTTGAAAAAACACAATATAATTGCAGTTTTGCTCGGTGTAAAATATATTTCTCTAAAGTATTTTAAGTTTAGATTTAGTCTTGAGCAGGGCTAGATAGACAAGTTAAGTGGATGCTTTTTGTTGTCTTTGTTTTACAGAATTCTTTAAAAATGTATCAAAAGTAGGTGCTTTAAAATGGTCTGTTTTACTGTGAGACTCAAGCTACTAAGCCTGACATCAAGAGTTTTCACAAAGTGTTATGAAACAAAGCTTGTATTGTGAATGGGCCTCCACTGCACAATGATGTCATGTTAGAATGTTTTAATTCTTTAATTCAAAGCATTTATTGTTAAATATTCTTTTTTATTGACATTTTGGATGTGCCCTTTTAAGTTCTGTTCGATGCTAAATATGCAACAAAGAAGATTTATAAGAAAGCAAAACTAAAATAAAACCCAGAAATGTTTCCAGACGTAGTTGTCACCCTACAAACGAGAACAATGTTGTTACTGTATTAACTTGCAAAAACGGCCTACTTTTTGTCTCATATGGGACAAACGTCGTGCGTACTTCTCAACCACTTTTTGCCACGGTGAAGGTGTTTTTTTAAGTAAAAGTAGAAGGTTCTGTGGAGCTCAGCAGCTTTTGTAAATGAGATTTTTAATGAGTCTATGTTTGGAGTTGTAGAGCAGCTACTGGTGAACTGTACTGGGATTTGTAGAAGGTCATCTGGGTTGAATGAGCCCGTTTAGCTGCACTGTCAAGGAGTATCATGATAATGTAACTTGGTGCCATTCAGCTCATAATCCCCCCACCACCAACGCCCCTCTAAAAAACAAGAAGCCTTTTGTAGTTAAATGAAACAGGGTGGGTGGGGGGGTTCAGATTGTGAAATGATTTTTTTATTTGAAGACAGCATGAATGCTTCTTCGTATTGGAAACAGTTTTATAATTGCATCAGCTTGAAGCCCACATTTATTTTCTGCAATTTTTATGTGTTAGGCAGTAACTTACTTTGTTTGTGAAAACAACATGCACACTACAAATGGTCTTATCTGAAAGATATGCTTGTATTTCACAATAAGTACAATGCCTCCTTTAAATTGCAGCTGGTTTTTAGCGACTTTTCTAGGATTATTTCACCATCAGACAAGTGCAAAATTCACACCCTGTGCTGTTTTGTCCAATCAAAAGTTTAAAATATTAGACAATTGTTTACAGTTTGTTGTTGATGCTGGTGCTGTGTATTTACTGGATCATTTCATATAAGTGTTAAGTGTAATTTTTATTGGATATTAGTAACAAATCAACTTTTGAACTAAACAAAAAACACATTTCACTTCTCAGTTCTGCTTTATGTGTTTCTTCCACAATTCTCCGTCCTTTAACCAGGAACTGAAGGTCTCTTCATCAGAGTCAATCCAAATAGTTTAATGGCAGAAGAATGTCATGTAGTTGTGAAAATTTTATATGTTGCATTTCTGGATGTTTTTGACATTTAGATTTTTGTTTTCCTCTTTATATATATCATATATATATATATATATATATATATATATATGAAAAGAGTTCAAAATGCCGGACAATGTTGCAAGTAGATGTAAACAAAGAACTTGATAGAAAATTTTATTTATTTATTTATGTATTGTATTTATTTATTAATTTTACTGTTCAGCAACCAGATAAATGTGGAGCCAGTCTGAAAAAGGTAATATTGACATAACTCTGCTGCTTTAGTGAGTTTGTGTGCTCACTGCCCTAGAACAGACAGGGTGACAATGAGTGCACAGCTCTGCTGTTTCTGTGTGATAATGGACTGTCTGAGGGTCTGGACCATTACTGCAGGGTATTACAGTGTTGCTTGTACAATCAGTGATGAGACTTTCAGACTCTAAGTTGAGGGTGACACTTGAACACTTTTTGGGGGGTTTATAGGCCGTTTCTATAGATTTGTGTAATGACATGGGATCTTGCATGGCATTGTGGGATTTTTGATGACTATTGTTGCTAAATTGAAGAAAATTGCTTATTTATGAAAACAAAAAAGACTTCAGACTTTTTAAAAACCTCAGCATTTTCTGCCACAATTGCTGTATTTTTATGCTACAGTTTAGATTTTATGTTTAGATTACTTTTTATTAATCACTTTTCTTTCTGCTTCATTTTCTAGTGTCACGTCTTGTCTATCATGCCTCAATGTCTCTTTCCTGCAACAATACAACGTTCCCTGAAATTGTAATTAAAAAACCTGTTTACCATGTTCATCCTCCCTCCGTATATTTATAGTACCAGTTTATATTTAGTCAGTTCTTCATGTTGTCACACTGCAGGGTTTAATGTTTTCCTGAGTCAGTTTTATCTCAATAAGTTGCGCCTTTGGGACCTCTCTTTCATAAGTTAGCAATTTTTTTTGGTCCATTTCCTTTTGAGGTTTGCTAGTGTTTAGCCAACAAAGGCAATCCAGCCATTAAGGTTAGCCTTAAAGTGTGAATTTCTGTTTGATTTCCATGTATAATCAAACCATGCTGCCCACAGATGTGTTTGATTGTTAATTGGCTTACTCAGGCCTGGCAGATATTGAGTGTTTAAAAAGCATGGCAATAATCAGTCAAATTAATTGGCTGACCTCAATATTATCATATTATTATAATATATTATAATAACATTGCCCCTCTAACTCAACCAACAACTCCTAGTCCAGCTTCAAGCTGTGTGTTAATACTGAGAAACTCCATTCAGGCTGTCTCAGTGAAGACCTACGTGCAGAGAGCATTCAGGAAGCATGAAGATGGATTACAAAGAAAGTTTAGCTAAAGAAGAGACTAAGAGGCTCAATTATAGGAAATCCAGTCAAACTAAAAACTCAATGAGGTTTGGCAGAGCTAAACTGAGACAAAAACTTCACAGAGGAGGACGCTACATTAAATAAAGGAAACCTCGGAGTAGATTCATGGCAGGAACAGATGGCATCGATCAGCTAACACATATGAGAAACAAAGCAGAGAAGCAAACCTAAAAGGGAAGCTTTTAAAATAAAAACATCCAAATACACTGTGCAATTCAATCTAACACTCTAAATAAAAACCTAGGCACAGTAAGTAAAACATAACCCCACAAAGCCTCACAGGGGTTCCTTGTGTCGCTCTTCGTTTTGGTCATCATCCTCCTCCAGGCCTCTTTGTGTGCCAGCCTGTTCCTTTAAAAATTTTTCCTGCAGTGACATTCATGCAGGATCAGAGCTGAGAAGATGCGAAACGGATGACGCTCGGACAAAAGCCATCTTTGTGAGGAGACCTCCACGATGGAGATGGGGAGGTGGGAGTTTGTGGGGGTTTACCATGGTGACAAGCAGACAACTGCCAATGGAGAACATGAAATAATACGAATATGACTCATCCCACTGTAAAAGATAGTTTCTTCTCTCTCTTTTTCTACCTCTACTCTTTTTCTCTGAGTCATAATTCCATTCACACACAACCCTTGTTAGACGAAGTGGCCTTTTATTTCACAATAAGATGAGATTGAGCTCAAGCTAATCTGGGGTAATACTTCCATTGATCCCGACAATTCGCTGCTCTGCGTCGCCAAGCTTTTCTCGGCTCTGAAGGGTCTCTTCAGAGGGATGAAGGTGTAAGTGCTCACAGGATCAGCAATGTGACACTGCTGCTTCTCACATGAAGTACCTCCATCACCTTGCAGGCAAACAGTTGAAGAAACATGTATTCCTCTTTCGTAGCTGCCTGCTGTCAGGTTTCAACAGAGGAAATCTGCAAGGTTTTGTGTGAAGGCCTTAACTTTTGCTTTGTCCATTTAACCTGGTTATCTGGGTAAAAAAAGATTTACATGGATATGTTGACTAAGACTTTATTTTCCATGCTGCAGGAATTGAACAAATGTTTATGAATAGTTACTGATTCATGCATTTTGAACTACAAATGAACCGGAAAAGTTTCTGTGTCAAATTTTTATGACAATGAACAAATTCACCATATAATTTTGATTTGAGTCCCTAAATGGTGTTCTTTGGATTGGTTTCCGGTCCCTCATTTATCATTGATGCTGTGCTTTCAATTTGTAAATTTCAAACAAAAGCCAAAGTGTGACTGACAGTCCACAGAAAGGACAATTTGTCATTTACTACTCATCTGATTATAGGGTATGTTGGAATTCATAGGTAGGTCTTTGTTGATTTTGCTTGCAGAAAAAAAACATGATCATATTGCTGTGGAATACTATGATGATATTAGTTGAGAGAACCTATATTTTTCTCGCTCCCCTTTTTTTTTGTTTTGTTGTTACAAACACTCAGCACTCTGTGTGCTTTAACATCCTGGTCACTTCCCTATAAATTGAGGTTGGGCATCAAAGAAACTGAGAGTTCATCACTGGATTAATCAAACTGTCTTACAGAACATAAATGTATGTCATAGTGGAATAAATATAGAAAGATTGTGACTGCAGTCCAGGAAATGATTTACAATATTGAAACTATATTTGTTTTGACAACAGTAACATTCAGTTTATCGTGCAGCCTCTGAACATGGTTAGATATAGATAACATCTTTTGCACTTTGATCCAGTCCACTAAGATATGTTCATCTAAAATGGTGATTGGTTTAAAACTACTACATTTTACCCTCAGAGGGCTCCTTTTTCAGAGACCACCTGCTCTAAGTGGCTGTATGTTGCTCTAAGCACCTTTTACATGATGGCTTATGCCTTGATATGTACATTTTCCCATTTGACATTTTTTTTGTATAGCTATATTGAAAAACTCTATAGAAGTGGATTATTAGTCTTATTATGCTTACTTTTAAAACATAAAATACAAAAAACAGTGTTGCTCATGATGTCACAAATGTAACAATAAAAGTGTAGAAGTTGCTTTTTTGGTCAATAGTATTAACAAACTCTCAAATCTTATGAGAAATATGTCAGCAAAAAAAATTAATATTCAAGGGACGTCCAGATTTTGATTTGGGTTATTGCTTCCTAATCTAACATTAGTGGAGGCCAGTGAATAAGGGACTAGTTGAAACATTCAAATCCCCTCAGCTGAACGCTGGTGAGTAAAATACTAATCAATGAAATGTCATGAGAGCAACTGAGGCTTATGTAATGGGTTTCAGTCCTGAAAACAACCTGAAAGCAGCCACTTAGGTTACAATACCCTGTATGGAGTGATTTATTGTGTTTACCAGGAAAGTAGGGCAATGTCCAAAATGCACTTGTTCTGGGAGAAAATAACTTCTGCTTTCTGGCTCATGTTTTACTAAAACAAGCTGAAACTTGTCACAATGGATGCACATGATAAACATATGTTTATTATTATTGGTTAACTGTGATGTTAGAAGTCAGATAAGCTTATTGTATGGACAAATAACATAAGTTAAATGTCAAATTTCTACTTTTTAGATTAAATGACCTCAAACGTGTATTCAGGTATCAACAGTAACACTAATGAAAATATGTGCAGAAACATATGTCATTAAGACTAGTCATTTGGTTGGCTACATAACTGTTTATTTAACCAGGATTTGTCTGTTTTACAGTACAACAGATCAGGGGGTTATGGCACTGTAATTACAGACCTAAAACAACTAATCCATTGAGAAGTTTATAATACAAAAATATAAAAACTCTTTTAAATCTCTATAAAAAGTGTGCGGAGAAATTAAAAAATCCACCAAGTATAACACACTTTGGTATTTAAAAAAAAAGTTAAGTAAAACAGTTTAATTCAAAAGCCCCTTAAAGTAGACAAGATTTTTTTTGTAAACTTTTGAAATATTTTTATGTAGTTCAATTTATGAAATCCAAATATGATGTGCATTATTAGTACGTTATTTATAATCAGGTTCAGCTGCACATTGCTCACTTTGTCGCAAACAAATGGTGAGAATCTACACTTAACAGTATAGCAGCTCAAATAATAGACTCCATTTCACAACCCCACCCTCTCCGGACAGGGAGAGAACACTGGTACCTATTACATGTACTGTATTACAACCTCAGGCAGTGATACAAACCCGGATGACTTCCATCACTGGGGCATTGGGAAAAATTAGCATTAGCAAAAAGCCATAATTTGCTCTTAAAATACAACCAATAATAAGAGAAAATAGTAGCTACACTAAAAATAAAGCCTGTGACACAAGGATAAGGAAGTCCATTGTTTACCAGCAATTTGACTCTGTACAAGTAAATAATAGGGATTTAAAGGCTGAGCTGCCAGGGAAAACAACCAGGAAATGCATGTAAGGAATCCTTTATTCCTCGTTGGAATTTAAATGTTTTTTTGTTTTTTTTACTGTGACTCTCACTGAGTGCTGTGTCCATCACAGTTAGCTGCTGTGGTGAGAGTGTACTTTGGAGTGAGGTTGTTCACCTTGTTGTACAAACAGGCCCCAAACTTCCTCTTACTGAAAAGTTCGCAAGTCTTCCCATCCTTTGTCTTTAATGTGAAGGCTAACGTTGACCCGTTTAAATTTGCTTGGTCTTCTCAACAACCAGCCTATGGAATGGTAAAATGTAAGTCATTCCATTGGTTATTTCCAGCTTGTGTATATATAATTTTTTTTAATAAGGCTGGGGTTTTTATTGTCAATTTTGCCAAGCTTCGGCTTTGGCATTCAAACATTTTTAAAGATTGATGTCATATGGAGCAACAAGACCCATGTCACATGAGAATAATTTCACACAGTCTGGGTAAATCCAAAGGAATTTGCACTCGATAATCTAATTCCTCTGGATTCAGCCATTAAAACATGGAAAAAGGATGCTCGAGTTCATGTTTAGTTTAAGTATTATATAAATAATAAACCAAAAGATAGTACTGTTTTCCCTAAAGACACAATGTTTCTAGATTTTCCTAAACATTCAATTTGTCCCAAATCCCATTTCCTGCAGTCTTTTGTTTGGGTACACTGTTGTACAGTGCAGTAGCTTCTGAGTGCAAGACGTCATAAATCAATGGTCGGAATCCTTGCGTTAGTCCAAACACGTGTTGAAAGTCTATACTTGTGTCTATATTCTATTGCTTATACAACATAAACATGTCACATGACCTCTGCAGAAGGCGCCTCAGGAAGCAGATAGGTCACATGCATGAACTCAGTATCAGCACATCCTTGACTGAACAGTCTGTGGAGGATGAGTTATTTATTCCCACTGTTCAAACTATAACTTGTCTCATCCCATTATTGATCTGTGTTCTTTGTAGTAAAGGACAATATTGTGCATATTTCAGGAGTCAGAACAAGGAAGGACAATGGTTCAGAAAGTGTTACTGTGAGCAGATGCTTTTTGTGTCTGGATAGTACAAAATCATGTAATGTAGGTTAACGCTCCATTCCCTGAGCTCAAGTCAGACATGGTGCAATGTGAGTCTAGCAACTATTTTTCTCCTTTGGCATAGTCTTTGATTATTCTTGTTACATTGGTTGGTCTAAAAGGTTCACGTTTGTGCTTAAAAGGAGATGGAACAGCAGCTGAACTGGGAATTCCTAGATGTTTAGATCAGACTTGCACAGTTCAAGGTCTGGAGTCCTTCACACAGTTCAGCCTGAACGTGACTAGTCGCCTGATTGGTCGGACTAATTGAGCGGATTTGGTGTTGCTCTTAGCCAGTGTGCTTTAACAGGAGCTGTGTCTGTGAGGGTGTCAGTGGACAAGAAGTGGTGGTTTAGGGAAGACATAGCTTGAAGGAGAGTGTTGTGTCCAATTCCATCCACAGTCTCCATCGGCACTAACACAGCATTTACAGAAACAAGTGAAAAGGAAATTAAAGTGGGAGCAAGAGAAATAAAGAAGAGCGGAATTATTTTTTTAGATCAAAGTAGCTTTCCTTAAAGGAATAAATATTGCCTGCCAAAATGCCTATTAAAGTTTTAAACAAAGATTTTGCGCAATCTATTAGGACTTAGAGTATTTGTTGGGGATGAGTTTTAGCAAATACCACGCCAAATGTCAGCCCAATATTTTCTAAATTTACTGAGTAAAAAGCATTTATGCATTGGACAATGTCAGTTAACTGTGGTTGCCATTTTGAATCAGGTTATTTCCAAAAGTTAGTTGTAGATGTGCGTCTACTGGTTACTTTCTTAGAGTTTCATGAGAATCTGTCCATCTATTCATGAAATGTTTTGCTAACAGACAAACAAACACACAAAGACTCCGGCAATTACCGTACATGAACACTCGTCTTCTACAGTGGTGAGCTTTAGTTAACAAGCGGTCAAACGTCATTTAACCTGAAATTATTTTCACATTAATACTTGAGCAGTTTTTCAAGCAAAAGTCACAAAAATCTTCTTAAAGAGCAGTTTTAAAACGTATTGTTTCTTCATAACAAAATAATATAAACAACCTTTTGTGGAAAAATGTTTCTCTTTACATATTGAATGTTGCTGTACACAGCAAATATGGCAATGTTAAATTGACACTATTTGTGTTCAATCAACACTAAACAGTGTTAAATGAACACCAGTAGTGTTTCATATTTGCTGTGTAGTAAATTCAAAAAATCACCATAGTTTTGTTTGAAAGCAAAAAGAATATAAATATTAGTTAAAACAATAGCAACGTGTCAATAAATGTGCTTACTGTATTTTTCTTCAAAACTCAAGTTTGGGCATTCATTTAACACAGCTCAAACAGGAAATTGTGGGAAAAAGGAGGGGGGAAGGTCAAATGATTAATGTCCCTTCAGCAAACTGAGAGTTGGATATTTTTTTCCACAAAGTGAAGTCAGCCACAAGAAAGCGATGACTCAAATTAATGCAACTCTCCTGCTTTTCTTTTAGGGAACAGTTTTGTTCAAGGCCTTCAAAAACAACAAAAACAACAACAGAGAAACCTTTCTGTCTGTGCTAAGTTTGACTGTTTTTTTCTTCACAGTCCCTATTTGAATCCAGAAAGCTGAATGAATACAGGCATTAAAAGATACATTAAGTTTTCAATTTTAATGACAATTGAGTGTTTTTAGACTAAAGTCTTTATAGTAACCGTTTGATTCATGGGAGATTTGCTCTTGTTTTGTTTTCCTAGTTCATTTGTTCAGGATTTGCTTGGATAACTGATGTCTGTGTCAAGCTCATTTTAACTTCATAGACTTTAGACTAGGATTATATTCTGAGGTCTCACAGGTCGCTGGAGACTAATTTTGGTTTCGGTTCAAGTTGTGACAAATCCCAGATGGCAGCCGCCCAAGATGGCAAAGCCAGGCGTCCACACCCCAAAAAAACATTTATCTTTATAAGGAAAAAAACTTCTTTTCTGTGTCAGTAATTATAGATCACAATAACCCCCCAATTAGTTTGCAACCAGTATGACAAAGTCTCATCGTACTCTCTATTTTTACCATTTTATTTCTACGTGTTATCTTTCTATGATGTGACTCACGGTTTTAGTCTGTGCTCTGTTGTTCTTTTCTGGTATACATTTAAAAACTTCCAGATGCCTATCAAAGGTCATTTTCTGGAGATTAGCTTTTATGTCAACAGCAGTCAGTATCCGGAGAGTCTGTGTGTTGACTTATGGGACAAAGCACTCTGGCCTTTTAAAGTTTGAAATTCCATGCTTTTGTGGAGCTCAGTCCTACTTGAAAATTAGTGTATTTTTATTTTTGCAAACCTTTAAAAGCTTTAAAAAGAAGGACATAACATGAAGTCCTGTCTTGAAATTAAAATAGATCTTTTTTATTAGTGTATCAGTTTTGCTTTTGCTTTTTGTCCTTGAATAAATGATTTACACACACATCTGGGCCTATGTACATTTAAGCTTGCTTGTGCTTGAGGGTATTAACCATTGGGATACCAATGAAGACAGTGAATCTGCTGTGTTGTTTGCCAAGAAGAATTTTTTTCAGTCCTTTCTTTCCATTTGTTCTCCTGCTCAACTTTATAAAGCACCTTGCTGTGAGCCGCACCTTATAAGCCAATGTTTGGACTCCTTTTAACTTCGCCGCCAAGAGATCCCTGCAAAAGTAAATGTTGAGCAAGGCTAACCTTTGAGAGCCAAAAGAAATCTACAGATCGAATGGTCAGCTGACCTCAGCTGAGGATACTCAAAGTCCAAATCACTGGTTCTAAAGCGCGTGTTAATGAGCTAATAGAGAGAAGCAATATTTCACTACATCGCTGTATAAGAAAAGGAAGTTATAGTTTTGTGACTTATTCACAGCTGCCACTCACACATGCGCATGCATAACACCCTTATCAGACTTATACAAATTCTCTCTGAACACCATGTGTGGTGACTGATATAATTTGGCATAAATTCAGCTTTTGATTACCATGTTTTCCCACACTTTCACCTACTAATAGCCACAGACTACTTAAGAAATCAAGGTGCAGTTTGTCCGTAAGGTGCAGGGCTACAATCTTCAGTCCACTTCAACTCACTGAACTGGACGCAACACTGTTCTTTAAAAGAATCTGTAATCGGCATGAGTTTAAAATCTTTCATAGATGCTCAGTTTGGTTGAACTACCTAATCTTTAAGGATGCATGGGTGTGATCATTTCTCAAGGTCAATCTAAATTTTGATTAACCTTTTTTTCTGAGGTGTTAGGTGGATCCCCAACAGCAAAATGTCCCCATTCAGCAGAATCACTGGATCTCTTGTGGAGTTGGGAGCTCTAATTATAGTATATCTTTGTTAAACTGAGCAACCCTTAAAGCCCAGATATTCTGAAGTGGGGTTGTTTAGGAAGGTTATGAAAAATTATTAGCATTCTTGCTGGAGATACCTCTTTGAATGACCTCTGTTAGGGGTGGGGTTTTAACTGAAGAGAGTCAAGCACAAAAGTGGGTCTACTGTCTTAAAACAACTCTGATTTTGCTAGTTTCACTTAATGATTTTTTATAGACTTTTTCAGTGCTTTTTTGTGAAAAGGTTTTTAAGATGGTATTTGCATGACCCACTGTGAAGTTTAGAAGATGTAAGCTCCACCTAGCGCTTATGTGGAAAACTAAATTGTCAGAATGTAAACTGCGTACGTTACTGAAAAGTGTAGTCGTGGGAACTGCAGGTGGTCCTGAGTCTCAGACAGGCTACCTAACTAGGTTATCTTGCTTTGTCTTTTTAGAGCCACCTGTTTGGCTTTAATGTGATCAGGATGCTTTAAAGATATTTGATACTGGATCGTCAGGTCTCCTCTGGTCATCCTCATTGGGACACCTTGGCTTTTGAATGGTTTAACAACACAATTGGTTAATCATAAAGTGAGTGTTGGTGTGGAACAAATTCAGTGTTACACAACTGGTTGTGTGAAGAACATCAGTGGATGTAGGTCTAAGATCTAAGAGGAATTCATCTCACCTTTTGATAAGCTTGGTATAAATTCCTTTTTAGGTTATCAACCATTCTTTTAAAAGGATTTCATGAAAAAACGTTAATTATTCCCATTTCTTTCTGTTTTGGTGGATGAATGAATAAAAAGACTTTTACAAAGGCTTTCTCCCTGCTGCTGTTACATTCAGGATTGGTATTTTCCCCAATACGTTTTCTTCCTGCACCTGCAACCCATCAGTGAGTTTATTTTTGCTTACTGATGTGGCCCTAATCAAATTTAGCCATTTGTTTTCAGCTTGAATAGGTGGCTAAAATTGATTGTCCTTTCTAATACTCTGAGTGGAATTTTCCCGGCTCTGTTTTGTGCACACGGTGTTCTGTTTTAAGCACAGGTTGTCAGATAATGCTCTATCTTGTTGTGACAACATACTGATGTCTTTTGTGTACAATGTAAACTCATCTTAGGACAGCTCAAGGAAGGCAGCTGTATCTTTACTTGACATAGGCTGTGTTGAAATCTGCTCATTTAAGCAAAATCTAGACGTTAATGCAGCGATTTTAGGAACACACCCCCTCCTAATTTATTTTTCATTCAAGTTTCAAAAAGGCAGCGACAACATCCTTGGAAATATGCAGCGTCTGCTTATGTGCAGATAATCATCCTCTATCTCTAGCGCTTCATCTCTCTTCCGCCAGCCTTTTGACGAACTCACATTACAAGCATGCACACAAACAGACTCTGGTTTGACAACATACCAGCCTTTTTCTCATTTATACTGGTACTGGCGATGAGATATTTCAGTTCTTTATTAAGACTGATTAAAAAGTAGCCTTTATGAGAGGACGTTGTCGGCAGGTTTTTTTCTCATTATTGACTATATCATCTTTAGAGGAAACATTCTGCTGCTTGGGTTCATGGGTCAAGAGACTTTCCCAGGCTGGAGTGTGTTTCTGAACATGAAGAAGACGCGCGTGCGTGTGTGTGTGTGTGTGTGTAATTGTGTTTTGAAGCAGAGGGGAAGTCCAGAGCTCAGTTTGTAATGTTCATTCTCGGTTGTGGTCTAGTGAGAGAAGAAATCACTAACAGATTAAAAAAAGACAGGGACACACAGAAAGTGGTCGTAACAGGAGAGAGGAATGCCTTTAAGGTCAATAACCCCACAAAGTTAACTGCACTTTATAGTTGAGTTTAATTTACTCGAGGCACAGATAATCTTATACAGATTGTGCACTTTTACAGCTCATAGCACTGGTTGCACACATGGAAGGTATTATCTTTTGCTACAGCTTTTTTTCTGCCTAAAGCTGCACAAGCAAAAGACAATACAAGTTGCATGAATGCTTTTTAAGCTTTAACATACTGGGTTTTGCTGTTTTATTAGTTTCAAAAGACATTTTGAATTACATTTCTTGACCATAGCAACTCCTGCTTTCAAAAAGATTCTAACACAGTAAAAAAAATTAATAAATAGAAAGTTTTGTAACTCTGTATTATTGAAAATAATTTTAAGAAGCTGAAAAAAACGATTTTTTTTGCACTAATGTTAAACAATTCCAAAAAACCTAACATTTACAAATACTAAAAGCACACTTTTTCTAGACTGAGCAGATTGTTTTGATGTATGAATGTTTAAAATAGCATATACAGCTTATAAGCTAAAGGAAGAGAGGGCAACTGCATAAAATCAATGTAACAGGTTACAGCAAACAGGCTTAAATCGGAGGCAACCGGACTTAGATCATTTCTTGTTGGAAGACGTTTCGACACCCATCCCACCCATCCAATGTAGGAGTCCTCGCAGTCCTCGGACTCCTACATTGGAGAAACTAAACAAAAGCTTCATAAACGCATGGCACAGCACAGGAGGGCTAGCAGCTCGGGGCAAGACTCAGCAGTCCACCTGCACCTCAAAGATAA